>CM039314.1:125646661-125886266 GCA_022316695.1 Camellia oleifera | reverse complement strand
GAAAATGAAAATAGAAATAAAGAGAACTCGTGTGATTTTGGCTTTACAAATTAAGGCTTCATTTGGAAAGTGGTTTATCTTTTGACATTTTAGCTGGGAACTAAAAAATTCATTTGTTTTTATTTTTTTGATTTTTTTTTTAAATTTTTATGAAAGAAAAAATAAAATGATTATAGTGTGCATGTGATATTTTGTCTTATTAATTTTTTAACTTATTTTATTTTTTGATTAATTGGTAAAAAGTCCAATCTAAAGAAGGTTTAAGGTATTAGGTTTAGTGAATATTTTTTGTTGATGAGAGATCTATTATTTGTAAAATAGTTTGGTAAGAGTTCCTTTTGCTTGTTTTAAATGACATTTTGTTTTTAATTTTACCCTTTAATTTATTTGTTGACTTTTTTGATTATTTGTTCAAATTAATTTATATTTGTTGAAATTATTTTCTATCTGTTCAAATTTTTTTTCTATCTACTCAAATTTTTAATTTTCTATTCGAATATTTTAATTATTTGTTGAATTTTTTTGACTATCTATTCCCAATTTTCCCCTGATCTGTTTAAATTTTATTATGTATTCAAATTTTTTTTATCTAAATTCGATTTGTCTAAATTCAATCTATTTACTTTTTATTTTTCTATCTGTTGAAATATGAAGCTAAACAAAATCCTATCTATTGAGCCAAACCAATCTATATGTTGCAATACCAAGCCAAGCCAAACCAAACCTATCTGTTCATTTTTTTTTTCTTTCTATATATCTTCAAATCTCTCTTCTCTCTTTCTATCTGTTTCAATCTTCATAATCTTCTTCTTCATCATCATTATCATCATAACAACAACAACAACAACAACAACAAATAATAAAAAAATAAATAAACATATTTTCAAAGAAATACTTTTTCTCCCTATCTATTGCAATCTGTTTCTTCTCCATTATCATAATTATCATCAACAACAACAACAACAAATAAAAAATAAAAATATAATTGAAATATTCCTGCAATCTAGTATTTTTGGCTCCCAGGTTGGGTTTGGATTGTAATGAAAAAGAAAAAGAAGAGTGAGTAGAAGAGGGAATTAAGGCCATAAGAATGGGTTAGGTTAGGGTTTCGTAGCCAAGCACATCATCTTTGTCACAAAATAGAGGTTATGTTTAGGGTTTTCAATAGATCTGAGAGCATGATGTTCTTGAGCAAGATTTGTAGCATGATGTTCGCAGTCACCAATGACAAAACCCTAGGGGAGATTGAGTTTGAAACTCTAGGATCTCTGATCGTCCTTCTCTGCTCTCACCAAAGATGAACATGTCGGACCCCTGTGATCTCGATCTCGTCGTCGACTCGTACCTTCAACAGTGCCAGATGTGAAATCAGCATAGTGGCATCACCGCTAATGGGAGAAAACAAAATAGTGAGGGAGAAAAAGAGTGTAAGAGAGAGTAGCTGGAAGAGAGAGAGATGGCTATGATTGGAAGAGAAAGATGTGAAACCACCGGCGGTGGTGCTGATCGGTGACTACTGTAGCTTGAATTTTTCGTGCCCCCTCTTGGAAGACGAATAAGCCCTACAGTATCGAACTCCCGCAGTTCTAAATCTAATCTCACAAGTGCAATGTGAAATAGATAAACACCAAAGAGTCCAAATCCAACAAATCTTTTGGAAAATCGATTTTGAATCAAATTGCCAAAATGAACTGCTTTGCCAGATATAGAGTCACCATCTAAATATTTTTTTTGAAAAATTTAAGAAACCCATGACTCGTGCCAAAGGTCATGTGTCCGTTATCACCAAGATTGTCTCCGCTCGGGAACTTAGGTACGAGAGGGAAATGTCATGAATTGAACACCTCTGCTCGCCCGATCAAAGATCGGCCTTTACTAGTCATGATATGAATCTTATGTACATTATATGCTCTTGTTCTGGTTTATTAGGCTAGCATTACTATGTGATGCACACATAAATAAGTATAGACTAACTTGCAAGAATTGGAACATTTCGATTCATATTTGTTTTGAAAATCGTTTCGAATATGTACCACTTGAAAAACTAATCACATATAAACATTACTCAAATTATTCAAATTCAAGCAACTAGCCTCATCCATAGACATTCAAGCAATTTATCATTTAAAACAATTAGCCTCATGACAAGCATGCTAAACATGGCAACAATCACATTCGTGCAATTATGCTAAAGTGAGTAAAGGCTCATCTAGTACTCCAAGTCAAGAGAGAAATGAGTTAGAAAAATGCATGATTCCTAACTATGCAATATGACTAATGCAACGCATGCGATATGTAACTAATAGGCTCGGCTACTAATATGGCATATGAATCAATTTGATAGCATGTGATCCAAGTTAGTATTCAAAAAAGTATTTAAACTAATAATGTAAGTTAGAATGATGAACCGAGTCTCGGTGCATGCAATACAAGTGGATGCAAACATGAAGTATGCTAAACGAAACATGATGCTTTAATCTAACTATCATAAGCTAGTAAATAAAAGGGAGAAAGATGTGGGGTTGGAAGACATACACATTGTTACAACATTACGCCCTCACACAGGAGATTTTGAATAAACTAACTAGCTAACTAACTAAGCTAAGCTAATTAATTAACTATTACAAAACAAAATAAATAAATAGCTAAACTACTTAACTAATTATTACAAATTGAAGTAATTAACTATTCTAACTAATTAAAATAATTATAACATGAAACAAATTAGCTATTCTAACTAATTAAGTACAAAATCACTATTTAAAGCACAATACTAATATGTACAACACGGTTCCCGAGGATCAATGGAAGGCTTATGCATGAATGCGGTTTCCTCCCGAAAAAGCCATTGTTTCTGCTGCTGAATGCCTATGTTGCACAGTAGATCACATGCACCGGTTTTCATTTCCAGACCAACTGTTCTGCTGGGGGAGTATATAGCTGGATTTTGCATTGGTGGCCCGCAGATGGCCTATCGTCCACTGATGATAGCCTGCCGGCCACCAATAGGAGCTTGCCGGCCACTATTGATAGAACCTCTTTACTGTAACAGAGAGCAAATAGAGCAGAGATAGTGTATTCTCAAGGGTTTGTTTACACAATCTACCCCTCCTTATCATGAACAGACCAAAGGAGTAGTAAGCTTGGTTCACAAACCATCAATGGAAGCAATTTCATTGCATGATGGCCTATGAACCAAATTTTGTAAGCTCAATAAATGCAACAAAATAAGACTCTCAAAATCACCTCCCTATCATGAAAGATCAAGGGAAGTAGTTGACAATGAATCTTGAACCGCTTTCATCACTGATGAGTATGAAACGACTTAAGACTCAAGGGTTCAATTAACGTCCAATTGAACCCAAACAAGTTATTATCTTGCACCTTTTTTTAGCCTCAATTTTATTACTCCATTTTAGATTACCATCCATTCTTTAGTCAATTGAGTAAAAAAGGTGAAGTTAAGTCCTCTAATGGAAAGAGGGCTCAAACCAAGAGTTGTTTTGGGCATGAAAGAGACATCATACCGTTGGTAATGAACCCACAAAGGAATTAAACCATTAAGCATGACATCTCAATCTCATGCTTAAACAATCAAGTAGTTTGAAACCACTTTCAAAGAAAAACAAAAGTCAAGAAAGGTGGGAGCTTGCAGAGGTGATTAAGAGTGATCACAAGTATGGAAAGCCATAAATAAATGCAATCAACTCAAATAAGATAGTGTTTAATACCTAAAACACCAAGCTCATGAGGACAATTACACTACAAGTATGCAATACAAAGCTCAAATGCAACAAACACTTAAAGAAAGTCCTAAAATAGTCTAAAAACAGTCTTAAAACATGCTGGAATTAAGACAAAAATAGTTAGATTAATATGCTAAAATATGAAGCATGTTAGATTAGTAAACAAAACACAAGGAGGGGAGGCTAACCCCTCTAATTTTGGGCTTCAAACCATGATTTTAGCCGTTGAAATAACTCTGAAAATCAGTATTTAAAAGCTCAAAAAAAGGTGATAACAAGGTGGGAAACACAAGGGTAAAGGCCTTCGAAGCTAGGTAAAAGGAATGGTGAGCCACCCCTCCACCCTTATTGGCCTTAAACCATAAGTTTTAGCCCAAAATTTTAGAGTTTAGATAGTCCAAAAATAGCCCAAAAATAGTACAAAAATGTGCTGGAATGAAGACAAAAGAAGCTAAAATAATAAGCTAAAGCATGGAGCAATTTAAGCTAGTAAACAAACCACAGGAAGGGTGGCTAACCCCTCCATTTTTGGGACTTCACAACCACTTTTTTAGCCTCTAAAAACCTCTGAAAATTAGTGGTGAAAAGCTCAAAAAAAGTTGATAAAAGAATGCGAAACACAAGTGTAAAGGCTTAGGAAACAAGGTGTAAAGAAGGGTAGTTAACCCCTCTACCTTTAATAGCCTTAAACCACAACCTTCAGCCCATAAAAACAGTTGAAGAATAGTTCAAAATCAGCAAGAAAAGATAGAAAATAAATAGTGCAAAGTTGCTCAAAATTATACCTCTTGAAGAGGAATAACACTTTTGTTCACAAACTAACAAGTTTTCACTCTCAAGGGTTGAAATTTGGAGTCAATAATCTCAACAAAAAGAGCTCTAATATTGGTTTAGGAAGCGTAGAGAGAGGGTGTATAGGTTGCAAGATAGAGATAGAGAGAGAATTTCAAGTTTTGGCCCTTAAGGATTTTTTTGTAACTTTAAATCATGAAGGAATGCTCCTTATATATAGAAAAATAGTCTCTCAGGTCGAAAATATCAAGCTTGGAACAGTTGGAGCTTTTGGGGGACAGTTGGCCAAAAATATTTGGGTTTTTCACTAGTGGTCAGCAGGCCAGAAGTGTGAATTGCCGACCACCAGTGGTGGTCATCCGGCCATTTGCCGGCCACCAAAAATCTACTTCCAGACCTTACTTCAAATGGGCGTATCTCATTCATCTGGACTCGATTTTAGGTCATTCTTAAGTCTAAATTGAAGCCCCAGAAGTCTAATTTTCAATGGTGGTAGCCTCACATCTAAATTCTAAGTGTGGAAAGAGATATACCTATTTTAGTGAAGTTCACTCATTTCTATCTTAACCAGATTAATGCCTAACTTCAAACGGCCATATCTCCCTCATTCGGACTCGGTTTTAGGAGATTCTTGAATCTAAAATGAAGTCCCAAAAGTCCACTTTCCAATGGTGGTAGCCTTACAACTAAAGTCTAAGTGTACAAAGAGATAGGCCTGATTTAGTGAAGGCTACTTAGTTTTCTCTTAACGGTTTGATGCTTAACTTCTTCTCCAACTAGTTTTCTTCCTTCCCATCCTATCCTCTTCAACTCGAAACCCATAAATAAGAGGTTTAAAAGATTTTTCAAAGAGTTCACCTCTCTTCCATTTATTTTCACTTTGTCCTTGCTCGATTTACCAAAAAGTGCAACATTTAACGAAATGCGAGCCTTGGAACATCGTAGAAACATTTTCAAAGATATTTTGAAAGAGAGGGTTTTAAGGTCTAAAATAGTTTTGGTCAAAATAAGGTGTAACGTTGGGATTTTGAAGCTCTTCTTGCTGAAGAAATTGAACATTTGGATAGCATAACTTTCATCATCAAGTGATCAACCTGAGACGCCTAAGTCTTAAGGGCGGTAAAAAATGGGGTGTCTACAGTTGCCCCTCTTTGACAGAGCTCGAAGTTATGAAATGACGTAAGTGAATGTCAAAGCCCAAAGATGACCTATTTTGACAAGACCGTAAGACTTGGGCAAACAAACAAAATGCAGATACAGTTGGTTGAACTCGAGGGTTGCCTACGTATCCCGTTGTAAGGAATCAAATCAGCGTAGTTTAGGGGCAAGATGCAAATGATACACAATATAACGAAATAATACAAATGATATGTAGTGCAATGCAATAATATAATCAAACCACACAAATACCATAAAGGGATGGAGATGCAAAATCGAACTACGTTTTATATAGAAAAGAAGTGGGCATAGCCAAATGACACCTAACACAGGCTAAGTGCCTATATCCTCAATACTGGCCTCAGCGCAGCATGGATGCTTACACATAACAGAACCATGTTTAACGTAAAGAGGGTGCGAGCACATGCAAAACTGTGTTTTTCATAGAAAGAGAAAGTGTACAAGTAATTGAATAATATGATGTAAGTGAGAAGTGATCTGCTGAGGAAAAATAATGATCTTAAATGTTGAATGCAACAAAACAAAGTACAATGCAATGGATGTAGTGAAAAAGAAGCGCAAGCCACACTACGTCTTACCTAGAAAGGGCATGGACACAAAATAGACTACGTCTAACATAGAAAAAGTGCCGATACCCTCAATACTAGCCTCAGTGCAGCATGGGTACTTACACATGACAAAACCATGTTTCAACGAGTGACATGTATGAGCACATGCCAAACTAAGCTTAACACGGAATGGATGTAGGCGATAAAATGGATAATGATGTACTGGATGTGATAGATAATGTAGTAGATGTATGCGATAGATGTAATAGGTAATAATGGATATAATGTAGCAGTTAGGAAGTGGTGCCTTAGAAAGTACCTGGCAGGGGTAATTGGCGATGACTCATCTTATGCTGCTGGGGATCTTCCATTTCTTCTTGGTTTCAAGACTTTTGCCTTCATCTTGCGCTTCCAAACCACATATACTACTTTTCTCCTTGGCTATATTCGCAACTTTCCTATTCTCTAACAGGGTGACTGACTAGTATCCAGAATTGAAGCGCATACAAGCTACCTCAACCTATGGGGCTGCCATATAGATTTCAAGCCGAGGATACACCCTTAGGTATTTAAACCAAACTTTAGTCTCAAAAATTTCAAACCTTTGCGTTCTAGGCATCGGCCATTCGAATTCTAGTTTCCACCATCTCAGTTGATCTCCTAGGAACTCACCGCAAACACAACCAGGTGGCTATACCAGACCACCGGAAGTCGTTCAGGCACGACAAACACTAAAGGAATTGCACCTTTAGAGGATTCAAGGTCTCCTAGACCAAGAGAGTGCATAAGACAATGCGATGCAGAGTGAATGCACAAAATAGTGTTATACAGGTGCACAAGACAGTGCGAGTGAGGGTGAATGCACAAGATAGTGTGATGCAGGTGCACAAGACAGTGTGATGCAAGGTGCACAAAATAGTGTGATAGAGAAGAATGCACGAAATAGATGTGAATGAATAAGACAGTGTGATACAGGGTGCACAAGATAGTGCGATGCAAGTGAATACACAAGACAGTGCTGTGGAAGGTGCAATATGGGTTAAATGCACAAAACAGTGCAATGTAAGTTTGCACAAGACAGTGTGATACAAGGTAAAATGCACAAGATATTGCGATGCAAAGGGCACAAAACAGTGCGATACATGGTAAAATGCACAAGATAGTGCGATACAAAGTGCACATGACAGTGCAATGCAAGGTGAAATGCACAAGATAGTGCGATACAAAGTGCACAGGACAATGCGATACAGGGTGCACAAAACAGTGTGATGCAAGTTTGAATGGTATGCAGAGGGAAATGAGCAGTACATAGAATAGTGCATCATGTATATCATGAAATAAGTGCAGGGCAACTTGCCACAACTCATTGAAATATAACACAAAGAGAGGCAACTCAACAAAGCTTTGTTAAGTGCAGAACAAAGTCAAGAGCAATATGTATTAATCAGAGGGAAGATGGCAATCCCAAGAGAGTTTTGAACTGGTCGGAGATAACTTTCGAAAGATGAATCATATCAGAATCAACATGGGAGTAAACTACCCTAATCCAGGGAAAAGTGCCCAACAAATGGCTCTGAGCGGATGGAGAGAAAGATAGGTTCATGCCCCTTGTTTAAATGATGACCCGATCAGATACACTGAAAATTGCCCCTAGTGTCCAGTCATTGGCCACTAGTTGGGTTCATGCCCTTTGTTCGATGGATGGCCTAATCAAATGTACTGAAAAATTGCCCCTAGTGTCCAGCCACTAGCCACAGTTTTCAACATTATGTAGGCACATGTAATGGGGATCATCAGATCTTGGAACAGTTGTCAACCAATCAGACTCATGCTTCTCTTCTGACATATTAAGAACTTACTCTAGTTCCCTCCGAAGCAGTGACGGTTTCCTCACATACATACTTTGCAATAATAATGAATGTGATGCCCCTTGTATGGGCACTCTCAATTTGTTTATGAATTCTACACATGGACTTGTTTTCGAGTTTGGAGCGAACATTCATGTATGGAATTTTAACCATGCCACTCTGTTAGACTTTGAGCGACAGACTCGCTATGGTGACTCGATGAAGAGCGCTGACTGAGACAAACATGTTATGGTGACTCAATGAAGAGCACATACTGAAGCAAATACTAGGCATGATACAATAGAACTCACAACTGACCTAAAAGCATAAAAAAAGACTTAAGGTAACTGATCATTCATAGTGCCCCTAGTATTACTTATACTCTCTTTAAAACTCAATTTTAATTCCTGTTTTGCTCAAGATAGAGATTCTACTGATAAGTTCAAGTATCGAAAGTATATGATATATATAGCAGTCGGTGTAGCTCATAGATCGATGCGAAGCTGACGACGTGAATTGGGCAAGATGATTGAGTTGAGATGGATGAGATAGATATGGTTAAGACCAAACTTCAGGATGAAGTTGCCTACGTATCCCAAGAATGGGAATCAAGTCAACGTAGTTCATGGCTAAGATTCACTCAGGTGTTGACACTCTCCTTTCAGTGCTCTAACTTTTGCCAAAGTTGCCCCTTCGGGGTTTTCAACCTTGCGAGTTGTATTTTTTGATTTCTCATTTTTCATGTTCTAACTTTTGCCTAGGTCACCCTTTCAGGTTTTCGGCCTAGCGAGCCTCTCAAGGGTAGCGTTACAACACTTGTGGTGAATTTGATCAATAGTCTTCCTTGCCTTAACACTGGAACTGGCTTCACTTCAATTTGAGCTTGGCTCTCCATTCTTTTATGCATGCCTTCTTCCTTTCTTTTCGCTCCATTTTCAGAGTTGGTTCTTCTCGCAATGTGGTTTCTTCTTGCATTGGCTTTCCCAAATGTAGGTAGAAGTTCCCTTCCTCACAGTTGATTGAATTTCATTCCAATGGATACCCCTGGCTTGATGGTTGATTTCTTTTCCCTTTTCTTTCTTTTCTTTTTTCTTTTCTTTTTCTTTTTCTTTTCTTCTCTTTTTTGTTTTTCTTTTCTTTTCCCTTTCTTTTATTCTTTTCTTTTCCCTTTCTTTCTCTTTCTTTTTAGTTTCTCTCATCCTTTTCTCTTTGAAATAATGAAAACACTAGAGAAGAAATTCTATAATTTGTGAGGTTTGAAAGTCGCCTTGTACTTGTAACAATGATCGCCTAATGGCGAAGAGAATCCATAGGACAATGTAGGATACCACGCACAATTCTGAACCTATCTTTGCAAGTTTTGCAAAAGAAACAGTTTAAAATTTTTGAAAGCATGAATGATTTTACACTGATAAGTTAGAATTCACTCAAACCATTCCAGGGATCCTTCTCAACACTCGAGCTTACTAACAGAATCTCATTCAAAAAAACAATTCAAAGCCTTTTTCTATTTGTAATAGGTCACACATGCATCACTATAGGCACAATAAAATGATCAGAAACTTGACTCCCATTTCCTTATAAAGATAAAGTCTTGAGGGTACACGAGAGCGACTCAAAGGAAAAGACTCAACTGACAAAACAACGCAAGAAAAGACAGAAAAAAAAACTCTCAACAACTATTTGCACGACACAACTCAAAACAAAATTAGTACCCCTAAAACAAAAGGGGTTTTCCTTCTCCAAGTCCATCTATAGAATTTCAAAAACAACTTCAAGTAGCCCACAGGAAGGTCCAGGCCTGTTTTCAATTCAGCAATACTAACATCCACACCCAGAAGGATTGATTTCTGACTTTCAAATCGGGTCTCACCGATTGAACCTCATAATTACGTTGTCCCCACACATCTTCTTGACCGAAACAATTGTTTTTTCACACCATGCCCCTAGTTCAGAAGGTCCTTCCCAAGTGCTTCCAACAATTACCCTAGTTGAGACTGAGATTCATCATTCCAACAACCAGTGCTGGCATCACTGCTTCATCAAGCTTGAACTCACTAAGATCGAGTAAACTTTCCATCTCTTCAAAGATATTGTTCCTTTTGCTCAGATCGGAATCAGAAGATTCAGGAATGAACACAACGGGTTTGAGCTTATTGGCGGGTATGCTGTGTTGGCTAGGGTAATGGTTGGTTGTTGGTAAGCTGTGGGTGGGTTTTATGTTATGGAGTGGCAATCTATTGCGGCCAGGGAGAGGGTTATGGACAGCTTTGGGATTTTCAGGTGGGGTGATGACTTTGTTGTCAATCAAGTCTTGAATTTCATGTCGAAGGCGAAGCAACAGTCAGTATGGTGATTGTACTACTGATGGAATGTGCAATATTGGGTAGAGTCATGTGTAGGTGGGAGAGGATTAAGGAGAGGTCAAGGATTGAGCGGTTTGAGGTATCCTTTCTTCATCAGTACCTTCAATGCATAGGTTAGGCTTATATGGAGTTGGGTGAAGGTTCATTTTTTGGAGGAGGAAGCATTAGGTTTAGAAACATTGGCAAATAGAGTGGTGGGTGTTGGTCGAGTGTTCATAGGCTTGGGACTGGAATTAGGATGGGTATTTCTGGTAAAGCGTCCTTTTCCATTGTTTTCCCCATGATTCGAAATGCTCTTATCCTGAGCAACAAAAGTGTCATCTACAGTCTTTGCAACAACTGCGAGCACTTGCTGCTTGTTCAACCCTTTGACCTTCAAAGTCTTAATAGCCCATTGAAATTGTACATAGGGATCAACACTTGTTTCAACCTTGTTCTTGCCACTTACTTCTGCTTGGCCAAAGGATTGGATGGCTATGTCAAAGTGAGACCCATTTGTTGTTGATCTGTCATCACCTAGACTTGAGATAGATTTGGGTTGGCCCTTTTCAACTGCAGCTCGCCCCAAGATTGGGGAGCTTTTTGATGGGATCGAAAGCCCAAATGTTAAATCTGCCACCGTTCCTTGAAGGTTTTCAATTATTCCCAACATTTCAGCAGTAGTGGGTTCAGCCTTTTGGCGCTCTTAATGTACTCAAATCGAATTAAGTGCATCCATTATGCACAAGTCAGTGCTTTCTGGAATGAACACCTCAGGCTTAAGTAAATGGGCTGAGGTGATGTATATGCCGGGGTTGAAGGTAGCTGAGAGTGTGTGGATGAGGTTAAGGTGAGGAGAAGGTACTGAGAAGTGGGTTAGAGGTAACATTGGTTTCTTGGGGTTGAGCTATTGTCTAGTTGTCGATGAGATTTTGAACCTCATGACAAAGGCGGTAGCAATAATCGGTGCCATGACCGTGTTGCTGATGGTACACACAGTACTTAGTGGGATTATGTCTAGTAGGGAGTGGGTCAGGAAGAGGTTGGGGATCGAGGGGTTTGAGATACCCTCTTTCCATCAAGATTTTTAGTGCGCTGGTTAGGCTCATATGGAGGGGGGTAAAAGTTCTACCTTGAGCTTTGGTTGGGCCGGCTATTAGTGGGTTGGATTTGGAAAAAGGGTTGGCAGTGGCGACTGTATTGATTTCAGTGGGTTTGGGAATAGTGCTCCCGGAAAACACCCTCCTTGTTAGTTTGCTTGTTCTGGGAATAATCCCTCTATTAAATGCACTCTCAATCTGAACTCCCAATTCATGCAAAGTTTTGAAAGTGAATAGTGGAGCGACTATTAACTTTTGTAACATATCAAGATCAAGGTTCTGCACCACTATCCGCACTTGGTCCCTCTCAGAAGGCCGATTTTTCGTTTGTGTTGCCTTTGCTCTCCACCTTGCAACAAATTCCACAAAAGGTTCTTCATGATTCTAATGGGTTGCTTCAAGGTCTTGAGTGGTCATTTCAATTTGGGTATTGTAAGAATACTAATCGACAAACGCCTCAACCAAATCTTCCCAGTTCTGCTTCACTGTATCCTCCAACTTGGCGTACCAAGTGGCTGCTATACTCGACAAGGTTCTTCCATATAGAGAGAGTTTTTGAGGCTTAGTCAGATCCATCAGTATCAAGACGCCCAAGAAAAGCTGGATATGTACCATAGGATATCCAGACCCGTCGAAACGGTCAATGTGTGGCATTTTGAATCTGTTTGAGAGCCTTACGGCAGCCTTGATGTACCTATCCTCAATGTCAGGAATGGAGTTAAGGCCTTGTGCCTTTTTGAATTACTTCTCAAGGTAGGCAATTTTTATCAAAGTCGGATCGAGATCATTAGTATCGAGGGGATAAAGCTCCTTATTAGACTGCACTAGGGGTCTGAAAACTCAAGCTTAAGCAAACCATTCTCGAGGATCTAGACCTTGCAAATCTTAAGTTGGCGGAGGTTCGGGGCTCGGGATTGGATGTGAAGTAAATGCCCCAGATGGGTGTTGCATTTCAGCATTGGTCTCATCTTGCATGGCAATTCCCTATTTAACGCCACTGTAGCTTGACTTTTTCATGCCTCCTTTTGGAAGGCAAAATAAGCCCTACAGTATTGGACTCCCGCGGTTCTAAATTTGATTCCACAAGTGCAATGTGAAATAGATAAACACCAAAGAATCCCAATCCGGCTAATCTTTTGAAAAATTGATTTTGAATAAAAAATGCCAAAAATGGACTGCTCTGCCAAATACAGAGTCGCCACCTAAATATTTTGAGAAATCTAGGAAACCCATGACTCGTGCTAAAGGCCACGTGTCTGTCATTACCAAGATTGTCTCGTCTCGGGAACTTAGGTACAAGAGGGGAAGACAATGAATGAATTTGAGCACCCCCGCTCACCTGATCAAAGATCGGCCTCTACTAATCATGATATGAATCTTATGTACATTATATGCTCTTGTTCCAGTTATTAGGCTAGCATTAGTATATGATGCGCACACACACAAGTATAGACTAATTTTGCAAGAATCGGAACACTTGATTCATGTTTGTTTTTAAAAATTGTATTGAAATATGTACCACTTAAAAAAGTGATTACATATGAACATTAACTCAAATTATTCTAATTCAAGCAATAAGCCTTCATCCACAGGCATTCAATAAATTATAGTATTTAAGCAATTAGCCTCATGGCAAGCACAACAGTCACACACATCCAATATGCTAAAACGAGTAAAGGCTCACCTAATACTCCAAGCCAAAAAGATAATAAAGTTAGAAAGATGCATGATCCTAACTCATGCGATCTGACTAATGCAACACATGCGATATGCAATCAATAGGCTCGGCTACTAATATGGCAAATGAAGCAATTAAATAGCATGTGATCTAAGCACGTATTCAAAGAAGTATTAAACTAACAATGTAGTTAGAATGATGAACCAAGCCTCGATGAATGCAATACAAGTGGATGCAAACATGGAGTATGCTAAACAAAACGTGATGTTCCTAAACTAACCATCATAAGCCAGTAAATAAAAGGGAGAAAGACGTGGGGTTGGAAGACATACACGTTATTACATTGCGCTCTCACGAAGGAGCATCCGAATGAACTAAGCTAATTACTAAAGCGAAGCTAAACGAATTACGCTAACTATTACAAAACAAAATGAATAAACTAGCTAAGCTACTTAACTAATTATTACAACACCACATGAGTTAACTAATTCTTCTAGTGAATTAATGATTACAACATCATAACTAGCTAACTGCTTTAACTAATTAAATAATTACAACACAAGTGCAATTAAAAGAAGTAAGTAAGCTAAACAATTAAGTACTAAGCTAACTACTCTACCTTGGGAAGTGAGGTATGTTCATGCGCATGCTCGATTTTCACCCGAAAAGGCCACTGTTTTTCTTTCGAAGAGCCTCTGTTGCACAGAGAAAACATACACTGTTGCCCACTTCTAGAATAACTCTGTTTTGCCTCACAAACACACTGTTGAATTTTGCACAGTGATGAGGGTTGCCAGCCACCAGTGATAGCCAATCGGCCATCAATGGTGGCCTGCCGGCCATAGAAAGTGGTCTGCCGGCCACTGCTGCCTAGTTCATCTTGCTACAACAGAGAACAAACAGAGCTTGCACATGGTATTTTCAAGGGTTTGTTTGCATAACTCACCCCTCATTTTCATGAACAAATCAAAAGAGTAGTAAACTTGGTCCACAAACCATCAACTCAAGCAATTTCATTGCATGATGGCTCAAGAACCAAAGTGTGCAATTTCAATAAATGCAACAAAATGAGACTCTCAAAACCACCTTTGTATCATGGAAGATCAAGGGAAGTAGTGACCTTGGAAACTTGAATCATTTCATTACTAATGAGTATGAAATGCCTCAAGCTTCCATACGTTCAATTAACGTCCATTCGAACACAACACTTTTTATTATCTTGCACCATTTTAGTCTAAAGTTTTAGTTACTTCATTTTAATTACCTTTCAATTCTTTAATCAATTGAATTCAATGGTGAGTTTAAGTCCTCTAAGTGGAAAGAGGGCTCAAACCAAAAGTTGTTTTAAGCATGAAAGAGACATTATACCATTGGTAATGAATCCCAAAGGGATTAAACCATTAAGCATGACACCTCAATCTCATGCTTTAATCAAACAAGTTGTTTGAACCACTTTCAAAGCAAAACAAAAGCCAAGAAAGGAGGGAGGTTGCAGAGATGATTAAGAGTGATTACAAGTATGGAAAGCCATAAATAAATACAATCAACTCAAATAAGAAGGTGTCTAAAGCCTAGAACACTAAATTCTTGAGGACAATTACACTACAAGCATGCAAAATAAAGCTCAAATGCAACTACCAACCAAAAATAATGCTAAAATAGTCTAAAATAAGTCCTAAAACATGCTGAAATTAAGACAAAAAAAAGCTAGATTAATAAGCTAAAACATAGCATAAGCTAGGCTAGTAAGCAAGACACAAGGAGGGGAGGCTACCCCCTCCAAATTTGGACTTCATAACATGATTTTGGCCACTGAAAAAGCTCTAAAAATCAATGTTTAAAATCTTAAAAATGGATAGTACAAGGGTGGGAAACACAAGGGAAAAGGCCTTCAAAACAAGGTGCAAAGAAGGGTGAACCACCCCTCAACCTTTAATGGCCTTAGAACCCAAGTTTCAACCAAAAAATATAGAAGTTCTACAGGCCAAAAACAATTGAAAAATTGCAAGAAAAAAAGTAGACAAAGCCTTATACCTTTGTAGAGGAAAACCAATTCCAAACAACAAAATCAAGCAAACACACCCTCTAGAGCTCCAACAAGGCTCAAGAATACCTTAGCCCAAAGAGGAAGAGGTTTGGTTAAGAGTGTATAGGCAAAGGTTGAAGATTTGTAAGAAAAAGTGTAGGAATTTGCTAGTGAGAGAGGAAAAATTTTGCTCTAAAATTTTCCTAACCTTAAAACATGAGAGGGAGGCCTCCTATATATAGAAAACATGAATTCTCCTCAAGAACATCTAGCCCTACACGTGGGGGCAGATGTATGCATCTGTGCAAACAACTGGCATAGTTGTCACAAAATATCTGCAAAAGACACTGGTGGCCAACAAGCTACATCAGTGGCTGGTAACCAAAAAGTGATGGCTGGCAGCCCAAAAAAGGTGGCTGGTAGGCCACCAGAAGCTGTAGGCTTGAAGAACCAAGGCTTGGTCCAAGAATAAGGTAAAAAGAGTGTAGGGTTTGAAAGGCTCAAAGTTATGGCATTCCGCTGAGGACTTCGAGCACTTGACGAGCAAATAAAATCATCATCAGGTGTGCGTGCAATGGCGTCCAAGTTGTAAGGGTCGTCAAAAATGGGGTGTCTACAGTTGCCCCTCTTTGACAGAACTCGGAGTCATGAAACGATGTGAATGAATGTCAAAACCCGAAGAAGACCCATTTTGACAAGGCCGTAAGACTTGGACAAACAATCACGATAGAAGTAAATGGTTGCGCCCGTAGGCTGCCTACGCATCCCTTTGCAAGGAATCAAATCAGCGTAGTTTTAGGACAAAATACAAACAATATGCACAATGCAACTTTGAAAGCTGGACTCACACGCTACGCGAAGTCAGCTATTTTGAAAACTTATGATCATGCAAGATGATGCAATAAGCAATAACAAATACAATAAGCAAGACAACGTGATAACAACATATGAATGAACAACTTTAAGCAAACCAACATAGGTTCTATGCAAAAAGAACATAAAACACGCTCTGACCACGCCAAAACATGAGACAAGGAAATAAAACACCGCTCAGGATTGCATTGCACGCATCCTGAGAAACTAAGAATAAAAACTGCTCGGGGTCATGTTTCACAAGCCCTAAGAAACTGAAGAATAAAAACCGCTCGGGATTGTGTTTCACGTGTCCCAAGAAGCAGAGGAATAAAAACTGCTCAAGGTCGCATTTTATGTATCTTGAGAAACAAGGAAGATTGCTCAGGTCCCCGCTTCACGCGTCCCGAGAAACAAGAGAACTCGCTCGGGCTCACGCTTCGCACGTCCTGAGAAACAAGAAAACCACTCAGGCTCATGTTTCACGCGTTCTGAGATAAAACCCGTCAAGGGACGCGCTTCACGCATCTCGAGATACCAGAGAACCGCTCAGGCTCGCACTTCGCATATCCTAAGATAAAACTCGCCCAAGGCCACGCTTCACGCGTCCTGAGATAGAAGAGAAACCGCTCGAGCTCGCACTTTGTACGTCCCGAGATACAACCCGCCCAGAGTCACACGTCATGTGTTCTGAGATACAAGAGAAACTGCTCGAGCTCGCGTTTCGCACATCCCGAGATACAACAGAGAGGTGTGCGATAGATGCACAAAACAAACAAGTGCGATGGATGCACAAACTGAACAAGTGCGATAGATGCACAAAGTGAATAGGTGTGATAAATGCACAAAATAAACAAGTGTGATAGATGCACAAAGTGAACAAGTGCGATAGATGCACAAAATGAACAAATGTGATAGATGCACAGAGTGAACAAGTGCGATAGATGCACAAAGTATATTCCATATCAGATAGACAATCGACAGAACATATTAATTGAAGACAACCGACAGAACATGTTAATTGAAAGCATGTTCTATGCAATAAACAAAAGCATATTCTATACAAGAAATAAGAGCAAGAGCATATTCTATGTGTGAATCATAACTGATGCAAGGCGTGTATGCAGCATATGTATATGTGAAATGCATATTCTTATGCAATAAAAGAGGACAAAAAAGAACAAAGACATAAAACGAATAAAAGCGACATTCGATGGAACCTTCCGATTTACCTCTCGAAGGAATTGCAATATGTTAAAAAAAAGGATACACCTCGTCCATGTTGACAAGTGATAAACATCGTGCACCAAAACACAATTTTGAGCTTTCATAGAGACAATCTAAACCCAATTAGTGAACCTTCCTTGCACTTCTTGGGAAATAAAGACACAAAACAGCATCAGGACACAGAGGAAGGCCACTGGCCACTTGTCGGCCACAGGGGGAGGCTGTCGGCCATCAATGTGGCCTGCCGGCCATCTGCTTGCCACAGATGGCAATTCGGGGTTTTTTTGGTCTTTTCACCCTCTGGTCTTTAAGTATAGACCTTGACTCCTCACTTCCTCACTTCTCGAAGTTTGAAATTCTTCCCTCTTTCTCTCTAGACACTTTTCCTCTCTAGATCTGAGCTTTTTACGCATTTTCTAATGCCCCACGCACATTTTCTTCGCTAAACCCTCTTGATTCTCTTCCTTTTGAACCGATCAAAATTTGATTTTGACGCTTCTTTCCTCATTTTCACCCTTCTGGGCTTGTTCCCCTCGAGTTTCTCTCGAGTTCCGTCAACTTTTCCCGACTTTGACTTTTTCTCACATTTTTTCTCTCCTAGGGTTGACTTTTTCCAAGTTTACCATATTTTTTTCACTTTTCACCTACTTTTCACATATTTTCTAGATAGCAGACGATTCACCACGTGACGGGGCCCCTTCGGAGGTTCCATCCATATTTCCACCCATTGCCAAGGTAGAGGAGTCGGTCATTGTCGAGGCTGGCGAGGTGGCTCAGGGTATTGAGGCCGACCTCGAGGCAGAGTTTGAGCTTGAGCTGGAGCCACTACCATTGAGGGTACGGCCTTTTGATCCAGCGAGGTACAATCCCCACACGCATATCTTGCCACCCAGAGGCATCAGGTGCTTCAGCGACTTCTCTCGTAGTGTATCGGAGGACCTCCTGCTAAGGGAGTCGGCTTCCCATCTTTCATCCAGCGCCGCTGAGGTATAAACTTTGTTTTCATGCATTCTTGCCTTTCTTTAAACTGTATTTCTTGCATTGCCTTTCATCTGATTGTACTTTTATCACTGCCTTATCTGATTCATCTGTTCTTTGCCACAGGGAGAGTCTCATGCCTCCAGAAGGTATGGGGCTACGACTACGAGAGATTGGTACAACGAGCTCCTTGTTAGGGTTCGTGACATTGTGGACGAGACTGGTTTTGGCCTTTTCTACTCCGGCCTGACGCAGGTTGTTGCGAGCCATCCTCTTCTGGGAGCGCTTGTGGAGAGGTGGTGGGACACCACTAACTCCTTCCACTTCTCCACTACCGGGGAGATAACGATGACTCCCTACGACTTCGCTATGATCATGGGCTTAGGAGTAGGGGGCGATCGATCCTATTCGACACTGACATGGGGGAGTGGGAGACCGCCTAGGTCGAGCTGCTGGGAACGCGTCTACCCTTGTACCGGACAGCTATGGTCAGATATAGCTAGTTTGTTGAGCAGTTCAGAGGGAGTGATCCCAAAACATTAGAAGAGATGGAGCAGTACACCAGGGGCTTTCTGATGTTTGTCCTCAGTACCACCTTGTTTTCGAACAGGTAGAACACCGTGGGCTTATATCTGTTGATTGTCCTGGTGACCCTTTCCTGGGTGCGCTTCTATGACTGGGGCAGAGTTGGCCTCGCCACCCTGTACGAATACATGAGCTCTACCTCTTGCCTGAGGAGAGAGCTGATTGAAGGCTACTGGCGAGCCTGAAAGGTATGCATTTTAGTTTCCTCTTTGCACTTTACATTTCCTAATTTATATCTGTTCAATACCTATGCTTTCTGCTTTGCACTTCCTACATCTGTTCAAGCTGTATGCTTTCTACTTTGCACTTTCCATATCTGTTCATGCTGTATGCTTTCTGCTTTACACTTTCTATATCTGTTCATGCTGTGTGCTGATTACATATTACTGTACTTCCCTTGCAACTGTGTGTTTATGCTTATTTCCCAGCTCTTGCCTCAGAGCCTATGGAGGAGCTCCCTCTAGCGGTCTCCTACTCGAGGCGGTATGATAGCAGGTGCCTGCATCGGAACTGTGAGTTGTTCGCATTCTTTCGCCACTACTTCGATACAGTGGCTGCTGTAGATGTCCCCGAACGTCCCGGGAGGGAATCCCGTTTTGTTCATTGGGCTTACTGCAGTTCGGACTCAAATGTCACGGTTCTGAATCTAATCCCGCAAAGTGCAATGCGAGACCGATAAATCACCAAAGAGTCCAAATCCAGCAAATCGTTTTGAAAAATAGATTTTTAGAAAGAAGTGCCAAACATGGACTGCTTTACCAGATACAGAGTAGCCACCTAAATATTTATTTTGGGGGAATTTAGGAAATCCTGACTCGTTGCCTAAGGCCACGTGTCCGTCATCACCAAAGCTGCCTCGGCTTGGGAACTTGGGTACGATTGGGGAAGGTCAGCTATGAGCACCCCTGCTCGCCCGATCAAAGATCGGCCTCTACTAACCATGATATCTAGTTTTGAAAACATTATGCATTCTTATTCCGGTTAATTAGCTAATCTTACTATGTGATGCGCACAACACAAAAGTATAGACTAGATCGCCTAATTTGGAACAAAGCATTGCATATCCGCTCATTTGAAAGACAGTTTGAGATTTGCTACTTGCAAATAGGCTAAAACACGGATTTCAACGAGTTGTTCCAACTCAAACAATCCAACCTTCACCCACAGGCATGCAGGCAGTTATATCACATAAGCAAATAGCCTCATGGTAAGCATGCTATCATGGCAGTCACTCACGCGCATGCAAGGGTGCTAAAGCATAAACACTCACCTAGTACTCCAAGCCAAAACAAGGAACATGTTAGTAATCAAATGTATGATCCAAGTCCATGTCAAGGTGGCTAATACATCGCAAGCAAAATGCAGCTAGAGTAGGCTCGGCTAATGTATGGATGGCATGTGAAATGCAACTTGACATGTATTCAAGTTAGATTTGAAATACTATGTAATTAGTATGATACGCCGGGCCCGGCGCATGCAATACAAATGAATGGATGCAAACATGCTATCATAAGTATGCTAATCAAAACATGTCCTAATACTAACCATCAAAAGCAAGTAAGTAAAAGGGAGAAAGAAGTAGGGGTTGGAAGACATGCATCACACTCATGCACACTTATTACACAATTGCCCTCGCTCGGAGGATCCAAAAGAATAATACAAATTTAACTAACTAATCAAGCTAATTAAATAGTTAGAGACCACTTAACTAGTTAAGCAAATTAACTAAGCTAATAAAGTGGTAAAACAGCCTCGGGAAGAGGGTCCAATGCATGCGTGCCCGGCTCCGCTCGGAAATCCACCACCATGCACAAGCTGCCTCTGTTTACACTGTTTTATGCCTCTGAAGACTGCACAAGTCCCAAAGTTGCTTCTGGAATACTCCTTGAGGATTGTGGGAGACCACCGGCCAAGAGAAAACACCACCAGCCATGATAAATTGGTGATCGACCATCTATGTAGCTCTCGGCCAGAGATTTGTGGTCGGTTGGCCATCTATGCCTGTAGAACCCTGTTTTGACAGCAGCAGAGGGCAGACAAGACATGGCAATGCATTTCAAAGAAAATGTTTGCACAACCACCCTCCTTATCATGTTTAAGACTCAGGGGAGTATGGTACTCGACCCTCGGACCACCAATCACGCATTTTGATGCATGATGGCCCAAGAAGTCAAGTTGTGCATCTTGATATCAAAGGAGATGCACACCAAACAAACAAGAGGCCTCTAACCTCTATCATAATTGATTCTAGGGGCAAGAGGTGCATGCAATGATATGCAACCTAAACATGCAAGCTAAGCATGCAACATGAACATGTGAACAAGCATGCAACTAATTCAAACATGTAACAAGCATGCGATAATATGTGACAACATATCAAACATATGACAAGATACAAGCTAACAAGCATGCAAAATGCAACTTAAGCATGCAAGCATGCAAGACATGTAACAACATGTGAGGGACAATGCATGCAAATATGCAAAGTCACTTAACAAAAGCATGCCAAATGCAATTAAACATGCGACAACATGTTAATAGACCAAGTATGTGACAACATGCAAGGCGAGCATGCAACAACATGCGAAGGATGGTCCTAAACCAATTTGGGCAGCTCTCAAATAAGCCCAAATCAATGGCCAAAATGCGAAGAACATGAAGGCAAATGTACATACAAACATGTATGCAAACATGGTCCAAAACTTTAAGCACAAAAGAGGGACTTTTAAGCACACTTAAAAAGAACAAACATGGACAAATGGCATGCATTGTAAGCTCTGAAATCATGCTAGAAAAGGTGCCAAACCATTTAAATAAATCAAGCAAAGCATGCAACCAAGCCCAAAACTCAAGGCTAGCCAAGGGGCTCAAGCCATGACCATACAAACCAAGCCTCAAACGGCCAAAGGGACTCAAAACAGTCCCAAGGTAGACCAAAACAAGGTCAAAGACACGCTTAGATGGCATCTAAATGTCCTACACATTATGGCACACACAAGGGTCCAAACATGGAGCATAAGACATCAACCTTTTAAAGCACTAAAGGAGAATCAAATGCAAGCATACAAGCATGTCATATGGACTGAAATAGCATAACTAATGGTGCCAAACCACTGAAATGATGCAAATAGAGCATGCTAGAGAATCTAATACTCAAAGCTTACAAGGGAGATTGCATGGTAGCTATACAAAGCAAGTCATGGGTGACCCGAATAACCAAAATCAGACCTTAAGCACACTAAAACATGCATAAAAGCTTCACAAAGCTAAGCCAAAATCATGCTAGAAAGTCATGGTACATCATGATGCATGTTAAGGCAATTTCATGGCATTACAAGACAAGTATGCAAAGCATGCATGATGTGTCTAAACCAAATTAAAATAGTGTTATAACATGGCAAAATAACCACAAATGTCAACTAAGACATGGCCAACATGGACTTAATCAAGGTGCTCACACATGAGGCTAAAATGACAAGTTTTGAAGGCAACAAGGAGGGGGGATGGCCCTCTCCTTCTTAGGACCTCAAAACACCATCCCCACCACTAAAATCCCTCTGGATTTTCAGTGATGAGGAGGCCAATACAAGGTGGTCCCGGAGCTCACCAAAAATAGCACAAAAAGGAGGCCAAACAAGGCCTAAGAGGGGGTAAACAACCCCAAACCTCAAAACAACCTTAAGAAAAGTTCAAAAGCAAGTAAAATCAGAACTTTTACTAGTTATACACTAAGCTTAAAAATAGATGCAAGATAGGTCAAAACCTTGTGCAAAAATGGGGAATAAAGGGGTAAGGTTCTTACCCTTGAAGACCTTCTTCAAAAGGAGAGCTCCAGCAGCTTCCTTAGGTCAAAACCAGCCCAAGAACTCCAAGAACAACCCTTTGGCACCTCAGCAACCAAGGTATGGTGTAACACTAGGTGCCTTAGTGCAAAACTAAGAACAAACACACCTTATACACTCACAAATCAAAAGGAGATGGAGATATAGAGATAGGATAGATACAAGACTCTAACCCTAAAACCAGACCTCTGGAACTTTTTTTGGAACCCTTGAGGAGGGAGGAGAAGCCCTCCCTTTATAGGACTCCACTCTTGCAAAGCTTACAAAACAAGCTAAGCAAGAAGGAAATCCCTCCATACACGTGTATGGAGGGGGTGCAAAGTGGATGCTAGCTATCACAGCTGGCATAAAATATCTGCCAAAAGCAGATGAACAGTGATCGGCCAGTCAAAAATGACAAATTGACCAAAACAATGGTCGACCGACCATAAAGAGTGCCGACCGGCCATCATCAATGGCCAGTAGCAACAAAACAGGGCCGGTGGCCTCAAGCCATAGCCAGTGAGGTGTGGGGATGGCCAACAAGCCATTCCCTACCCTCAGAAGCAAAACAACAAGTGTTTGGTGCAAAACCAAACACAAAACAGTCAAGTTGAGAGTTCCTAAGGCAAGGCACGTAGCCGAGACCTTCGAGAACTCAAAACGAACACGAACATGGATGATCATCGAGTGTTCAAACGGTGATGTCCAAGTCTTGAGGACGGTCAAAAATGGGGTGTCTATAGCTGCCCACGAGGTAACCCAAAACATAGTCAATTTTGCTTTACAACTGTTCTGATTCACATTTTTACAATTGACAGCAACTAACAATCTGTTCACTCTCTAGTTGCAGATCATGTGGCCTTGGGCCATGATGCCGGCTGGGATACGGGACCAGTACGCTAGGGCCTGGGCCACTTCTTGCTTCTGCATTCTACTTGAGGGCCCAGTTTGCCGAGCCTGGTTCCTGAGTGAGTGGTTTGTTCGATAGATCATAGGCTTGCTGGATTTGATCATTTCGATGCCATCGCTAGAGTCCATGAGGTCAACAGACAACCTATCTATTGATGCAGTCACCCAGTTTATGGTGGGCTTAGATGCTGATTACTTCAGAGTAGAGGATGATTATGCGACCTTTATTCAGACCCACCTCATGCCACCTCTGACAGGCGCTCGTAGAGGCGAGGGGGCGAGGGCTCCTGTAGCGAGAGAGGTGCGTAGGATGACCAGGGCCCGTACTAGAAGGGCTCTTCCTATAGAGCAAAGCACTCGTTGGCCGAAGCTTCCTACCGCGCTCACATACTAGCGGCATACTGGGGCGGCTTACCAGATCCCGATTGAGCCTGCAAAGGCTGGACACGAGCTAGTCAGAGTTCAGCATTCGTTTCAGGTATAGACCATTCTTTATGATTTGCACTCTGCATTTCATTTCAGATATGTTTATTGCAAACACTGATCATCCAAATGCATTTGCAGGCATCCGTAGAGTACACGGGGAGCGCTCTCGAGCTGATAGCCTCTTTGATGGGCATGGTACATATGAGGGAGACATTGCTTAGTCTCTATGGTATCCTGGTAATTTACTTCAATTTGCGCTTCATACTATCAAATTTCTACTGATACAGCAGCATTTCAACTGTAGACCTTCACAAACTATATCTGACACACTATATCTGATACACTGCACTCACACACTATACGAATGCTGTATTTAATTTCTGCATACCATTTATTCTGCATACTATGCTTATATCTGATATGTAGACTGTAACTAATATGTTGACAACTATCTTTTTAGATCCCATCTATACCGATGGCTCCGGCAGCGACAACAGGACGAGCACCAGCAGTACCCTCTCTAACAACAGAGAGAAGAGAGAAGAATAGAGGCACCCGAGGCCGGAGCAATCCTCCAGAGCCCATCTTGAACGATGACGATGCTGAGACTAGTGACTCTAAGGAGGCGGCGAGGCAGCATTCTGAGTCATCCGAGAGTGGACACGACGATACTGGATCGGGTTCTAAGAGCGGAGGTGATGATGCCGAGGCAGGTTGTGGGGTAGAAAGCGGAGAAGATACCAGCTCGGGTTCAGGCTCAGAGACTGATCCAGACAGCGGCGCTGATGGAGATAGTGCCCCTGAGTCCTCTTCTCCAAGGAAGAGGACGACGAGGGCCTTTCAAGCCTAAGGCGACTGGCGTTGATTTTTTTTTTTTTTTTTGCTTAGTTTCTTTATGTTTGGTAGCACTAGAAGATGTATAGCTTCAGATAGGTTTATTTGCTTTGAAACTTGTACTCCTCTTTTGTAAAAACTATGATCGAAATAAAACATCACAGTTTTTATAAAAAGTGTTGTCATTTTTACGTCATGAGCACCATATTTGCAAGAAAATGGACATGGAATCGAATTGGGGCCAAAAGCACTGGATTGAAACAATGTTCTTAATCAGGTAATGAGCCGACCTACAACCAAAATACAAAATGCAAAACACAACTCGACAAACAAAGCAAAAACAACTCAAATACAAATAAACAAACCTACTAAAACCAAAAAAGACTCAAAGCAAGACTTTAAAACACACAAAGATCAAAATAAAACACATACTTCCAGCACTACTCAGCACACAAATGGACGGTAGGCTTGAGAAAAAGGCTGCCGATTAGAGAAGGAGCCTGTCGGCCATAAAAGGGTGGTCTGTCGGCTACCTTCCAGCCATTATGTATCCTGCTGGTCATTAAAGGTGAGAATCGCCAGATTGCTGACAGCTAGCCTCCACTCACAACCTTATCTTCTACAAAAGGTCTAGCTTCATGAATTCTTCTCCAAAACTTTATTTCAGCTGCAATTTCTTCACAAATGGAGCCATTTTTCACCGAAAAGCTCTCAGATTGGATTGTGACTTTAGATGGGATGGAAAAGGTAAATTTCTAGGGTTTCGGCATAAATACACTTTTTCGTTGAGCCTAACTCCACTTTGTTTTCCGTTCTTTTATGTCGTGGCACGATACTGGGACTCGATTACACATGTCTTTAGCTTCAGGGGACAAGAGATATGCCCAACAATTGAAGAATTTTAGGCATTAATGGAATCCTGGTGCAATGAAAAAATCATGCCTCAGCCCCGTTTTGGCCATGTCTAAGCTTTGGGATGTATGTGTGGGCTTAGTCTACACGAGGCTCGATTTTTAGTCCACAATGGAGAACTGGACATTCCCAGTGTAATTCATCGCTTTTCCGATATCGGTGACAGAGGCGACCTTTTCTGGCAAGGTTTTCAGCAACATGCCCTCTGCTTATGTATGCTTGCTCATTTCCTTCTTGCCCCTAGCTTTGGCAGGTCCAACATGCGGTTGATCAAAGTGGCCCAAGGTTTGAAAGAAGGTAAGAGTTGTATTGGCTCAGTGCTGGTCGAGACTTTAATGGGCTTAGACACATTTCTTCGGTGAAAAACTACCAGATTTGCGGGGAGCCCACTACTTCTTCAGGTAATGTTTCCTATCCTTTCTCATATGTGTTTCTCACATCACTCGGCACTCATGCTCTATTTTTCTCTCAAAATCCTTTTCTCACTTTTCTCTCAACATATATCTCTCTATTCTTTAATCTCTCTTTTCTTTCATCCCTTTCCAGGTGTGGCTTATGGATAAGCTGAAAGTAGTGGACTCTTGCCCTAAGTACTCAGCACGAGGCTATTTCTTTCACCACCGTCTAGTGGATTTCCTGAATGAGGGATGGTGGTGCCACTGGATGTGCAACTGGTCTGCTGCTGACATAGCCTAGCGTTGCCCTTGGCTTAACCTGACTGAGATGAGTTACAGCATAGATTAGTAGCCTGGCATACAGTTGATGAGCCTCACGCATTGCATGTTCTACTTCCCTTTCCGGTTCAGACGTCAGTTCGGGCATGATTAGACCTGCCTAAAATACCTGGTTTCATTCCCCATCCGTGGTTCAAATTTGGCTAGGTACATCACTGCTTGGAGGACGAGAGAGCTTCTGCTCCCTGCCCTTAATTTCAGTTGCACCATTTTCTGGCGAGTGCTTGGCTTGGCTTGGCTTGGCTCGAGGATGAGGTACCAATCGGGCCCACTTTGGCTTCAGAAGCTTCCACAAGCACAAGCAGAAGCCCCTAGTTTATTGCTTTAACCTTTCTTTTCAAGTTTTTTCAATGTAATAAAAGAAAGTTTGATTTGTATCACAGATTTGGAGAACTTTAAGTTGAAATCAATGAAATTAGAGTTGTGAGCACTGGAAATTTTCCTTTTTGGTCCAAAAATGGTCTAAGTTGTAAAAGGTAAAATTTTGAACAAAATCAACTTTTATTAAAACTTTCCAAAAGCATTTTCGAAAAGGATCACCACCTGACACGCACAAAATCAATCCTGAAGATATACAACTCTGAATCAAAAGATCATAAATTGTCCATTGATTGAACGCCACTGCTCAGCATTGTAACCAACTCTTCTCTCAGAGTGAAGATCACAACCGAACCCTCAGGCAAAGGACATACAAAGATGACTTGATCAGACACATGGATAGGACAGTTGAGTTGGAGGTGTTTACGGCCGAACTTCAGGATGAAGTTGCTTACGTATCCTGAAGATGGGAATTAGGCCTTGCATAGTTCAGTTCAGGTTCACTCGAGTATTAACTCTCTTCTTTTGTGCTCTAACTTTTGCCAAAGTCTCCCTTTAGGGTTTTCAACCTTGTGAGCTCAGTTTTCTTTATTTCTAATTTTCCGTGCTCTAACTTTTGCCTAGGCCGCCCCTCCGAGTTTTCAGCCTAGCGAGCCTCTCAGGGATAGTATTTCTTCAACTTGTCAATATTAATCGGTTTGGAAAATTCCAGGCCATCTAAGTCCATGAGAATAACAGCTCCACCCGACCAGATAGTTTTGATGATGTAAGGACCAATCCAATTGGGTCTAAACTTTCCCCTAGGGTCATGAATGGGAGCTCGGTTGTCTTTCAGCACCATATCTCCCTCTTTGTGATTTCGGGACTTAACTTTCTTGTTAAAAGCCCTAGCAATTCTACGTTGATAGCCCTGAACATTGTGCAATGCTTTCAGCCTTCTCTTATCAAACAACATTAGCTCTTTGAATCTGCTCTGTTGCCAACCCGCCTCTGCCATCTGACACTCAGCCATAACTCACAGTGAGGACTTCTATTTCAATCGGCAAAACAGCTTCCATCCCGTAGACAAGAGAATAAAGAGTTGCCTCTGTAGACATCCAGATTGAAGTTTTATAACCCCAGAGCTCGAATGACAATTTATCTTGCCAATCCCTGTAGGTCTCCACCATCTTCTGTAAAATATTCTTAATGTTCTTGTTGGCAGCCTCAATAGCTCCGTTGGTTTGCGGCCTATATGTAGATGACTTTATCCAACAAGTCAATCACCTCTTTCTTGAAGTGGGAGCCATTATCTGATATGATCTCATTTGGGACTCCATAGCGGCAAATGATATTATTCCAGATAAACTTGGTCACATGCGATGCTTTCAGCACTGCATAGGACTGAGCTTCCACCCACTTTGTAAAGTAATCAATTGCCACCAAGATGTATTCATGCCCATTTGACCCTTTTGGTGTGACTGCGCCAATGACGTCAATTTCCCAGATCAAGAAAGGCCATGGTGAAGTCATGTTGTATAGTTTTGACGGCGGGATGTTCATGCGATTAGCATGAATTTGGCATTTGTGGCATCAATGAACAAAACCAATACAATCCTCCTCCATAGTGGACTAGTAGTAACCTTGCCTAAGAATCTTCTGAGCTAACATCACTCCATTCATGTGTGCCCCGCACTCACCTCTATGGATGGCCTCCATCAGGCGCTTTGATTTCTCTTCTTCAACACACAACTTATGCATTCCCAGATGACCTCTTTTGTACAGTTTACCTCCGCAGATGATAAACTGGACGGCTATCCGCCATATTTTTCCTTTTGTCCTTGGCATTTTCCCCTGGTGGATAAATCTCCTTTTCCAAGAAGTTCCAAATATCGTAGTACCAAGGGTTTTTGTCTTACGCTTCATCTATTGCGGTGATAGTTTCATAGGCCGGCGTGTATCTCTGCTCAATAATAATCAAACGCATCTGGACTCCAAGTGGGATGTGTACCATAGAGGATAGAGTTACTAAAGCATCAGCAAACCTATTGTTCCCTCTTAGTAGATGTGTGAATGTCAACTTTTCAAACCTAGGAATCAGAACATCCAGGGTCTGGTGATAAGCCTTTATCTTTTTTTCTTTGACCTTCTAGTCTCCATTTGCTTGAGACACAACCAAGTTCGATTCCCTGATAACATCCAACTTTTTTGCCCCTAGTTCTAGGACGGTTTCTAAACCAACGATACACACTCATATTCTATTTCATTATTGGATACCTTGAACCGGAGTTTAAAGGCTAAAGGTATATGGGAGTCAACGGGTGCTATCAACAACACACTTATCCCATAACCGTATTGATTGGACGCTTCGTCAAAGTACATCGTCCACATTTCTTCCTCGACTTGCAGAATGGCTTCATCTGGGAACAGGTACTCCACCACTTCGTCCCCTTCTACTAGGTGATCTTCTAGGAACTCCGCTACAGCGCTTCTCTTAACCGACTTGGGGTAACATACTTGAGATCAAATTCGGAGAGGAGAAGAAACCAATGGGCAAGCCTACCTGTTGGTATCTCAAAGAGATATTTGACGGAATCTAATCTCGAAACCAGAATTATAGAGTGAGCTAACAAGTAGTGCCTCAACTTCCTAGTAGCCCATACCAAGGCTAGGCAAGCTTTCTCTAACGGAGTATAGCGGGTCTCATAATCAAGCATTTTCTTGCTCAAATAATAGATGGCTTTCTCCACCCTATCTTTAGATTCCTGAGCAAGCATACATCCCATAGATGTGTCTGTCACTGACAGGTACAAAATCAAAGGCTTCATCGGCTCTAGCGATAACAACACAAGAAAATTCTAGAGGTACTGCTTAATCTGCTCAAAAGCGAATTAACATTGATCATCCCATCGGAATTTCTTTCCTTTCTATAGGGGACCAAATAGTGGTTCACAAGTCAAGGTTAATTTGGAAATAAACAGTCTTATGAATTGCACATTATCTAGAAAGCCTCGCACCTCCTTTTCAGCCCTTAGTGGTGGCATTTCTAGGATGGCCTTGATTTTGAAAGGATCTACCTCGATGCCCCTCTGTGTGATCAAAAAGCCCAGTATTTTCCTTGCTGTTACGTTGAAAGTACATTTCTGCAGATTCAACCTTAGTTTGTATTCTCTAATCCATTAAAAGAATTTATTCAAGACAGTGTAGTGGCCCTCTCTTTCTTTAGACTTGACAATCATGTCATTCACGTACACCTCGACCTCTTTGTGGATCAAGTCATGCAGAATAGTGGTTGCAGCCCTTTGATAGGTAGCCCGGCGTTCTTCAGCCCAAACGGTATAACCCGATAGTAGTAGGTACCCACAGTGTAGTAAATGCAGTTTTTTCTCTGTCTTCGGGCGCCATCAGAATCTGGATATACCAAGAAAACCCGTCCATGAAGGATAGCAATGCATGATCCACGGTGAAATCCACTAATTCATCAATATACGGCAAAGGAAAGTCGTCCTTCGGACTAGCCCTGTTCATATCCTGGAAGTCCACACACACCCGGATTCTACCATCATTTTTCGGCACTAGGACGATGTTGGCCAACCAAGTTGGATATTCAGATACTAACAAGAAACCTGCCTCGATCTGCTTAGTGACCTCTTCTTTAATTTTTAATTCCCAATTTGGGCTAATTCTGCACAATTTCTGCTTGACGGGTTAGGCCTCAGAGTTAAGAGAGATCCGATGCTATATAATCTCAGAATCGATTCCAAGCATGTCTTTGTAGGACCACGCGAAAACATCTTTGAAATCTTTTAATAAAACGACTAAGCGTTCGCGCTCCTCCGAAGACAACGTGAATCCGATTTGGATCAAACACGGATCCTTCTGAGTACCCATGTTAATAGCAATGATTTCATCACCGCATGGTTTTGCAAACCTCTCCTCCTCTCGATTAATCAAGTTTTTCAAAACCAAAGGAATTCCTTCCTTTTCGTTTTCATTAAAATTCTAAAAATCTTGGTCAATGCAATAAACAAGCGCCATAGACAAATACTCAAAATCAGCAGCATTCTCATTCATAAGGTCCAACTCTTCGGTTATAACCGACTCAAAAACAAAAGAAAAAGAGGACCTGGACAAGACCTTGGCATCCGGGTTATCACCCTCAGAAATACCAGACTTAGACTCAAAAGAATCAGAAACTGATTTCGACTCCACAGACTTTGTGGAATCAGATTCTAGCTCATCACCCGACTTAGAACTAGACATGTAGCCTTCCTTCAGCTGCCAGACAAGAGATGGTACTTCAGATGCATCCAAAATGTTGTTGGATGGGTTCGCACCCGGTTGGTCCCAGATCATGGAGATGGTAAGGTTATCCCCCAAGTTCTCCGAGCCAACCGGAGGATCTGTAAGGAGACATGCCAGTGCTGCCCCTACTCTAAGCTCGCTGTTGTTCGAGTCACTTTCCATGCTCTATTCAGCTTCAGCATTTGACTCAACCTTTTCCCCGGCAGCATTATCTTGCAACTGCAAGTCAAAGAAGATTTCGAATCCAGGGACACGCTGCTTTGTAGAATTCATCTAGGGCTCGGGAAAGCCGCAAAAGGGGAAGTCTTCTCCCTCCTGAACAAAGAGGCCGTTTAGCGTCCCCCGGATTGACATGTGAATGAGCTCATAGTGTTTCCCAACCTGCTTGGCTCTGGCTTTAGCTGCCATCTCTTCCCTTTTCTTGACCCAATCCTCTTTGGTGGGTACATATCCCAGACCAAAGGTATGCGAATTATGCGGCACATCGGCCAATGCTGTGACACCTTTTCGGCCACTTCTTCCAAGCCCCATTCCTGGCACATGTTGCAGCTTGTTCATGAAATAAACAGACTGGGCGCTGACATACATGCCCTCATCTGCTGCTAAGATGGTTCGCACTACCCGGGCCTCAGCCAACATAAACCCTGAGAGGAATACATTCTCCTCATTGTGAAAGATCTCCAACATCGGTGTAGTTACCTTTGGCGGGAGATGGATAGATGAATTCCTGAAAACAATCGCCACCACTTTCCCGTGAGGGTACTTTAGCATTTGGTGGAGGGTAAAGGAGATTGTTTTCACCATATGCAACCAGGGTTTCCCTAGCAGTAAGTTGAAGGTAACCGGGACATCCAGGACATGGAACTCGATATCCTGCTGAGCAGGGCCCACCTGGACTCTGATTTTTACTGTGCCCATTACCTCCCTGCTTGTATTATCATATGCCCAAATTACTTAGGCTGTGGGCATGAAGTCTGCCGGTCTAAGGCCGATTGCATAAGTTGTGTGGGAAAGACAAATATTGAAAGCTGAACCGGTGTCTATCAACATGAATGGTACCCACTTTTCCTTGCACTCAATGGATATGTATAAGGGTTTATTGTGAGCTGAACCTTCCAGCGGCAGTTCTTTGTCAGAAAAGGTTAGGGTTGGCCCAGCACCACATGGGAAGACCAATCCCACAAGCTGTTCAGGGATAGTGTCAATGGACAATTTAGTTTTATCCATTGCTGATAGTACAGCCTGTCGATGTACCCGAGAGGCCATAAGAAGTCCTTAGATTGAGATGTCGGCTTGGATTTTCTTCAGTTGCTTCAACACTGCTTTTTCTTCCAGTTGCTTCTCTTTATGTTTCTCAACCTCTCTATCTTTCCTAGAGGCCTTATCTTAGTCTAAGTGTGGTGGCTTGAAATACTGCCCACTTCTTGTCATGTGGTCTATCTCTTCTGCATACCACGTGTTGTCTGGAAGACACTCACCCTAGTCCTCGTCGGTGTGAGCCAGAAGTAGATCGTCATCCTCCCACCATACACCTCCAGCAGCTGACAAATAGTTGTCCGACTTCATTCGGATCACTTTCACCTCACAAGTTTCCCTCGCGGGGTGTTGGGCCACTACAGCTTTCTGGTTGTCTTTAACCCTCTCTTGTGCAAACTGCTTCAGCGCAGCTTCCTATTCTGTGTCCACAGTACTTGCAGTGCCTAGTTCTTGAGCTGAACTGTTCACGCTGGTGTTCTCTATCAGTTTTCCCTTTTCATCGGCTATTCCGGCCACTGCAGCAATTCTTGCTCCCTTTTCCTCTGGTTTTGTTTCAGTTCCTTTCTCACTGTCCAGTTCATCACTTAACCACCCAGAGTTGTCAATTGATCCATTCAAATCGAACCAGTCAATCGCACATCTCCTTGATCTTGTTCGTCGAAGAACCGCAAGTTGTCTAAGTCCTCCTCAAGTTCCGCCAAATCATCCAAACCTTGGCTCGGGCCATCTTCGCTAACCACATTGACCTTCACTACAGTTGGCAATACCACTTCTGGCTTGGCTTGATCAATCAGCACAATATAACAGCTTGGATCATACACCCCCTTAGACAAGTCCTCAAAGCACTCAGGCAACAAACTCGTACTCTCCTTTTAGATCGATCTCCCTTGTACTGCAACTGACAACACCACAAGCTTAGGTTGAAGTGCAGACATGTCAATCATGCACAAACTTGTGCTTACAAGAATGAACACCATCGGTCTGGGTAGGTGGGAAGAGGTAATATATACACTGGGGTCATAGGGGATGGCCAGTGTATGGATTAGGTTTAGGTTGTGAGGTGGGGGAAACTTGATTATGGGCCGGGAGAGGGTTGGTATTTACATATTTTTTTTTGGGTGGTGCAATCACCTTATTGTCAATGAGGTCTTGAATCTTATGATGCAGCCTAAAGCATTGGTCGGTGTTGTAACCATGCTACTAGTGAAATGCGCAGTATTTGGCTGGGTTGTGTTTGGGTGGGAGATGATCAGGTAGTAGGCGAGGCTCTAATGGCTTGAGGTGCCCCTTTTTGATCAACACCTTCATGGCTTGAGATAAAGTCATGTAGAGTGGGGTAAAGGTCCTCTAGGATCAGGTAGGGTTGTTTGAAGTTTGTGGTGCTGTATTGGCAAAGGGATTGGTGGTCTTGGTTATGGTGGTGACAACACTCACATCAGACAGCCGCGCAGCTATGCTACCACTGGTTGTTGCATTGGAACTGCACACAAAAGGCCTTTTGGCCTGCTCTTTCTCATTAGTAATCAGCCCTTGTTTCATGGCGTCTTCAATCTGAACTCCCATCTCATAGAGCTCAGTGAATGTGAACAGAGGTAGGATGATCATTTTCTACAGCAATTTCCAGTGCAGATTGCGAACTAGCATCCTTATCTGATCTTTCTCGGAAGGTCGTGTGGTCATCATTGAAGCTTTGGCTCTACACCTCGTTCTAAATTATGAGAAGCCCTCATTTGGCTCCTAGCGCATTGCCTCGAGATCACGAGTTGTGACCTCGATTTGTGTGTTGTAGGAGTACTGTACAACAAAGGCCTCAGCTATTTCCTCCCAACTCTGTTTCACAGAATCCTATAGCTTCGCATACCAAATGACGGCTATACCAGATATGGTACGGCCAAAGAGTGAGAGCTTCTGTAATCTGGTTAGGCCCATCGGCCACAGAATGTCTGAAAACAACTGAAGATGAACCATGGGGTCTCCGGAGTCGTCGAATCTATCGATGTACGGCATTTTGAATCGATCTGGCAACGTCGCTGCAGAGTCAGTATACCCATCTTCTATATCGTGGATGGAGTTAACACCCTGTACACTTTTGAATAGCTTCTCCAGCTTGTTGACCTTAAGTACAGTTGGGTCAACCTCAAAGTCAAATGGAGCCTCAGTTTGATACACAGGTGTTTTGGAGGCTTGTGGTGGGATCGACTTTGCCAAATTGCCCTGATTCTCAACATGGGCAGTGGCTACGGGTGCTGGGATACCTGTAGAAGGTGCATGAGATGCAGAAGCTACTGCGGACTGTGGTTATGGTTGTTGTTGTTGTAGCCTGTTTATTACCTTAGCCTGACGTGTCGTCACCTCGGCCTATCGAGCAACATCTTGCTGTAGGGTTTCAACTGTTTGCTGGAGATGGTGAATCAAGTCCTCCATATTGACTGGGTGATATTGTGCCATTAGAATAGGGCGAATGATCTCGTACTGGATTAGATGTAAAAGACTATGCTTGACTAGATGCAGGTGAAGTGAGAGGTGACTGCTGTAGAAATTGGATCGGCGAACTCTGCCTGACTACCCTCCCTCTGGTGACCGATGGGAGCGAAGTAAACACGGACTGTCCCCTAACAAGATCTCCGGTTTTACAAAACCTCCTGACACAGGTCTAGAGCGCTTAGGGGATATCCGAACTTTCTGAAGCTATAGTGTTATACTACCTAGCAAAAAGAAATAAAGCAAAAAGAAAGCAGTAATCAGAAACCGCACAGCACCTCAGCTCAGATGTTAACAACACACAGATGTAATCAAAGCTGTAGGACTGCACTCAATACTGAATTTCTACCCCCAAAACGGATACCCAACTTGCAACTAATACGCACGTTCCTGTACAATTTCACTGTAAAGCACATACTAGTTAAGTGAGAACCAAAACACCCCTATGAGGGGGTAAGGTTACCCTGTCCTAGTTTTGTCAGGAGCTAGGGTTCACTATTCAAACAATGTGGTTTCACGCAATCTTGTATTTGGGTGAGCATCATGTCCTAGTTTGGAATAGTCTTTACGGCTTTCGATATGCAACTAGGCCAAATGGTCAAAAAAGGTACCTTAGCAAGACTACCAAATATACATCTCAAACCTAACACCGAGAAGTGAAAAGAGGATCAAACAGTACAACGATAGTTTAGATCCAAGGGTTCTGTTCCCATCGTGGCAGAGCCCGTGACCGGTCAGCCTTTTGCCAAGTTTTTAGGCAAGCCTTGGCAAACCGTCCAAGAATAGCAGATGGCAAACACAGTGACTTAAACGTACCAATGCAAATGCAATGCAAAGAAACATATAAGTGTAAATAAAATTTCACATCATGAATTTCAAGTCAAGTTCTCTAATTCCCTAGTAGAGTCGCCAGAAACTATAGCTAGACTTTTTCGCGCCCCCTTTCGGAAGGCAAAATAATCCCTAGAATGTCGGACTCCTGCGGTTTTGAATCTAATTCCACAAGTGCAATGTGAAATAGATACACACCAAAGAGTCCCAATCCAGCAAATCTTTTGGAAAATCGATTTTGAATCAAAAATGCCAAAAATGGACTACTTTGCCAGATATAGAGTCGCGGCCTAAATATTTTGAAAAATCTAGGAAACCCATGACTCATGCCAAAGGCCACATCTCTGTCATCACCAAGATTGTCTCGGCTTGGAAACTTAGGTACGAGAGGGGAAGGTCATGAATGAATTTGAGCACCCCCGTAGCTTGGCTTTTTTGCACCCCCTTTTTGAAAGGCTAATAAACCATACAGTTCGAACTCCCGTGGTTCTGAATCTAATCTCACAAGTGCAATGTGAAATTAATAAATACCAAAGAGTCCAAATCCGACAAATCATTTGAAAAATTGATTTTGAATCAAAAATGTCAAAATTGGACTGTTTTGCTAGATACAAAGTCGCCACCTACAAAGTCGCCACCTTTTTATTTTGTCCAAAGGCCACGTGTCCGTCATCACCAAGATTGTCTCGGCTCGGGAACTTAGGTACGAGAGGGGAAGGTCATGAATTGAGCACCCCCGCTCGCTTGATCAAAGATCGGCCTCTATTAATCATGATATGACTTTTATTAACATTATATGCTTTTGTTCCGGTTTGTTAGGCTAGCATGTACTGTGTGATGCGCACACACACAAGTATAGACTAGTTTCCTCAAATTGGAACAATTCAATTTCATGTTTGTTTTTCGAAAAGGGTTTGATTTTGCCACTTAACAAAGTGGGCTTAAAGTTTGTGAATTTGCCACTCGACAAAGTGGGCTTAAACGTACATTCATTGAATCATTTCAATTCAAGCAACAAGCCTTCATTCACAGGCACTCAAACAGTTTAACAAGTAAGCACTTAGTCTCATGGCAAGCATGTTAGTCATGGCAATCTCTAACACTTATGCAAGTATGCTAAAGCACTAAAAATTCACTTAGTACTCCAAGCCAAAATAAACAAAAGAGTTAGAAAAATATGCATGATACCTAACTATATAAGATGGCTAATGCAACACATGCAATAATGCACCTAAAATAGGCTCGGCTACTTAACATGTTATTTGCAACAATTTCATAGCATGCGTTTAAACCCTGTATTCAACGAGGTAATAAATGACAATGCAAGTTTGAATGATGAACCGAGCCTTGGTGCATGCAAGACAAACAAATGGATGCAAACATGCGATATGCTAATTGAAACGTGATGCCCGTAATCTAACGATTAAAAGAGGATAAATAAAAAGGAGAAAGACATGGGGTTGGAAAACATACACATTATTACAGCATTGATGCCCTCGTGCAGGAGGGTCCGAATAAATAAACTAGCTAAGCTAAACTACTTAAATAATTATTACAAACCGAATAAAATAAACTAGCTATCTAAGCTAAGTAATTATTACAACAATTAAATAATTAATTATGCTAAGCTAATTAATTAAATAACAATAATGAACTAATTTAATTAACTACTTTAAGCTAATTAAATAAGTACAATACGAAGCTAATTAGCTAACTACATTAACTAATTAATTACAAAGTAACTAAGTAAACTAGCTAACTTAATTAATTACAACACAAATTAACAATGGCTAACTAATTAATAATAAACTAATTAATTAGTCCCAGGAATGTGGGAGGCCCAATGCATGCTCGGTTTCCACCTGAAGAATGTCCATTGTTTGCTGCTGTATGCCTCTATTGCATAACACTTACACTGTTTTTCCTCTTCTAGATCAACTTTGCTTTGCTTCACAAACATTTTGCTAAAAATTCACTGGTAGTCGGCAGGCCAGAAGTGAGGGGTTGCCGGCCAACACTGGGGGGTTGCCGGCCATTAGAGGTGACTTGCCGGCCACTGTTGAGGGGTTGCCGGCCATTGAAGCCAAGTCCTTCCTTGCTGCAGCAGAGGACAAACAGAGCAAAAAAGAGAGGGTATTCTCACAGGTTTTTTATACTGTGGATCCCTCTTTATAATGAAAACAAGCTCAAAGGAGTGATACACTTGGTTCAAAGACCATCAATCAAGCAATTTCATTGCATGATGGCTAAAGAACCAAGGTGTACAAATTTAATCAATGCACAAACAAGACCCATAACCTTCACCTTATCATGCATGATCAAGGGTAATGGAGACCTAGGAAACTTGGCACATTTCATCACTTTGAATATGAAATGCCCTAATTTTCTATGTGTTCAATTAACGTCTTATTGAACACACCGAAACACAATCAAATTCTTATCTTTGCACAATTTTAGATTCAACTTTTAGTTACTCATTTTAATTACCCTTCCATTCTTTAACCAATTAAGTTCATTGGTGAGTTAAGTCCTCTAAAAGAGAAGGAAGTGTCAAACAGAGGATAGTCTAAGGCAAGAGAGAGGTGTCATGCCGTTGATAATGAACCCCTAAAAAAGGATTAAACCATTAAGCATGGATCTCAATCTCAAGCTTAAACAATCCTAAGGTTGAAACAACCCTCAAAGCAAACAAAGAGTCAAGAAATGAAGGAGGTTGTAGAGATTATGCTTGCTGAAATTAAGTGAGAAAAGCACTAAAACATGCAATCAACTCAAACAAGTGGTGTCTAAAGGCCTAAAACACCAAGCTTGTGAGGACACTTACATTACAAGCATGAAATACAAGACTCAAATGATTTAACCAACCCAAAATAGAGTTAAAACAGTCCAAATTAGAGCCTAAAACATGCTGAAATTAAGTTGCAAATGGCTAGAAAAATAAGCTAACACATAGAGCTATCTAGGCTAGCAAACAAGACACAAGAAGGGGAGGCTAACCCCTCCAAATTTAGTCTTCAAAACATGATTTTCACCACTAAAAATACTCTGAAATTTAGTATTTAAAATCCCAAAAAAAGATGGTTTGAAAGTGGGAAACAAAGGTAGAAAGACCTTACAAACAAGGAATAAAGAAGGGTAAGCCACCCCCTACCCTTAAATGGCCTAAAACCACCAATTTCAACCCACCAAAATAGGGTTTTATACCTCCCAAAAATAGTACAAAAATGTGCTGGAATAAAGACAAAAGTAGCTAAAAAAATAAGTTAAAACATGGAGCAATTTAAGTTCGTAAACAAGCCAAATGAGGGGTGACTAACCCCTCCATTTTTGGGACTTCAAAACCACTTTTTTAGCCTCTGAAAACCTCTGAAAATTAGTGTTAAAAAGCTTTAAAAAAGTTGATGAAAGAATGGGAAACACAAGGGAAAAAGCTTAGAGAACAAGGTTCAAAGAAGGGTGGTTAACCCCTCCACCTTTGGTAGCTTTAAACCACAAGTTTCAGCCCATAAAAATAGTTGAAAAATAGTTCAAAATCAGCAAGAAAAGATAGAAAATAATTTGTGCAAAGGTGCTTAAAATTATACCTCATGAAGAGGAATAACACTTTTGTTCACAAACCAACAAGTTCTCACTCTCAAGGGTTGAAATTTGGACTCAATAATCTCAACAAGGAGAGCTCCAATATTGGTTTAGGAAGTGTAGAGAGAGGGTGTATAGGTTGCAAGATAGAGATAGAGAGAGAATTCCAAGTTTTGGAACTTTTGAAAATTTTTGGAACCTTAAACCACAAGGGAAGACCTGGTATATATAGAAAAGCAGCCCCTCAGGTCGAAAATATTAAGCCTGGAACAGTTGGAGCTTTTGGGGGACAGCTGGCACAAAATATCTAGGTTTTTCACCAGTGGCTAGTAGGCCAGAAGTGTGGCCTACCGTCCACAAATGGTGGCCTGCTGTCCACCAGTGATGGTCTGCCGGCCACAAAAAATATGCTTCCAGGCCTGACTTCAAACGAGCATATCTCCTTCATTCGGACTTGGTTTTAGGTCATTCTTGAGTCTAAATCGAAGCCTCGAAAGTCTACTTTGCAATGGAGGTGACCTCACATCTAAATTCTAAGTGTGAAAAGAGATATGCCTATTTTAGTGAAGGTTGCTCAGTTCTCTCTTAACCGGATTGATGCCCAACTTCAAACGGTCATACCTCCCTCATCCGGACTCGGATTTAGAAGATTCTTGAGTCTAAAATAAAGCCCCGGAAGTCCACTTTCTGATGGTGGTGGCCTCATAACTAAAGTCCAAGTGCACAAAAGGATAGGCCTGATTTAGTGAAGGTTGCCTAGTTCTCTCTTAACGGTCCCATGCTCAACCATTTTCCCAACTAGTTTTCTTCTCTCTCCTCCAATTTTCTTCAACTCCAAACCTCTAAATAAGAGATTTAAAAAAATATTTCTCAAAGAGTTCACATCTCTTCTATTTATTTCCACTTTGTCCTTGCTCGGTTTACCAAAAAGTGTAATTTTTAAATGAAATGCGAGTCTTGGAACATCATAGAAACATTTTCAAAAATATTTTGAAAGAGAGGGTTTTAAGGTCTAAAATAGTTTTGGTCCAAAATGGGTATAAGGTTGGGATTTAGAAGCACTTCTTGTTGAAGAAATTGAGCTATTGTACAACATAACTTTCATTATCGAGTGATCAACCAGTGGCACCCAAGTCTTAAGGGCAGTCAAAAATGGGGTGTCTACACGCCCACTCGCCCGATCAAAGATCGGCCTCTACTAATCATGATATGAATCTTATGTACATTATATGCTCTTGTTTCGATTTATTAGGCTAGCATTACTATGTGATGCGCACACAGACAAGTATAGACTAATTTTGCAAGAATTGGAACACTTGATTCATGTTTGTTTTTTAAAATTGTTTCGAAATATCTATTACTTGAAAAAGTGATCACATATGAACATTTACTCAAATTATTCCAATTCTAGCAATAAGCCTTCATCCACAGGCATTCAAGAAATTTTAGCTTTTAAGCAATTAGCCTCATGGCAAACATGCTAAACATGGCAACAATCATACACATGCTATATGCTAAAGCGAGTAAAGGCTCACCTAGTATTCCAAGCCAAAAAGATAATAAAGTTAGAAAGATGCATGATCCTAACTCATGCGATCTAACTAATGCAACACATGCGATATGCAATCAATGGGCTCGGCTACTAATATGGAAAATGAAGCAATTAAATAGCATGCGGTCTAAGCACGTATTCAAAGAAGTATTAAACTAATAATGCAGTTAGAATGATGAACCAAGCCTCGGTGCATGCAATACAAGTGGATGCAAACATGGAGTATGTTAAACAAAACATGATGTTCCTAAACTAACTATCATAAGCTAGTAAATAAAAGGGAGAAAGACGTGGGGTTGGAAGACATACACGTTATTACATTGCGCTTTCACGAAGGAGCGTCCAAATGAACTAAGCTAATTAACTAAAGCTAAGCTAAACTAATTATGCTAACTATTACAAAAAAAAAATGAATAAACGAGCTAAGCTACTTAACTAATTATTATAACACCAGATGAATTAACTAACTCTTCTAGTGAATTAATGATTATAACATGATAACTAGCTAACTACTTTAACTAATTAAATAATTACAATACAAGTGCAATTATAAGAAGTAAGTAAGCTAAAAAATTAAGTACTAAGCTAACTACTCCGCCTCGGGAAGCGAGGTATGTTCATGCGCATGCTTGGTTTCCACCCAAAAAGGCCATTGTTTTGCTTCCGAAGAGCCTCTGTTTCATATAGAACATATACACTGTTGTCCACTTCCAGAATAACTCTGCTGTGGCTCACAAACACACTGCTGAATTTTGCATCAGTGGCCAGTCGGCCAGTGATGAGGGTTGCCAGCCACCAGTGATAGCCAGTCGGTCATCAATGATGGCCTGTCAGCCATGGAAAGTGGTATGCCGGCCACTGCTGCCCAGTTCATCTTGTTATAATAGAGAACAAATAGAGTATGCACAGGGTATTTTCAAGGATTTGTTTGCACAACTCACCTCTCCTTTTCATGAACAAATCAAAAGAGTAGTGAACTTGGTCCACAAACCATCAGCTGAAGCAATTTCATTGCATGATGGCTCAAGAACCAAAGTGTGCAATTTCAATAAATGCAACAAAATGGGACTCTCAAAACCACCTCCCTATCATGGAAGATCAAGGGAAGTAGTGACCTTGAAAACTTGAATCATTTCATCACTAATGAGTATGAAATGCCTCAAGCTTCCATGCTTTCAATTAACGTCCGATTGAACACAACACTTTTTATTATCTTGCACTATTTTAGTCCCAAGTTTTAATTACTTCATTTTAATTACCTTTCAATTCTTTAATCAATTGAGTCCAATGGTGAGTTTAAGTCCTCTAAGTGGAAAGAGAGCTCAAACCAAAAGTTGTTTTAAGCATGAAAGAGACATCATACCATTGGTAATGAACCCCAAAGGGATTAAACCATTAAGCATGACACCTCAATCTCATGCTTTAAAAAAACAAGTTGTTTGAACCATTTTCTAAGCAAAACAAAAGCCAAGAAAGGAGGGAGGTTGCAGAGATGATTAAGAGTAATCACAAGTATGGAAAGCCATAAATAAATGCAATCAACTCAAATAAGAAGGTGCTTAAAGCCTAGAACACCAAATTCATGAGGACAATTACACTACAAGCATGCAAAACAAAGCTCAAATGCAACTATCAACCAAAAATAGTTCTAAAACAGTCTAAAATAAGTCCTAAAACATGCTGAAATTAAGACAAAAAAAAGAGAGGCTAGATTAATAAGCTAAATCATAGCACAAGCTAGGCTAGTAAGCAAGACACAAGGAGGGAAGGCTATCCCCTCCAAATTTGGTCTTCAAAACATGATTTTGGCCACTGTAAAATCTCTGAAAATCAATGTTTAAAAGCTCAAAAATAGATAGTACATGGGTGGGAAACAAAAGGGACAAGGCCTTCAAAACAAGGTACAAAGAAAGGTGAACCATCACTCAAACTTTAATGGCCTTAGAACCCAAGTTTCAGCCCAAAAATATAAAAGTTTTTCAGCCCAAAAACAGTTGGAAAATTGCAAGAAAAAGAGTAGACAAAGCAACCAAATAGGCAAAACATTATACCTTTGAAGAGGAAAACCAAATCCAAGCAACAAAATCAAGCAAACACACACTCTAGAGCTCCAACAAGGCTCAAGAATACCTCAGCTCAAAGAGGAAGAGGTTTAGTTAAGAGTGTATAGGCAAAGGTTGAAGATTTGTAAGCAACAGAGTAGGAATTTGCTAGAGAGAGAGAGAAAAAATTTTGCTCTAAAATTTTTCTAACCTTAAAACATGAGAGGGAGGCCTCCTATATCTAGAAAATATGAATTCTCCTTAAGAACATCCAACCCTACACATGGAGGCAGATGCATGCATCTGTGCAAACAGTTGGCACAGCTGTCACAAAATATCTACAAAAGACACTGGTGTCTGGCAGCCCAAAAAAGGTGGCCGGCAGGCCACTAAAAGTTGCAGGCTTGAAGAACCAAGGCTTGGTCCAAGAATGATGTAACAAAAGTGTAGGGTTTGAAAGGCTCAAAGTTATGGAATTCCATTGAGGACTTCGAGCACTTAACAAGAAAATAAACTCATCATCGGGTGTGCGTGCGATGGTATCAAGTCGTAAGGGCCATCAAAAATGGGGTGTCTACAGCTGCTACATGGCCACAACTTCTTCTGGACTTTGTGTCGTCACGGATCTACTAAGTTAGCAATCGGGGAAATGGATGGGTGTAAGCTGAGAGCTGACTGACAAGGATTTCAACCCGATTATATTTGATGGATTTGAACTGGATTGGTCTGGACGAGTTTGACTAGATTGGGCTTTTTTAGAGTGGGGTTTTTTCTGGGATTGGATAGACTATGATGGGTTAAGGCAGGTACTGCTCCTTCTCTAGCTCAGACAAACCAAGCATTAAAAACAAATGCTCCATCAGATCGGGATACCGGATATGCTGGTTAAAATAGTGTAAGATACAATTCTTGGCCCTGGCTCTGGTTCGGGTTCCGATATTTTTCACTATATCAAACACAAACTCCTGGATTTTGACCTAAATTTTGATTCTGATATGACCCTCAAGTTTGAAAGGAATCGCCTCAATATTAAGACTCTTTGAGGATTGCATCATACATTCCCAAAGAGTTCACATTTTGCACAAAAGCATTCAAAACACCCCTATGAGAGGTTTAGGATTTCCCTGTTCTAGCTTTGGAGTGATCTATAATTTTACTACTCAAACAAGCGGTATCACATCATCCTGCATGTGGGAGAGTATCCTGTCCTGAGTTGGAACAGTCTCTACAACTTTTCGATATGCAACTAGGCCGAATGGTCAGAAGGGTACCTCAACAAGACTACCTAATATACCTCTCACACCTAACATCGAGAAGTGAAAGGAGGATCAAACGGTACAGCGGGTAGTCTAAGTCCAAGGCTGGTATTCCCAACATGGCAGAGCTCGCAACTGGTCAGTCTTTTGGCAAGCTTTTAGGCAAGCCTCCGGTAAACTGTCCAGGAATAGTAGATGGCAAACACAATGACTTAGACGCGCCAATGCAAATGCAAAAAAACATATAAGTATAGATAAACTTTCACATCATGAAGTTCAAGTTAAGTTCTTTAATTTTCCCAGCAGAGTCGCCAGAAACTGTAGCTCGACTTTTCGTGCTCCCTCTCGGAAAACGAATAAGCCATATAGTATCGGACTCTCACGGTTCTAAATCTAATCTCACAAGTGCAATATGAAATTAATAAACACCAAAGAGTCCAAATCCGACAAATCTTTTGGAAAATTGATTTTGAATCAAATTGCAAAAAATGGACTGCTTTGCTAGATACAGAGTCGCTACCTAAATATTTTTTTGGAAAATTTAGGAAACCCATGACTCATGCCAAAGGTCACGTGTAACAACCCCGACCTCTGATTAACGTTAATTCATGGTTAAATAAGTCTAATCAGTAATTAATGTGAAATTCTGAATACATTCCATGTGTGTGTTGCATGATTGTACTTATATCTGTTTATCGTAGAAATATATGTTTCTGTTTCTGTTTCGTTTTGAGAATTGAAGGCCTTATCAGCATTTGATTATGAAATTGACTTGATTTATGTGTTATTTGGGATTTTTAGAATTTTATGATATGTTTAATTAAAATTCAATTTGGAACAATTAAATTAGAATAGTTAGTGTCCGATTAATTAGCTTAATCAATAACTTAATTAAGCCTATATAAGGCTCATGTGAACTCATTAGTTCACTATACACTCTCATATCACCCCACTTTAGAGAGAAAAAAACATGAGAGAGTGAGAGAAGGAAGGAATTTGGAATCAAAGCTAGGAAAAGGGAGAGTTGCTAAGAATTGAAGGCATTGAACTTGGAAACTCAAGAATTAAGCCTCTAGCACACATCTTGGGAAGCCTAGGTAAGAATTCAACCCTTGAATTGTACAATTATGATGTCTAGGACATGAGCTCCAAAGAATTAAGTAGGTTTATACAAGAATTGAGTTAGAATTAAAGAGAAATGAACCATATCATGCATGCATGCTCATTTCATCATAATTTGAAGTTGTTTTCAAAGAATTCCCCCTTGCATGTCCTCATTTTGGCCTTGGTCTAAGAATTCAACATATTTTTAAGTTAGACACCTCATTGGATCATGTTTTGAAAGCTTGGAACGTGCACTTTTACATGCATGATAGATATTGTTATGTTTTCAAAGATTTGGATTTTGTCTTGAACAATTGGCAAGCTTCTAGGCCTTGATCTTGTGAAATGATTTTAAATTCACCATGGTTTCACCATTTACAATTGCTTCCTATTGTTTCCTTAAGTTTTTAGCCCAAAAGACCTTGTTTTACAACTTTGAATTTGAGTTTTGAGTTGAGAAGAGCAATATGGAAATCCCAAAATTTTGCTTTCCGCTCGAGCGTCAAAACCTATGCTCGAGCGACCACTCTGTGATCTTACACTTCCGCTCGAGTGACTTGCAGTCCACTCGAGTGACAAGAGTTGCACTCGAGCGAGGACCCGAGTCTCACTCTCGAGTGACCGTCGAGCGTCCATCGAGCGTATAAATCACATAACCAGTACTTTTTCAAAGTTTCCAGACTGCTCGAGCAAGGGAATCTGCTCTCGAGTGGCTCCTCACATGTTTGTATATCCGCTCGAGTGAAGAAAGCTGCGCTTTAGTGTGACCCTTGTTTTTAGCAAGTCTTGATAAAAGTTTCAAAATGCATTTTGGCATCCACATTGAGTCCTAGGCATGCCTAGGCCATAATTAAGACCCAATAAGAGGTTAAGACTTAGAAGCACACTAAGAATGTGACAAAAAGAGTTAAGCACCAGCCGAATGTGTATTTCATTATTCCTTTCTGCTATATCTGTAGGTCACGCGCCATAAGTTATCTGATTTGTCTGTTCTGCAAGTGGAGCCATCTGTGAGTAATAACTCTGTAAAGTTATGTTTAACTTTAATTATTTTTTGATGCTATGAAATGATTAGTTTTCTTAAATGCGATGTTTTGTATGAATGAATGATTGTCCAAATTTCTTAAATGTATTCGTGGCATCCTTAGCACAAGGCCCTTGCCCGGGGGTAATAATACCGTGGTTTTGAAGGCCCTTGCCCAGGGGTAATAATATCGTGGTTCAAGCAAGTTATAAGTTCTCGGTACCGGAGGTTCCTTAAAGGAACTAACAAGCATGTTAATGCTAATGGATGTACCATGTATGATTAAGCATGAACTCTGATTTCTGTATGTAGTTTGAACAAGAACATGATTATAAATCTATATCTGATATGAACTCTGATTTCTGAATCTGTCATGGACATCATTTATTAAAACTCTTTACTCTGTTATTATTCATTGGGCCCCCGCTCACTATTTATTTTATGTACGTAGGTGAGCAAGGGCGTAACCAGGCCTAAGCTGCTGCCTGGAGTGTTAAGTCAGCCAACCACTGTGCCTCCTAGGAGGTTCCCTTTTTAAAGGAGTCAAGTTTTATGAACTTGACAAAGCTGTTTTGTTGTTTGTCTTTGCTTATCTGTATTTAGGGATAAGTTTCCTTTTGATTACATCTGTGCATATGGGTGATGTAAGACTAATGTATCTACAACGTCACATATATTCATAGAAGTTAGTTTTGGAAATTTCCATCTCATATACATTATCACAGCTCCATAGACAATGTGTATTTCTATAATTGCTTCTATAGTCTCTTATCATGTGTCTTTTTGTTAAGAGGCCTTTGGTAATCCAAGGATTACTGGCCGGTTATGACACTAAACCTATAGGGGCAAGTTTAGGTCGTGACACCACGTGTCCGTCATCACCAAGATTGTCTCGGCTAGGGAACTTAGGTACTAGAGGGGAAGGTCATGAATTGAGCACCCCCGTTGATCAAAATTCGGCCTCTACTAATCATTATATGAATCTTATGTACATTATATGCTCTTGCTTCGATTTATTAGGCTAGCATTACTATGTGATGCGCACACACACAAGTATAGATTAACTTGCAAGAATTGGAACATTTCGATTCAGATTTTTTTTTTTTTAAATCGTTTTGAATATGTACTACTTGAAAAAGTGATCGCATATAAACATTACTCAAATTATTCCAATTCAAGCAACTAGCCTTCATCCACAGGCATTCAAGCAATTTATTATTTAAAACAATTATCCTCATGGCAAACATGCTAAATATGGCAACAATCACATTTATGCAATTATGCTAAAGCGAGTAAAGGCTCACCTAGTACTCCAAGCCAAAAGAGAAATAAGTTAGAAAAATGGATGATTCCTAACTATGCAATATGACTAATGCAACGCATGCAATATGCAACTAATAGACTCGGCTACTAATATGGCATATGAATCAATTTGATAACATGCGATCTAAGCACGTATTAAAAGAAGTATTTAAACTAACAATGCAAGTTAGAATGATGTACTGAGCCTCGGTGCATGCAATACAAGTGGATGCAAACATGAAGTATGCTAAACGAAACATGATGCTTTAATCTAACCATTATAAGCTAGTAAATAAAAGGAAGAAATACGTGGGGTTGGAAGACATACATATTATTACGACATTACGCCCTCACACAGAAGAGTCCGAATAAACTAACTGGCTAACTAACTACGCTAAGCTAATAAATTAACTATTACAAAACGAAATGAATAAATAGTTAAATTACTTAACTAATTATTATAAACCGAAATAATTAACTATTCTAGCTAATTAAAATAATTACAACACGAGACAAATTAGCTGTTCTAACAAATTAAGTGCAAAGCCACTATTTAAAGCACAACACTAGTATATACAACACGGTTCTCGAAGATCGATGGAAGGCTCATGCATGAATGCGATTTCCTTCCAAAAAAGCTATTGTTTCTACTGTTGAATGCCTCTGTTGGACAGTAGATCACATGCACTGGTTTTCATCTCCAAACCAACTTTGTTTTGCCGGGGGAGAACACTGCTGGATTTTGCACTGGTGGTCGGCAGAGAGCCTGCCTTCCACTGATGATGGCCTGCCGGCCACCAGTAGGAGCCTGCTGACCACCGATGACAGAACCTCCTTGTTGCAACAGAGAGCAAATAGAGTAGATATAGTGTATTCTCAAGGGTTTATTTGCATAGTTTACCCCTCCTTATCATGAACAGATCAAAAGAGTAGTAAGCTTGGTTCACAAACCATCAATGGAAGCAATTTCATTGCATGATGGCCTATGAACCAAAGTGTGTAAGCTCCATAAATGCAACAAAATAAGACTATCAAAACCACCTCCCTATCATGAAAGATCAAAGGAAGTAGCTGACAATGAATCTTGAACTGTTTTCATCACTAATGAGTATGAAATTACTCAAGACTCACGGGTTCAATTAACGTCCGATTGAACCCAAAAAAGTTATTATCTTGCACATTTTTTTTAGCCTTAATTTTATTACTCTATTTTAGATTACTATTCATTATTTAGTCACTTGAGTCCAAAAGGAGAAGTTAAGTCCTCTAATGGAAAGAGGGCTCAAACCAAGAGTTGTTTTGGGCATGAAAGAGACATCATACCATTGATAATGAACCCCCCCAAATGGATTAAACCATTAAGCATGACATCTCAATCTCATGCTTAAACAATCAAGTAGTTTGAAACCACTTTCAAAGCAAAACAAAAGTCAAGAAAGGAAGGAGGTTGTAGGAGTGATTAAGAGTGATCACAAGTATGGAAAGCCATAAATAAATGCAATCAATTCAAATAAGATGGTGTCTAATGCCTAAAACACCAAACTCATGAGGACAATTACACTACAAGCATGCAATACAAAGCTCAAATGCAACAAACACTTAAAGATAGTCCTAAAATAGTCTAAAAACAGTCCTAAAACATGCTGGAATTAAGACCAAAATAGCTAGATTAATTTGCTAAAATATGAAGCTTGCTAGACCAGTAAGCAAAACACAAGGAGGGGAGGCTAACCTCTCCAATTTTTGACTTCAAACCATGATTTTAGCCATTGAAATAACTCTGAAAATCAGTGTTTAAAAGCTCAGAAAAAGGTGACAACAAGGTGCGAAACACAAGGGTAAAGGCCTTAGAAGCTAGGTAGAAGGAATAGTGAGCTACCTCTCCACCCTTATTGGCCCTAAACCACAAGTTTCAGCCCAAAATTTCAGAGTTTTGACAGTCCAAAAGCAGCCCAAAACCAGTACGAAAATGTGCTGGAATGAAGACAAAAGTAGCTAAAATAATAAGCTAAAACATGGAGCAATTTAAGCTAATAAACAAACCAAATGAGGGGTGGCTAACCCCTCAATTTTTGGGACTTCAAAATCACTTTTTTAGCCTCTGAAAATCTCTAAAAATCAGTGGTAAAAAGATCCAAAAAAATTGATGAAAGAATAGGAAACACAAGTGTAAAGGCTTAGGAAACAAGGTGTAAAGAAGGGTGGTTAACCCCTCTACCTTTAATAGCCTTAAACCACATACTTTGGCCCATAAAAATAGTTGAAAAATAGTTCAAAATTAGCAAGAAAAGATAGAAAAGAAATAGTGCAAAGGTGCTCAAAATTATACATTTTGAAGAGGAATAACATTTTTGTTCACAAACCAACAAGTTGTCACTCTCAAGGGTTGAAATTTGGACTCAATAATCTCAACAAGGAGAGCTCCAATATTGGTTTAGGAAGTGTAGAGAGAGGGTGTATACGTTGCAAGATAGAGATAGAGAGAAAATTTCAAGTTTTGGTCCTTAAGGATTTTTTTGTAACCTTAAATTATGAAGGAAGGCCCTATATATATAGAAAAATAGCCCATCAGGTCGAAAATATCAAGCCTGGAACAGCTGGCCAAAAATATCTGGGTTTTTCACCAGTGGCCAGTAGGCCAGAAGTGTGAATTGCCGGCCAAAAACAGTTTTGGTCAAAATAGGGTGTAAGGTTGAGATTTTGAAGCTCTTCTTACTGAAGAAATCGAACGTTTGAACAGCGTAATTTTCATCATCGAGTGATCAACCTGAGGCATCCAAGTCTTATGGGCGGTCAAAAATGGGGTGTCTACAGCTACAAATAGTGGAGTGGGATGAAAATGGAGACGCTGATGGCGTCGGAGGCGACTGTGAGCTTGACGGAGTAGAAGTCTGTCGGAGGAGGCGAAGAGAGAGAGAGAGAGAGAAAGAGAGAGAGAGAGAGAGAGAAGAAGAAGAAGAAGAAGGTGACCGATTTTGATTTTTTGACAGTGTATATAATATATATAGAGAGGGTATTATGGTCATTTAACTTGAACTTGTCCTTATGGACAAGTTAATTCAACGCCTAGACCTCTCACTAAACAAAATTCAAATTTGGATTTTTGGCTTGAGCACCCTTTATCTTTTTGTAGTTAAAAAAGTCACCAACGTCAAAAAAATCACTTGCCAAACGAGAGCTAAAAGTCGAGCTTCGGCTAACCTAATTCAACATTTGGCCCACTTAAAGTCATTTTCTTACATTATGTTGGATTGAGTGATTTAGAGAGAAAAGAAAAGACATGGAGAGATATATATTTCTCTTATTTGTTTGGATAACTTAAGTGGAGAGAAATGAGAAGAAATGGATATAAACAGAGAGAAACCCATTTCTCTTATAACCCTCATTTTTAATCTTCCCAAAAGTGGAGAGATTGTGAGAGAAAAGAAACCAACATATTTTTATATTTTCATAATACCAATTTTGTCCCTGTAAAAATAAATGAAATAAAATGATTAACAAAATATAAGAAGGTTATTTTAGTAATATAACATAAAATAGTTTCTTTTCTTTTCTCTTATGAAATCTAACCAAACAAGAAGGAAAGAAATCACAATCACAATCACAATCATATCTTCTTTTTTTTTTTAATTTCTTACTTATTCAAACAAGAAAAAGAGAAATTATAATCATTTCTTTTCTTTTCTTTTCTCTTATAACTTAAATAATCATTTCTTTTCTTCTCTCTCCTAAGTTCCAAACATGGGTCTTGTTATGGTGTGCAACTTACACCTTATACCTTACACTTTACACTTACACCTTACACTTACACCTTATACTTAAAATTACACCTTATACTTACACTTTTTTTGAGGTTGCATATGGTGTACAACCCACTTACACCTTACACTTACACCTTATACTTACACTTACACCTTACACTTACACCTTTTGTGAGGTTGCATATGGTGTGCAACCGTAAGTGGGTTGCACACTTAAGAAAAGTCCTCCAAACATAGTGTTAGTCCAGCCCTAATATTATAAAAGGCTAATCATAATTTACCTCATACTTCTTCTGCCCCTTTATTGACAAAAAAAAAAAAAAAAAAAAGCTTTACAAGCCCATTGGTATCAATTGCTAAGGATACCAAGGCTATGAAAGTCATTTTAATGTAATCATGAAATTGTTTATCAACTGATGTATTTATTTGTTGATGTCATCAAAGTTTTGTCAAAGTATTGTTATGCGACTATGACTTTTGTGTAATGCTTTTTATTTTATTAGTATTTGTAAATTAGTACAAATCGATGGTGGTGCAATCTATGATAGGGAAAAAGTTGCCTTATATAGGAGTACCTAATTTTGTAATATTTATGTTGGATTATAGGGCCAACAATTCACTTTGAACTCAAGATACCACCTGTACGGGTAGGAATTGGGGATGTTAGGGCTATGCAGCAGCAACTGCTGCATGCCCAAAACGACGTCGTTGTCGTTTTGAGTGCCACAGTGATTTGAAAATTTAATTTGCAGCATTGAGTTTCGAACCCTTGACCTCTCCAAAAGAGAGGCACAACACTAACCACTATGCCACTTAGAATCCTTATTAATATTAAGGACATATATATTATTTATACCTTATAATTTTTATACAGTGTCCAATAACAAACTATGGGACAACAGTTCCGTTTTGAAATTTTTTTAGCAGTTTTGTTTTGGAATTTTTTTTTTTAAAAAGCTTAAAAATCAAAACTACACCATTTAAGATCTTACCATTTATTTTACTCTGATTTCTTTTTATAACCTCAAACAAACTCTCAACTATTGGTGTCTCAAAACCCTAAAAAGTTTGTTCTCATCAGCCAATCATTTATCTACCTTTGCCGAACACTTTTTATTACCTTCATTAGAGACTATCCATCACTTGCACCATACTATTTAGGTTTGTACGAATACAACACGTTTTCTCTTTGAATGTTGGTAAGCCTTAAGAAAAAACATATAATTTTCTTCACTATTGTGATTGTGATTGGTTGGTTTTTTTTCCTTGCAGAATGTTACGAGTTATTTTTTTTTCTTTTCTTTAGAACTATTGCTTTGGTTATTAATACTAGATGCTAGATGTGTCTAGCTTTATTGTTGAGTCTTTACAATTTATTTATTATTTTTTTTGACATTAATAAAGTGAACATTAAAATATATAAAAATATTAATATAAAATATTCTAAAAATTAATGAATGACTAGATTTAAGAACTTTTATTGTTTAACTTTTACTTCATATTTTCAAAACTAAGAACAATAACTTTACATCTATCATATTGTTATACCATATTATGTTTATTATTTATTTGTCAATAATATATTGTTGTAATAATGAACTTTGTGGAATAAAAAAAGGTGAATCTTAATTCTTTCAATTGGTCAATTGGTTATTGGTCTTTGTCAATTTTTTCTCTGCCCTTGAATGTTAGGTTGTTTTCATGTCAAAAACATTGTTTTTTTTTTTTTTAATCAGAAGGCATTACAGTTAGGCTAGAAAGCCCCAATCCTTTGGAAGGCCTTGTCCATTTTATAGTTTTTGCTGGACAATTGCTTTACTAAAAATTTTAATAGTAAAACTTGGGCATCTTATTAGATAAGTAGAATAAAAATAATAAAAATTATAAACAAAGACTAATATTTTATTTTACTTTTATACTTATTCTCAATTTTTTAGATTTGTTGGTGTTAGAATGGAGAATGGTGGACATGAGGGTTGTAGCAAAGATCTGAGGGAGTTGACCAAAGATAAAACACCATGTCTTGCCATGGAATTTCATTCAGAGAAAGTCGCATATCAATTCTATAATGAATATGGAAGGATTATGGAGTTTGACATTAGAAGAGATTACTATAGCAAAAGTAGAAAAGATGGTGTTATGATTAACAGGAAGTTTGTTTGTTGTAAGGAGGGAGTAAAAGAAAAAGATAAACGGTAAATGATTGTAAATCATTCTAAACATGAGACAAGAACAAAGTGCAATGCATTTGTGTATGTATCTTTGGATCGAGACTTGTCAATGTGGATAGTGAAAAAGTTTGATGACAACCACAACCATCCTTTGCATCTTTCTCAGGGCACACATTTGATACCATCTCAAAGAAAGTTATGTCAGGCTCTGGCTTTGAATGTTGATTTAGCTGATGACACTGGTATCTCTCTTAAAGCATCACATGATCTCATTACTGCCTTAGTAGGGGGAAAAGAAAATTTGGGATTCACGAGAGAGGACCAAAAAAGCTACTTACGTGGAAAAAGACAACGAAATTTGCAAAACAAGAAAGCTGAGAGTTTATTAAGATATTTTCAGCAACAAGCGGTTGAAAATCCATATTTTTACTGCGCAATTCAATTGGATGTGCATGAGATGATTAGTAAGGCCTAGGAAAGACTAATCAAATAATTTATCAAAATCTTAAGAGAGGTATTAGTAATTTTTCCCCGTATTTAATGTCTTTGTATGGTGTGCAACCTCTTCATTATGACATGATATGATTGAAATTATGACAACAACTATATGGAATTGTGAAAAAGTGGTTATGGAATACTCTTTCAATCCAAACAAACCCTTGTAGGATCTTCCCAGTTGTCACTTGAAATATAAATAAAACTCCGGTTGGCGGTGCCAAAATTAGCACTATAACGGACAAGTTAATATTTGTAGAAAGATTGGTATTTTATGATTTCTTGAGATTCAAGGTTCTTAACACATACCTGCTTCTCCAGCCTCTCTCCGCTTTCAGGGATGAACTTACACTAAGACAATATGGGGCCATGGCGCCCCAGCTTTGACAAGAAGTCTTTAATATATTATTACACTAACTAATATAATTTCTAATATATATCACATGACCCCTCCCTCGAAACTGTTTACCAAAAATAAGACCAATTCACTTCATTTGGCCCCTATCCTCATTTATATACTTATATTACCCGTGTGTGTTAAACAGTTCGGACCCTCGATTTCTTTGATCTAGTTTCACAAGTGCAATGTGAAATATAGATGAGAGTCCAGATTTGGCAACTTTATAGAAAATCCATTTTATTACAAAATTATTGCCACAAATGAATTGCATCATCAGATCTCAGAGTCGCCACCTAATATTTATTTTGGGAAAATTAGAAAACCCGTGACTCGTGCCAAGGCCACTGTTCGTCATAACCAAGGATGCTAGGCTCGGAACCTTAGGTATGAAGGGGGAAGGTCATTAATTGAGACCACCGCTCACCCAATCAAAAGATCAGCCTACTAATGAAGAGGAGCGTCAAACAAGAAGTTTGTTCTTGGCATGAGAGAGATATAATGCCCTGATAATGAACCTCTGAAAAAATTAAACCATTTATCATGGAAGGTCTTTTCCTTATGCTTAAAACAAAACTAAAAACAATATATATGAGAGTCTTAACTCATTACTTTCAATTAGATTACAACAATATATAATATAACAAGAAATCAAAGCAAAAAGAGCAAAATAAGTAAGAAATGCAAGAAAATGAAATAAATTAAAAATTCACCTCTTCAAGAAATGATGAACTTCATGATTTCCAAACTTCCTTTTGACCTCCTCAAGTATAGGAATTATGTTCTCAATCCTCAATTTGAAAGCTTAGAATTCTTGCTAGAATGATGGCTTGTAGGTGTATGTGGTAAAAAGTGATTATGTCTATTGTTTTTGTTCACTTTTACCAACACCCACCCTTCCACTTGATCAAAGCTACTGAAATTCAAGTATTTTAGAATTTTTCGAGGATTTTTGGGTGTAGAAAAGGTGGAATTTCAGTTTGTATGGAAGGTATGGGGTGTATATGGAATATAGGAATGTTTTTAGCTCAAAAACTCAACTTTTCTCTCTTTTTTCACTCTTTTTTCTAGCTCAAATGTTCTCTCCTTTTTCTATTCTCTTGCTCCTCTCAAAAATTTCATGTATACATATAGTCTAAGCAAGTAGAGAAATGGTGGAAGACAAGATGGAAGACAAAAGGAAGATAATGGAGCTAATGGAGCACTAATGGAGCTAATGAGAGACAAAAGTGGAGCATTATCTCTAATGGATCAAGTACTAGATAATGAAGGCTGAGTGTATATGCATTTGGTGATGAATATATTAGAAAATGGGTCAATGAGGTGTCCCAACCGAACCAAAACCAAAACAAAAAAAAACGGGTCTGATGCTGTTTCGGGTTGGGTCAACAAAATATGTTCTTAAGCCCAACTTCAAATGGGCATATCTCTCTTATCCGGACTCAGTTTTAGGTGATTCTTGGGTCTAAGTTGAAGCCCCAAAAGTCTAATTTCCAATGGTAGTGGCCTCACATATAAATTATAAGTGTACAAAGAGATATACTTAATTTAGTGAAGGTTGTTCATTTTTCTCGAGTCAGGTCAACAAAATCTACTCTTAAGTCCAACTTCAAACGGGCATATCTCTCTTATCCGGACTCGGTTTTAGGTGATTATTGGGTCTAAATTGAATCCCCAGAAGTCTATTTTCCAATGGTGGTGGCCTCACATCTAAATTCCAAGTGTACAAAGAAATATGCCTAATTTAGTGAAGGTTGTTCATTTCTTTTTTAATAATTTGATGCTCTGATGCTCATCATTTTCCTAAACCAGTTTTCTTCTATTCCCTCCTATTTCCTTCAACTCCAAACCTATAAAGAAGATGTTTTTAATTATTTTTCAAAGAGTTCACATCCCTTCCATTTATTTTCACTTTGTCCTTACTCAGTTTACTGAAAAGTGCAATATTTTAATCAAAATAGAAACCTCGGAACATCGTAGAAACATTTAGAAAAATATTTTGAAAAAAGGGTTTTAAGTTCTAAAATAGTTTAGCCAAAAATGTGTGAAGGTTTGAATAAAAGCCCAAATTCCATCTCTCTTCTGAGGATTCTGTGAGTAACACATCCTGACTGTCATCATCGGGTAATCAACAGAACGCACCCAAGTCTTAGAGCTAGTCAAAATGGGATGTCTACACTCACCCATATGAATATTGTTAAAAATAAGTTTTGAAACAAAATAGAGGATGATTTTCTAATAGAGTATTTGTTTGTGTATATTGTAAAAGATATTACTTAAAATTTTAATCTAGAGTCAATTACAAAAGACTTCCAATTTTTAAAAGAATATTAACTTCCACTTTGATTAATGATTTAGTTGAAATGTATCAAGAAAGAAATAATTTTTTGTTAAGGCCCGATACTAGTTTTAATTTTTATGTATTAATTTAGCATTCAGCCTTTGAATATTTCTCATTTTTTATTGTAGAAAAATCTAATAATTTATATTTTGGATACACTACAGGAGAGGGATGAATCCAACTGCTGACTTCTTAGTAAGACTTACGACTCTAAATAATTGGCTATAGTTTATGCCCAACAGCCAAAACTTTTTTATCTATATTTTAGTCCCAAAAATGAAATTCTCATTCTGTTCCTAATTATGGCATAGTATTATTGAATCATAGCTTTCAACATATTAAAATATAACTTCGAACACTTCTTATAACCGGGAGAAGTGTGCATCAAGGGCATACCCATTACAATTTTTGTATGGATGGGAATTGTGTCATATCATCATCGTGGGTTTGTGCATAAAACACTTCAACACTAGTATGATTTATTTAACTAAGTGGGTATTTGAGATGGGTTAAAATAGTCAGTTCCAACTTAAGTAGCCAAAAAAATAAAACAACCCATTACATCACTCTCTCTATTTTTTTTATGTCTTGTCATAAAAAGTCAAATAGCCAACTAAATAACATATTCCTAAATGAGGCCTAAATGTGTCAATTGTCTTGACACTGATCTAATGCCTAATACAGTTAGCATAACTATAAGTAGATTGTACACCATATTTCAAGTAAATTTGTTTCACGTCATATGCATAAGTGGGGTTGTGCAAAATATCGCCAAATCTATTAAAATCACACCAATAAGTAGATTGTACAACATATTTCAAGTAAATTTGTTTCACGTCATATGCATAAGTGGGGTTGTGCAAAATATCGCCAAATCTATTAAAATCATACCAAATTGCACCGATTTATTCGCTAATCGAGGATTAAATTTTAAAATTTATAATTTACCTTCAAAATTGCTCTAGTCTACTATAATTAATACATATATATATATATATATATATCAACCAGTCAACCTGTTGCTCTTCCTCCTGTTGATTTAGTCAATCGTTACCAAGTTCTTGGTAATATTCCTAAACTTATTTATACTTCTGCACTTGCTACAGACCCATTTGCTTCCTCTTCTCAGTCACTTACTCCTTATCCACCTAATCCAATCAGAACAACCAGAACTGATTATGTTAAAACTCAATCTATTAATTTATTCTTCAACGAACCTACTCACAAGAATATTCATAATGTTCTTGACCTAGTTAAATCATATTTCCCTACTGGATGACATTTTGTTCCCTTCCATCCAGAGAAGTCAATTACTTTCTACAATGACATTCTTTTTCATCATCAATCAATCATTATTAAACCTATTTATGATTGAACCTATACCGGTAAAATCATTTACCATTCACTATATATTCATAATATTGTTTCTCTTGATGAATGGGGTCTTCCTTTTCAACTTCATGATTTACCCGGTCATACCATCCAATATAATTATTATGATTATATGGATACTTGGTTCAAAATCCTCTTACATCAAAATGAGTTATAAACTCACTCTTGGTTTCTCCAATTTGATCATAAATTCAAGTCAACAATTCCCACATGGTTCCTCAGATGGTGGTCTCAACATGGTGCCATATCTGAGATTCTTCCATCTATATTAACGGAACAAATTCACTATTTCTCTTCTGTCTATAAACTTAGTCAGCATCAAAGTCAATTTCCTTTATTACTTATTTTTATGTCCAAATACAAAGTCCCTTGGATTTTCAAATGGCAATATGCTATTTCTGAAAATATAGTCACCAGACTTCATTTTGTCAAATGGTGGGATACATTTAAATCTCATTGGATTATTGAACAAGTCCAAGAAGAATTTCCAGTCAATTCTCATGCTCCAACTCCAACCATGGTCAAAGCTCAGTAGAACCCAACTGCTTCAGTCACACAAGGCAGCCCAATTCCACCAATCAGACTTGGAAGCCCAACAACCAGCTCTTCCAAGCCCAAGTCGTCCAAATCCAAGTCAGCTCAGTCAAAGCCCAAAGCTAAGACCAAGTCATCCAGTGATGAATTGATCCAGATGGCCAAGCTATTAATGGCCCAAGCCAAGTCCCAGATTGAAGATGAAACCTCTAAAGAATCTAGTTTCTCTGAGGCTTCAACCAATAATAATCTTTATGGGCCCCAGTTCAAGATGCTCAAGACCTATATGCTTAAACAGTCAACCATTGGATTCTATATATAAATCAGCTTCAGTCACTACTCTTAGTTTGAGAAAAGCTGCTTATGCATATATATATATATATATATATTGATTCCCCATCAGTCAACTGTGCAGTCACGTTCCCTCCCTGCAAAAAAAAAAAGTTTTCGGTCACAGAAAGATGCTCTCTGCACCCATGTACCTCTTATTTTCAGGCTTTTCAAAAGTCATAAGTGTCACAGTATTTTCCAACTTTTGAAGTCACAAGCCTTATAGCTCCAATCACGGGCCTCATAGTTCCAAGATTCACAAGCTCAACAGTTATCCACTTTGCCTATAAAGAGGCTTCTCAGTCAAGGCCAAGGCAGAGAAAGAAAGAGTTCACAATTTTCTTTCACAATTTCTCTCAATTTTTGTAAAATTTTAAATTTTTTTTAAAATTCAGTTTTTAAGGATGCAAGTAGAAGTTGTATTTTCCAGTTACTTCCAGTAAACAATTCTGTATTTTCCAATTACTTCCAACAACCAATTGTAAGTTAATTTTAATTATCTGTTTTATTTTAGTTCATTTAATTTAGTTTTTATTTGTTATTTGTTTATTTAAATTGTTTTATTTTTGTTTTAATTTATGTGTTTATTTCTGTTTTAATTTATGTGCTGCTTCCGTCTCTTATATATATATATATATAACCTCTAATGACATATCAAAGTAAAAATAAGTGTGTGAGAGATTTAAGAAGTGAAATTTATTACAAATTAGTAGTTATATATACGAAAATATTATGTAAAATTAGCTGGTGTTACATATATATGAAAAATATTATGTAAATTAGTGTTATATATTATACAAATGCTTGTTTAAGGATATTCTTCAATTAATTAGCAAATTAAAACTATCCCAAACCACTCAAACCGCGGTTTTGTTATTTGTCAATCCGTCATTCACGATTTGATTTATCTTACTTTCAAACTTCCCAAACCGCACCGCATATACCCATACATATATGTATTGAATATGATCTAAGGATTCAAACTATTTTAACATTATCCAACAACTAATGATTTATATGTATATTTAATATTTATATATACAATTTAGATTTTTTTTTATTTTTTATTTTCCAAACTCTCACCAAATTTTAAAACACTTTACCTGAGTCTTAAAAAAATTATAGTTAAGCTCGGTTGAGCCTATTAAAGTTGCACCCCCACATTGATGCTTAGATATTCATAAATAAATAAATAAAATTCATTTAATGATCGTATTTATATAATTTTATCATATTTATTTTAAAAATAAATAATTTATATTCAAATTTATTAAATAGGATAAATTACAAATGCATCTCCCTGAGATTTGTCAGAAATACAGATTCCCTTCCAACGTTTTAGAGATTACAAAAACCTCATCAAAAAAATTTCTACAATTGATCTAACAAAAATAAATAAATAAAAATACCCCAATGCTCTCTAATACCAAAAATGAAATTATCATACTATATTCACTTTCATCCATCCATCCACCACCAAATCCCTCTCTTTACATCACTACAATATTCTTCAACCTTCTCACAACTTACGAAATGCTTATAGACAACAATGACGATAGTGTTGATTGAGAGTAGAACAAGGTGGTCCAATGGTTGGACAAAGTGGTATTACTAGTAGAGAGAAAATAGGAAATAATGAAGCTGAGATAGGAAAAAGGAAAAAAAAAGAAAAATACAAAGTATTTAACTTCATAAAAGTTAATATATATATATATATATTTGGAGAAAAAAAATGTTACTTACGTCATACACTCTGTTTGTTTGACTTAACAAAGAAGACCGTTTATTAAGTTATTGAAAATCTCAAGAATGTAATTTTTTTAAAGTGAGGAGAATATGAATTTTCAATGAATTTGAGTAGACATGTCTTTAATTTATCCGATAAAATAAAGTAGGATAAAATATATTTATGATCTTTAAAGTATGCATTTCGTATCACTTTAATCCTTTAAGTTTTTATTTTGTCAATTTCATTCTTAAAGTCTTTAATTTGAGTCAAATTGATTTAATTCCAAATGATAATTTAAATTGTTAACAACGTAATTATAAATTTCAACTAAGGTTCCCAAAGAATATGCTGTGTCATTTTGGTTTGTTAAAATTTTAATTTTGTCAATTTTGTCTCTCATTATTGTAAAGTTATGTTTCATCTTTTTCATCAATGTTTTGAGACCAAATTGATAAAATTAAAAATTTTAAGAACCAAAATGACACGTAACATATACTTTATGGACTATATGTGTGTTTTATTATCATTTTGTCAACTACTTGGTTGGCCGTTTGAAATTGGATCTAATTGATGCAATTTGAAAATTTTAAAAATGAAATTGATAAAATTAAAAATTTGATAACTAAAACGAAAAAATTGCATACTTTCAAGATGATGAGGTTGTATTTAGAACATGAATTTGAAAATAAATTTATAAACGAAAAGGGGAAAAGATGTCTGAAATGCAAGTAAAATATAATTATAATTTATTCACATTTCATTTTATTGTTTTATTTTTCATTTTAAATTTTTACCAAAATTTATCAACCAAACACAAGATAAACTTAAGGGTAAATTACACTGACACCTCCAGAGATTTTTATTTAATATAGATTATTCCATCACAATTGAAAAATTACATTCCTTTCCCTAAAGTTTGTAATCCCATTGCAAATTGTCTCATGAATTGTTGATATCATATTCTAAAATTTTTTAAATGACCATCTTGCTATTTTTCCTACGATTTTTTCTTTTATCATCATGATTACATTCTATAACTTTTCATCATTAAATTCTACCTGAATATATTCTTATTGAGTGATGATATATAAACATAAATTTTATAAAATTTTCAAATACAATGATATGTTTTAATGTTGACCGTTTACTTTAAAACAAAACATCCATAAACATGATTTGTATTTATAACAATATCTCTATCATAACATTTTTATGATATTTTTTGTATAAATTTTTATATATAAATATAATTTTTCATTTTTATTTCCATCATTATATTTAGATTAGATCAATTTAATCTAGATATATTTAAGGAGAATAAAATTTGTAAAAAAAATTAAAAAAAATAATTGAAAAATTCAAAATAAGATAATGTATTGAGTTTTTATATTTTTGTATTTTTTTATTTGGTGAATTTAAAAAAAAAATACAAAATATTTTAGCCTTTAAATATATCTAGATTAGGTGCATTTAAAAATAAAAAAATTACTTATTTTAAAAATTCAATAAAAATAAAAAAATACGAAAAATAAAAAAATTTAATTTTTTGTATGAGTTAAATTAAAGAAGGTGATTGTTATTTTTCTTGAAATTATATGGATAAATTATCTGTATTATTTTATTATTTTATATGTAAAAAGGTTAAGGGATAAATATATTATTTTAATTTGACAAAAAGATAAATATAATTTTTTAAATGTAAAAAAGAATAGGTATAAAACAAAAAAATTTGGGGTGACAGTGTAATTTACCCTAAATGTATCTCATCTAATAGTAAAATAAAATCGACCAAACTGGTGTGCACAATTCCCCAAGCAAACTATACATGCAAATCCGCAGTAAAGCACCTGTATTTGCAAATCTGTTCTTTGGTGAGGCGGCTTCAAAATAAAATAAAAAAATGTAACCCCCACCACATAAGTAAAAACAAATTCAGTTTAATGCAATGACAAAATAGTAATTAACAGTAATTACATAAACCGATAAACTCCACCACCAACCGTTTACAAATTTTGTGCAGGAAACAAAAAGTATGTTTGGTTTGTGTTTGAGAGATGTGTTTTAGAGATAAAAAGTACGAAAACATGTTTGGTTTGGTTTTTTGGGAAATTTGTTTTGAAAAATTATTTTGAGAGAGAATTTTGGAAAAAGTGATTGATTTGATGTGTGTGTGTGAGAGATTTGTTTGGAAAACTTGTTTGGTTTGTGTGTTTGGGAAATTTTTTTGAAAAAATTTGTTTGGTAGAAAAAATTTCTGAAATTTGTTTGTAGAGAAAATTTCTGAAATTTTTTTCAAAAACACAAACCAAACCTACCCAATGGTTAGAGAAATAATTTTTTGTAACGCATTTTGTCTTTTGTAGAATTAACTGTAGAATTTACACGTGTCATCAAAAATTAAAAATAAATAAAAAAATGCTTAGAGAATTGTTTGGAAGATGCGGTAGACAGGCCTTTTTTTTTAACGATGATCGGTTTGATCGTCTGGTTAGATTAGAATCGAACTATCATGTATTATATTTAAATAAAAATATAAATAATAAAATTATAAAGTAAAAGAATTAAAATATTAAATTATTTTAAATATTTCTCTTAATATTTTTTTTACTAAAAAATATTAATATATTTTAAAATATTATTAATTTTAATTTTAAAAGAGGAAATCAAATATTCAATATTCTCTCCATATGATTTTAATTCAAATAATTTAATTGAAATAAGAGCAAAAATTTTAGAGGGATATCAAAATTTTAAGTCGCCCTCTAATAAATTTGATTGGATCCCACTAGATTTTTTGAGTTTTTTTGAAAGAATTTTTTTTCTTATAAATAGATAGAGACTTTCACAATAATTTCAAACTTTTAATAAGATCCTTCACAAAAGGAGACCTTTGAAAGAGAGTTTCCAATTAATATATATATATATATATATAAAATAAGAAAGAAAAGAAAAAAAGAATAACAACAAATTTAGAAAATATAAATAAAAAAAAAAGTTTAAAATTTTCAATTTCATTGACTTGGTGAACTGTTTCCTGTCGACTAGTTCGGCGGTTCTCGCTAAATAGGCCGGTTGTTGGCTTCGAACGGTTTAAAGGATATGTCTGGACTGAAATTCCAACCGGTCAACTGTTCAACTGGTTGAACCGGCCGGTCCAATTTTCAAAACCATGCTTCTTAGTTCTAATTTTTTTATTTTTGAGTAAAAATTGATTCTTGTAATTTGAAATTGCATAACAAGACAAACAGAATGAGCCAAATATATAACATAGGATGACCTCTGTCTGAGAGCATCTCCAATGGTGTTGCCAAAGGAGCTATCAAAACTATAATTTGGCAAGAATGAAAAAAAGAGGATCTCCAATGGTCTGCTATTTCTCCTGCTAAATATAGCAGATGCCATTTTTATTGTCAAATTTGACAACAGAAATGGCATTTGCCAAACATGCCACTTCATCAAAAATAATTGATTTTGGCTCCAAAGCTCAGTTTATCCACTCCCAGAAAGCATCCCAAAATGTTTGAAGTTTTATTTTAAACGAAATTCACTAATATTTTTTTTGTCAAACACAATTTCACCAATTCATCTGGTCCTTCAAATTTTTTTTTTTCTCAAAATAAATTTCACCAATTTCTGCATTTCCCAAACAAAAATTTCACAAATTTCAAAATGATCACTTAAGAATTTGTTTCACAAATATTTGGAACAATTAGTCAATAACAAATTTCAAAATTATCAGTCAATCCAAATTTCATAGATTTATATAAATTTCTGAAGCAATCTAGTTCGAATTTAGATTCTTGGTGGGGTGAATTATATTTAAATTTGTTTTTTTTTTTTTTCAATTTTTTATTTTTTTTTCATTTCTTATATTTGTCTAGTCGGGAATAATATAAATATATAATTTATTTTTTTTACAAACAGTTAAAAAAAGGTCACAAAAGACAAAAAATAAAATCACTAAAAAGCTATATACAAACAACACCTACGAACTTAGAAGGAAAATTGGTTAAGAATTGCCAAAATAGCAAGTGACCATTGGAGCATTAATCAAAAGATTCATGAAAGATTTTTCACCGTTAAATTACACATACAAGAAAACACTATACACTAATCAAAAGATGAGAAATCTTCATGAAGCATTTCATGATATTTTTTTTATGATCCGTAGTATTCATTGCCAAATTATAATAATAATAATGATATTATAGCAATTACCATTGAAAATGCTCTGAAATGCAAAAGTTTAGCATGAAAAATGCGTACAACCACGATTGAAACATTATTTTAACTTTTGACAAAGAAAAGAACAAAAAAAGAAAATTGTTATAAATTATCAAAATTATTTACAAGAATACATTTGTATTAGGGTGAATCTTATTATATTTTATCATGGAGTTTGATAATTATTTTTATATAATTTTTTTATGTCTTTAGTGAATTTTCTGTAAAAAAAATTTACAGTTTTAAGTTCTGGTAAATTAAATGGACTTAAAAAGTAAAAAGAAAAAAAAATGTCCATTGAAGAAGAAATAAAATTTAGACTATTTTTTTTGTTTCTTTTTTAAAGATCTTTTCAGACTAGATAAACTTGAAGAATAAAAAAAATAAAAAATAAAATACTAAAGACAAGTAAAATAAAAAAAAATGACATTTTTCAGCTGATATCAAACACCACCTAATTATAATGAATTTTACATATACATATATATGTAGCGTTTGTTTTGTGAAATTATATATAGTAACTAATATACTTTTTTGAAAAGAAAAAAAAAAAAAAAAGACTTTTGCTAAAATAATGACTTCCCCAGGTTGCTTTCCATATTTGCCCCCCAACAACCAACCCGTCTCCACATCTGTCCCTTAAATTTGGAGCCATGATGTTTTCAAATAAAATTGGCACGGTTTGGAAAGTGAAAATTTTTTTTTTTTCTTTTTTTTTGGTGGGGGGTTTAAAATATATAAGAATAAAAAAATTAACATGTTTGAAAAAAAAATTTTGATTAAAAAAAAATACAAACTGCAGAAATGAAGTTTTGACTTTTTATATCAATTATAAATTTATGATTTTTTTAACATTTGCAGTAATTTTATAAAAAATGTGTGTTTTTTTTTATCTAAAATAGTCCCTTACCAAAATAGTAGTTTACATGGTTGTAAATAAGTGTATTTTTTGACTTTTTACGAAAATATGTATAGAAAAGATGTATAAAAAAGTAGAGAGATAATGTAACTTAAAAAAGATAAAAAGTGTACTAATATAAGGGATGCCAAACAACTTGGAAAGAACTTTTTTATCTATTTTTTAATTTTTTAGCTATTTTAGCCTAATCAAAAAAGTTTTGTTTGAGATGACCTTTTGATTTTTTTATAGTTTTGTGAGAGAAAAAAAATAAAATGATTATAGTTTAAATGTGATATTTTATCTTATTGACTTTTTAGCTTATGGAAGAGAATCCTTTCCAATTCAGATTTGGGCCCCTTTTAATGATCCGAACGTTCATTTTGTCGAGAACTTTGTGTATTTTATTCACACAAAAATTAAGTCAATTCGATAAATGTAACTTGTTTAGTTTATTACATTTGTCACTAAAAAAAATGTATGATTTATTTTTAAAAACATAAACTTTTTTGTTAAAAAACGTGATAAATCGAATAAACGATAATTATCTGATCGACTTAATTTTTTATATGGATAAAATATATAAAGTTTCTAACAAAATAAATAGTTCAAATCATCAAAATATAATCCATGATAGATTTCACGAGCCCAAATAATGCTCTCTAATGCAAACTCTGAATTGGAGAGGAAATTTTCTTTTTTAATCTATTTTACCTTGTAGTAAGTTAAATTAATTCCAATCTATTGCCAAAGGAAGGCCAATTAGCCATAATAGGCTCTGGACCGTGTGATTTGAATGCAATGATATCAGATGATGCTAGATCCATTAATCACACGGTTCATGGGCTAAGCTTATATTTTATTTAACTAATACTTAGTGGGACCCAATTGCTTAATTTTGTCACCAAAAATTAGCTCATTCACAGCATCACAGTGAGATTCTAAAATTTAATGCAGATGACATAACCCACCACCAGAGATGGCCATGGGTCCCACACCACCACCAATAAAAAAAATACCGTTCTAATCGTTGTCAGCTGATATGACAATTTTACCCTTCAAGATATGTTAAAATAGCAAAATGCCACTTATTTTAGTCTTGTCGTCAAAGCGAATCCTTCACCGTTACAAATGAATAATGTTGCTCGTAAATAAGATCGAACTTGACTCGATAAACATTTATTTAAATTTGATTTATTAAATTTTGGATAAATTATAAATATATTTTTTTAAATTTGTTTAAAATATAAATTATTTCTCATAGTTTAGAAAATTACAAATATTTCACAATCAAAATTTTTTATTTAACAAAATTAATTAAAAAAATAAAATTTCTAATTATTTACTTATACAATAATAAAACTATCTAAATTATTAATTAAAATAAAAATTTAACATTATTAAAAATTATTAATAATTTATTAATAAAATAATTTATTTGTTATGAAATTAAAAATCTTGAAAAATATAATATAATTTTTAGAACTACAAAGAGTAATTTATAATTTAAATAAATCTCAGAAAATGTGTTTGTAATTTATTCAATTTATTATTGAGTTCGAACTTAAAATTAAACTCATTAAAATCTTAATAAATAAATCTAAATATATTAAAATTCAATTTGACTCATTTGTAATCTTTCCGATAATCCTTTATACCAACTTTTCATTTCCTTATCGTACAGGCTTTATAATGTCAATGCAATTATTATGCTTGCATTTGAGGGAAAGAAAACAGGTTAATTATAGTAAGACCCCTCAATCATTATTAAATATTAGTTTATTTTTTTTATTTATGAATATGTTTATATTGATCTTTTAGTTATAAAAATCTTATAAATATATTTTTTTATTGGACATGGTTTAGAGGGGTGAAGGTGATATTTTGTAATTTAAAAAATCAAAATATAAGAATTCATAGATGAAGAAAAATAATATAGTTAATTATTGAGGGGATCTGATTTAATTAATTAGGAAAAAAAAAAAACACATATTAAATCTTGGTTCCACTTTTTCATTTCAAGAATAGAATCGTCACTACAAAAAATAAAAATTTTAGAGGCCAAAATTTAGGGATAAAATTATTTTTTAGGGATCAAATAATTTTGTTGTGAAAAATGTTGTTATTATATTTTTAGCAATAACAATTGGACATTAGTGATGAATTATTATCCATTTGAGACCAAATTTTTTGTTTCAAAAAATGAACCATTTTCAGATCAAATAATTTTGTCTCTAAAAATCTATTTATTAGTGACATTTTTAAAATTTTGTCATTAAAAACCTTATTTTTGACTTTTCGGAACGACTTTTTATTGAGTATCCTCATGATTTGGTCCCTAAATGTCTTTTGCAACAAAATTTTCACTTTTACATACCAAAATATTTAGTCTCTAAAACTCTTATATGTTGTAGTGTGTGATTCACTAATTTTTGAATATTATTACCATGATGGTATCTAATTAGTATTATTATTTTATTTTTTATTTTTGTCATATGATATTACAATAATATGATATGAACAATTTAAATAAAAATAAATTTTAAGATTTGTAACGTGTATTCACATTACAAATTTGTGATGAGAAGGATTTAGTTAGTGACCTATGCATTCACATGTAGAGATATCGTCACATACAATTTGTACACCCGAAAAAACCTTAAGCAAGTAATATATATTAGATGTTGTTTATATCAAAATTGGCAAGGAAAAATTGGAGGCCACTACGTGGCATTTTTTTGGGGTGAACTTTACTTTATTCTCTCGTGATCTGAGCTGTGTGTGTGGTTTATCCTTTTAACGTTAAAAAATAATCATATAATTCCCAATTGATTTATAGATCAAAGTGTACACTAACTTTTGTTAACAGAAGCTGTAAATTTGTCTAAACAAAACTCCTAATCTAATTATGTAAAACTCGAAATAAACAAGCATTATTCAAAGTAACATTAATGGTTAAAGTCATCCATACTTGTTTGGAATAAAACCCTCCATTGAAGGCTACTATTTTCATAAATTAGTGAAATGAAGACGCTTCATTGATGCCTAAAATGTACTTAAATTAGTAAAATGTACCCACCTTCATTACACAACTTCCATAATCATACACTGTCTAATCACCTTTGCTACCCAAATTTTAAAATCAAATCAAAATCCAATTTTTAAGTGAAATCTATACAGTGAGTGTTGTCTTAATTTGGAGTGGAAAAATAGATTTCAAAGATTTATCTAATTCATATGCAGGTTTTGTCTTAATTTGGATGGGTAGAAACAAAATACTCTTAGGCCCCGTTTGTTTTCAGAGGTAGAATAAAGGGAATTAATAGTGAGGGGATTCATAGTGAGTGGATTAAGTAAAATTGTATTTGTTTTGATGATAGTTGTTAGTGTAGGGATTGTTAAATTATTTTTATATAAAATAATAAAACAAATAAAAAAATACAAAAACATTAAACATTAATATTTTTTTTTAAAAAAATGCCCAACATATAAAAAAATTTTAAAAATTAAATAAAAAATAAAAAATTTCCAGAAAAAAATAAAACAAATAAAATAATAATTTTTACTTAACAAAAAATACAAAAAATTAAACATTAATGTTAAAAAAAAAATTCTCAACATGTAAAAAATAAAATAAAAAATAAAAAATTTCTAGTCTGACGGACTATTTTTCTAATATCAAGTCTTGGAGGCCTATCCGAATCCCCTCCTCAAGGGGATTCATAATCCAGAGCTCACTATCAATCTCCTTTTCATCTCTCAAAACAAACACAATGTTAATACATCCCACCTTACTATCAATCTTAATCCCCTCCTCTAACTCTCTAAACAAACGAACCTTAGCAATTTGATAAATCAAGCAAGGTGTATTTCCCTTGCAAGATGCCATCAATTTGAGAGGGAAGATTTGCATCGGGCAGTACGGCCAAGTTGATACAACGTCAGACTTGACGGACTACATGACGCCGAGCAAAGTCCTCTATTGACTCGGCCTGACTTGCACGGTCGGAGATGTTGACCGGTCTGGCATGCTCTTGCCCAGCCATGCTGTGATTGCACGTATTGGGCGGAGCTCAAGTTAGCGGATGACGACCGAGTTAAGAGGTAGCTCGAGCTACACCGTGGGTGCGATTAGGGCCGGTACGCCCTGGACCGATCAATCAATAAAGATGACTTCGTGTGACCGAGATTGGAGATAGAACGGTTGGAGGCCGGCATGCCTCGCAACCGGTTGATCATAATGAACTGGTCAAGGATAGTTCGGCCGAGGTGGTCAGGCTTTCGCCTAATCCCAAGTCACAGGCCGGTGGCCCATAGCACGGTTAGGTGCATGTGATGGCAATTTCTCACAAGTGTTAGGCCGGTCGTGGTACCCCGGTTAGGAGTGCCACCTGGGCCAATGGCGTGAGGGAGAGCACATTTGCTCCACGCACGCCTCAATACCGTTGGACAGTTCTGTGTGTACTGGGGGAAGGACAAAACCTTTACACGCGTAAGGTGGTGAGAGGCGAGCATTGCCACATGTCCAGGGAAGGACAGCAGAGGTAGTGCGCGCACAATCTTGGGCTGCATGGCTAACCTAGAAATAGGGAAAAATGCGAACGTTGGAGGTAAGAAAACTCACTCTTACAAAGACTCTCCTCTCACTATCTTCTTCCTTAAAGAACTGACTTGATCATCGGAGGGTTTTTCCGGCACACCACCGCCGGGTAGCTCACCATTTTTGTGTTGCGGAGATAGACGCCGTCGCCAGAAGCTTGACGTTCAAGGCGTACGGAAAGCAAAAGATATTTCGCCCCCGTACACAATTGAACAATGCTTCTATGGCCTCTTGGATTTTGTTTCAGGATCAACCCATTGAGGTGTGTGGTATGTGTTAGTCAATTGAGGTGTGGATGTAGGTTTGGCGATATAAAAAGAAGGAAAGAGGAATTTATGGGGTGTGAAAGTGGGTTGGAGTAAGGGAATAGAAAGAGAAATAGTAGAAAGAGAACAAGGAAGAAGAATGACATGTTTTTGTAAATTTCAAAATGTGCAAGTGGTATTTTGGTCTTAAAAAATAGTTTACTCTCTTTTTGGGCTTGTGAACGTCACAACTAGTTAACTTAGATGGAAAAGTGGACGATACACTTTGATTTGCAAATCACGTAAGGGTTATGTGGTCATTTTCAAATATTAGGGAGGTAAACCGCACATAACCCAAATTGCAAGAGGGTAAAGTAAAGTTTCCCCCCCCTCCCTTTTTTTTTTTTAACGTAAAAGGAAGGAGGCCTAAGTTATTACGAATAAAAATTGAAGTTATTACTGTAAAGACGATTACATGAATTCAAGTTCAAAAAGCACTACAACATTTTCTTAGTTTAGTGACATTTGAAAGTGCCACAAACTATTGGTTTAATGACATTTCTTAGTCTTATGGTATTTTGAACAAGTGTCATTTGTATCCATGCCATGGTAGATACTAGTGACATGGTAGATACTTGCAAGTGCCACTACACCATCATGGCTAAAAACTTTCAATGACATTTTGATGTCATGGTAGATATTATTTGCGGCACTATCAAGCGCCATTAAAAAAAGAGTTAGTGACACTTGTAAGTGTTATTACACCATCAAGACTAAAACCTTTCAGTGATACTTTAATGTCATGGTAGGCACTATTCGTGACGATAATTCGTTGTAGAACAATTTGATCCGCTCTTGCGGAGACTCGAACTGCCAACCTCCCGCACCATAAATCTTATACATCACATTCTTCCCACTACACCTCTATAGCACCACATAATTATATATGCAACATATATTATTTATATAGTGCATACATCCATGTTAATATAAAAGTATATGTATAAACATAATTATTTTATTGAACATAATTTATGTAAAATAAACTATTTACTAGCAAAATAAAAAAAGACCACTTTTGGCGACTAAAAATATTTTTTAGTTGCCAATTCTATACTTTTGGCCACTAATTGTTTTTTAGTTTCTAAAAAACTTAACTTTTGCTGACCAAAATCGGATTTGGTTGTCGAAGATGCACTTTCAGCTACCAAAATTTTGGTCGCCAAAAAATTTAATTCCCGCCTTAGGATTTTAGTTCTCCCACGCTAAAAATAACCACTTTTAGCAACTAAACTTATTTTTTAGTCGCCAATTGTAGACTTTTGGCTACTAAAATTTTTTTTGGCACCAAAAAGCTTTACTTTTGGCTACTAAAATTTTTTTAGTTGGTAAAACCCATATAACCAGCGACCAAACTTATTTTTAGTCGCCAATTGTAGACTTTTGGCTACTAAATTTTTTTAGTCGCCAAAAAGCTTTACTTTGAGCTACTAAAAATTTTTTAGTCACTAAAACCCATATAATCAGCGACCAAACTTAGTTTTAGTCGCCAATTGTAGACTTTTGGCTACTAAAATTGTTTAGTCGCCAAAAAGTTTTACTTTTGGCAACTAATGCTGTTTTGGTCGCTGAAAGCTATACTTTCAACGACCAGGTTTTTTTTGGTCAAGAAATTTAGTCGCCGAATGTGCTTTTTCCTATAGTGTGTATTGAGTTTAATTTATTTATTTTTAATCATTTACTGCATTTTAAAATTTTAAAAATATATTGGCATTTTTTATTTTTTCAAAAATGTCATTATAAGCTTGGAAAGTTTTTGGTTTAGTGGCATTTCTCAAAATGTTATAAAATATTTATTTATGACACTTTTCACCTAAGTGCCATAAAAAGTAATTTGCATCTACCTAGTGTCCTGATATTTTTAAAAAAATGCCATTGCGACTAAAGTTTAGTGGAATCTGTTAGTAAATGTCATGAACATAATTTTTTGTGTCATTATTTTATAAAATGCCATAAAATTGATGTGACATTTTTTTATTGAAATGCCACTAGAGCCTTATATGTTTGTGATTCTGTGGCATTTTTCTAAAATATTTAATGCTAAATTTTATTTTTGTAGCATTTTCTAAAAACATGTTACTAGTGTAGTGTCACTAAAGTGTAAATTTGTTATAGTGATACTTTTTTTAATTGAAATGTCACTAGAACCTTGTATGTTTGTGGCTCTATGACATTTTTCTAAAAAAATACAACCGAATATTCTTTTTGTGACATTTTTTAAGAACATGCCACTAGTATGGTGTCACTAAAATGTGTTTTTGTTGTAGTGAAGGACAGTTGGCGTTATCAATTCCGACAAAATAGGAAGTACTTACAATCTAGCCTTTATTTCAAAGGTAATTATTTAGTAATCTCAGAATATAGATTTGTGGTATTTTATAGTATTATGATTGATAGAGAAGGTAAGTAGGTAGAGTATTATGTTAGATAATTAGAAAACATAAGAGGGCATATTGAATGATAATTGATTAGAGAGTACAGATACGTGACACTCTGGAAATATTTAATAATTTCCCTTATTTCAAACAGTAACTAGTAGGTACCTATAAACGTATAGAGAGGATCTAACCATGATGCATACCATAAGTCAAGATTATTGGATATTTTGGTGATTATTCCCATTGTGCCAGGCCTCGGCTAACATAACTTCTATATTGGTGGAACAACTCCTAAAAGCATGGAAAGAAACATATGACAAGATTTGAAGGCCTTGCAAGAACATTGGTGGTTTATTTCAAGTTGTGGATGATTGTTCATGGTAGAAAAACACCAAAAATGTGGGACATGGGGTTGATAGTAGCAAGAGAGCATGGGATGCATGGTTGATAGTGGTAAACACCCCAAGAGGCTTTTAAGGAATACGTACATTATTTTTTAGAAAGTAGGTGGTTGTTCATAGATGAAATCTATTAGAAAATGTAGCTCATTGTTATAGAAACGGGGTGCAATATGAGACGTGTGGTTGCATCTTATCAAGCATGCAAAAATAGATTCGAAATAAATAAACTATATGCTACAACAAGTATAAAAAGAAGAATTGAAGGCTTGGTAAAAGGTCCATCACCATGAATATGAATTCTACATTCTAGTATGTTATTTTGCCCAATACCTTTATTCTTAGCTTACCTTCAGTAGCTTAGTTTCCTTAATTTAACAATAGTTATGTAATTTCTATCACATTCCATATCTTTAATTTTATTTTATTTTTTTCTATAATAGTAAAATTTACTTCGTTTGTTTCGTTCATCCATCTCCATCAATTGAAAAAATTATGACATCCTCTTCATTGAGGTAAAAAAAAATAGTGATTTTCTGTTTAACCATGCACAATTCGCTTGATTAGAACAAAATTGAGCTCATCACTCTCAACCAAATTTGGATCACACTTGATCTTGGTGTAACATCCTGAAATAATTACAATAATGCATCCACAATATCCATTTACGACAACAATAATAAGAGAAGTATCTTCCATTAAGTCCAATGTGATTTACAAAAGAGAAAAATATGTGATATACATTCATAATGCCTAGTCCTGAATCCATAGCATATGTTGCAAGCTAAAAAGAAAGAATGGAAGGTAAACAATAAGAATGCCCTAAGGGCTTACAGCTTTCTAAGGCAATACTTGGTTACAACAAAAGTGAATTTAAGTCCAATACAGTTTTAAGCCCTTGGCTTGTACACAAATAAATATAACAAATAAACAAAAGAAGCTCTCGCTCCAAGTCCTCCCATGCTATTGCCTTGGTAAAGGCATATCATCAGCACCTAAAATGTTTTTCCCACATAGGGCAAGTCAAAGCTCAGTAGAAATAATCGAACACAATATATGAATCTTAACAAAGTTATAAGGTGAATGCATATGCAATGTCCGTGCCAAAATATTTTTATATCTCTTTTCAAAATTATGCAATGCCAAGTTAATATCTTGATTCACAAATCATTTCCATAACACTAGAAAATAGGGCAGCAAATTACACTCTGGGAATTTCAAAACAAATACAACCTTTCTCGGAAATTTCGTCCGAAAGAAACCGTAAACCATAAACCGGGACCCATGTAAACGTATGCTATACAAGCACTACTATTTCCATTTCAAGAAAATTTTATCCGCGGGATCGACACCCATGTATACGCGTGGTTTTCGGGACTTTCACCCTGGACACTTAGGCTAACTTAGTTCAACAATACAATTCATGTTTTCCAGATTCGCTATTTTCTCAAAACGATAAACATTTTCAATGTATAAATATGAAATAATGCTTAATGTAAATGAATGAGAAAATAGTTTCAATTCTCCTAATTCACATGCAAAATTTACAACAATCATAGCTATTCCCTACCGATAACCTAAAACAGATATTTCTAAACAGATAATCTATATTCCACAAAGATAAACTTTCCAAATTTTAATAGGTGATTGATAATACATATCTAACTCCACCATCCATATCAATATCCATCCGGTTTCACATTCCTAACACCAATTCCATTTATTTATACAAAATAAATATTTCAGATGTTTAAGGCAAAATCACATTTTCTTCCAAAACATAATCTAAGTCTCTAAATCAATAATTTCATTACAATTTAATCTCATCTCCACTTCTATAACCATTTTCAATACATCCATTTAAAAACTCCTCTTTTGATTTTAAACCAAAACCCTAGGTTTGTCCAAAATCCTCCAAAATCAAGAGATTGTTTCATAAAGACAAATAGCTAAGTTCAAAATCATAAAAGAGTGTAGAGAATCCCTACTTCAAAGTTAGAAGACGAGATAAACACGAATGAAACTTGGATGAGGCCGAAACCCAACTCTATCCGAATGAAAACGAAGCTCTAGGTGAGCTCTACCTTGTTAACAAAGGAAGTAGGGTGTAGAGATCAATAGATCTAGGTGATTTCTAAGAGAGAATGTGAGTTTTAGAGAGAGAGAGAGAAGGTCTCAGCTTAGGGTTTTGAAATGTTTTAGAGAGAGAGAGAGAGAGAGGGTGAAAAAGTGATGTAAAATAGTCTGTTTACAAACTGATATACGCACAATTCGCTCAAGCGCAAGATTTGTCACTCGAGTGACCAAACACAATAAGATGTTCTGCTCAAGCGTAAGAAGCTTAGCTCAAGCGCAGAATACACACTCCCAGTAGTTTTACAGACAAAGGTCGTCGCTCGAGTGAAGAATACAAACTCTCAGTAGTTTTACAGACTTGCAAAAGTACTGGAGGCTCACAAAAAACGCTGAAGCGCAAGAAGTCTCGCTCGAGCGAATAAACAAAAATCTAAGCAACAAAAGTTGAAAAACCAAGCTACCAACATGTTCCAAACTCAACCAACACAACCTAATAGCCAAACTCAATGAGGAAAAAGAGGAATAACACATAAACAACAATACAAAATAATGAAATCCAAATCCAGAATATCAAATGGGTCGGGTCTTAAACTAGAATCGTTATACTTGGTGTCATGACCCAAACCCACCCCTATAGGCTCAACGTCTTAACCGGCTAGTAATCCTTGGATTACCAAAAGCCTCTTAACATAATAATATATAATTCGGGGCTGCGGAAGCAAATACATAAAATATACATAGTCCATCAAGCTGTGAAGACATACATAGGACAGATAATCTTAAACTTTCATAAACTTACGAGTGATGTCAAAAGATACAATATTTACACGTCACTTCATATACATATAAACAGGAAAAAAAAACTTGTTCGTGGAGCAAAAGAAACAAAGTCTTATACATTCATAACAACACAACCACTAAACTTGATTTAATCCGAGACCTCCTCGGAAGGCATAAAGGTTGGTTGACAAAAACTGGAACGCCAGGTCCTCAACTCTGAGCCTGGTTACATGCTTGATCACCTACATACATGATATAAATAGTGAGCGGGAGCCTAGTGGATCATAACAAAGTAAAAGGTAAAATGAATGATGTCCCATAACTAATTTAGAAATCAGAGTTCATATCGAAACAAATTCACATCGAATTCTTGTTCAGAGCATATACAGAAACTAGAGTTCATGCTTAATTTGACATGGCTTATCCGTTAGCACCACAAATCACATACAAAGCATCAAAGGTCATACTTGTTAGTTCCATAGAGGAACCTTCGGCCGGATACGGAAAACTTGTCAGTTCCTTAAAGGAACCTCCGGACTGGGAACAGATAACTTATCAGTTCCATTAGGGAACCTTCAGCCGGGTGCAGATAACTTATCAGTTTCATAAAGAAACCTCCGACTGGGAACGAATAACTTGTTAGTTCCATAAAGGAACCTCTAGCCAAGTGCAGATAACTTGTCAATTCTATAAAGGAACCTTCGGACCGGGAACAGATAACATACTTGTGTCACAAATACTTATCAAAAATTGGATAATCATTCATAATACAGAACATAACATTTCATAAAACAAATCTTATTTCATATACAAAAAATAATTTAATTTGAACATAGATTTACTAAGTTATTACTCACAAATAATAGATGGCTCCAAGTAAACGGACAGAGTAGGCAATTCAGATATCTTGTGGTGAGTGACCTATACAGATACAGAATAAATACGTACTAAATTACACACTCGGAATCATTAACGTAGTTCTTTCTTGTCTTGGTGTGTTTCTACTCCTCTATCCTCATTATGGTATTTTAAACTTGGTCTAGGAATGCCTAGGATGGAATGAAGATGCAAAAATGCACTTGAAAACACTTTACAAAACTTCCTGAAAACAGGGTCCTCGCTCAAGCGTAACTTGCTATGCTCAAGCAGACATGCAAAACGTGAGTGGTCTCTCGAGTGCAAGATTTGTTGCTCGAACGGTCTGTAAACTTTTGCAAAAGTACTGGTTGCTTGATTTTTTCGCTCGACGCTCGCTCGAGCGTGAAAGACTTGCCCTCGCTCAAGCGTAACTTTTGTCGCTTGAGCGGTCTGCAAATCATAAGAACTTCTGGGAGCATGCATTTCATGCTCGAGTGGACTTGCGGTTGCTCGAGCAGAAGTGCACACACTTAGAGTGGTCGCTCAAGTGTGGATTATTCCGCTTGAGTGGAAGTGCAAGATCTGGAATTTCCAGATTCCACTCCTAAGCTCAAAACTCGAATCTAACTCATCAAAACACAACTCTTGGCCCTAAAACTTGAGAAAACAAGTTTAAACTTTGAAAACATTAAGAATCAAAGATCTTTTCACAAAATTAAGGCCCAAGAGTAAGTCAATTGGGTAAAATTAAACTTGAAACTTATAAAACAACACATGGACTTACATGCAAGTATTTTCTTGGCTTCAAAGCTTCCAAAACATGATCAATTAAAGCAAATTGATGGAAAACATGATGAAGTTTCATAATTAAGTTGAGAACATGACATGCATGGAGAATTTACTTGAAATCAACTTCAAAATTACTATAAAAGGCACATACAAGCTCTACCCTTCTTCTTTCCTACTTCTTTAGTTTATTTCATGCACTAATCTTTCATTTTCCTCGGAATTCACAACTTAAATGAGTTAATTACATAATTCAAGGGTTGAATTCCTTACCTACGAGTCTTCATTCTTTGAGTTCTTGAGTGATTCTTCCCAATGGCTCATATTCTAGCTAAGTTCAAGTCAATTCCTTCCAATTCTCTAGCAATCACCCTCGTTGAGCTCAAGTCTTCTCTTTTCTCTCTCTCTCTCTCTCTCTCTCTTTCTCTCTCTCTCTCACATTTGATTAGTGTGTATAGGCTCAAGATGTGTTGATATGAACAAAAGGATGAGTGGAGCATGTAGGGAGTCTTATATAGACTCACTTAGTGATAACGAATTAAAACTAATCTAGTAGGCATTAATTAATCTAATTAATTCGTTCCGAATCGGATTTCAATTAAACCTACCATAAAATTTTAAAAATTCTAATTATCACATAAATCAAGTCAATTTTTGAATCGGATGCCGATAAGGCCTTCAATTAGTAAACTGAAGTGAAAACATGAATAGATCTTTCTACATTAAACAGATATAAACACACATAAGGCAACATATGATGCAAAATTTCACTTTAATTACTTATTAGGCATAATTAAGCATGGATTTACGTTAATCATGGGTTGGGGTTGTTACAATCTTCCCCCCTTAAAGAGTTTGGTCCTCCAAACTCGAGTTACCTTTATTCTGAAGAACACGGATTCAAAGGAAATGACTTAGGGTATCTTCTCATCATGTCTTCTTCTATCTCCCAAGTTGCATAAGTTCCTCCATGATTCTGCTAATCAACCTTCACTAACGGAATTTTCTTATTTCTCAGTCTTTTGACTCAGCAATTCATAATTTGTATTGGTCTCTCCTCATATGTATAATCATCTTTTAGAAGTACATGGGTCAACTCAATCACATGTAGTGGATCTCTCAAATAATCCCGAAACATAGAGATATGAAATACATTGTGCATATGTTCCATGACTGGTGGTAAAGCTACCCGATACGTCACTGAATTAATCTTCTCAAGGATTTCATAGGGTCCAACATATCTTGGTGCCAAATTGCCTTTCACACCAAACCGCGTTTGTCCTTTCATTGGAGTCACTTTTATGAACACATGGTCCCTGACTTCATACTCTCAATCTCGCCTTCGGACATTTGCCTAATTTTTTTGGTGGCTTTGTGTGGCTTTCAATCTCTGTTGAATCAATTTCACGTTTTTAGTGGTTTCTTGCACAAGTTCCAGTCCCAACAAAGGTCTGTCACCTACTTCAGCCCAACAGATAGGAGAACGACATTTTCTTCCATACAGAGCTTCATAAGAAGCCATTCCAATACTTGAATGATAGCTGTTATTGTATACAAACTCAGCTAAAGAAAGGTAAGTCTCCCAATTCCCTTGGAAGTTCAACACACACATTCGCAACATATCTTCCAAAGTTTGAATAGTTTGTTCAGATTGTCCATCTGTCTATAGGTGATAAGCATTGCTTAGTCTCAATTTAATTCCCAAAGCTTGTTACAAACTCTGCCAGAATCTCGAAGTGAACTTGGGGTCTCTATCAGATACTATGGACACCGGAACTCCATGTAATTTCACAATCTTATTGACATACAAATTAGCCAATTTATCTACATTATATAAGGATTTAACAGGCAGAAAATAGGCAGACTTAGTTAAACGATCAACAATGACCCAGATAGAATCCATGCCTTGAGAAGAGCGAGGTAGTTCAACAATAAAATCCATAGTAATATGCTCCTACTTCCACTCGGTATTGGAAGCGGCTGAAGTAATCCTGCGGGTCGTTGATGTTCAGCTTTAACTTGTTGGCAATACAAACATTGGGCCACAAAATCTGCAATGCCTTTGTTCATTCCAGGCCACTAGAAATTCTGTTTCAAATCATGATACATCTTTGTGTTTCCCGGATGCATGGAAAATTTGGAGTTGTGAGCTTGAGTCATAATACGTTTCCTTAGACCAGAATAATCCGGCATGCAAAGACGACTCTGAAATTTCAACACATTGTTTTCAAATACAAACCCGGGCCTTGGTTTCAAGTCAATTTCATTCACGATCTTTTTCAAGAACTCATCTTGTAGTTGTTTCTCTTTAATTTCTTTGATGATTGTAGGCTGGGCAGAGATAATAGCTAAGATTCCATCTTGTTCTCGCAATACAAATTCAATCTCATTCTTTTCCAAGTCACATAGCAATTCTTTCTGACCATTAAGCAAACATGACAAATTTCCTATTGACTTACGGCTCAAGGCATCTGCCACAGTATTAGCTTTTCCAGGATGATATAAAATCTGTAAATCATAGTCTTTGATCAATTCCAGCCATTTTCTCTATCTCATGTTCAATTCTTTTTGGGTAAAGAAGTATTTCAAACTTTTATGATTAATATACACCTCACAAGTTACTCCGTATAGATAGTGGCGCCAAATTTTCAAAGCAAAGACCACAGCTACCAGCTCAAGATCATGAGTCGGGTAATTCTTTTCATGGGGACGGAGTTGTCGAGAAGCATAAGTAATCACTTTACTATTTTGCATTAGTACACAACCCAAACCTTTATAGGATGCATCGCTGTAAATCTAAAACCCATCAGCACCATTAAGTAAAGTTAAAATCAGTGCTATCACTAATTTGGTTTTCAACTCTTGAAAAGATAACTCACGTTGATCATTCCAATCAAATGGTACATTTCTGTGTCAATTATGTCAATGGCATGGCGAGTTTTGAGAAATCTTTCACAAATCTTCTATAATAACCAACAAGCCCCAGAAAACTTCTAACTTTTGGCACATTAGTTGGTCTTGGCTAGTTGACAATGGCTTCAATTTTCTATGGGTCAACAGAGATATCGTCCCTAGTAATTACATGTCCCAAAAATACCACGCTATCAAGCCAGAATTCACATTTGGACAATTTTGCATACAACTTCCTGTCTCGTAAAATATGTAAAGCAATTCTCAGATGATTCTCATCTTCTTCCCTGCTTTTAGAATAGATTAGTATGTCATCAATGAATATACCAATAAATTCATCAAGAAATTATTTGAACACCCTATTCATTAAATCCATGAACGCCGCAGGTGCATTAGTTACCTCAAATGGCATTACCAAAAATTCATAGCGTCCATATCTAGTTCTGAATGCAGTCTTCTCTATGTCTTCTACCTTGACCTTTAACTGGTGATACCCGGATCTAAGGTCAATTTTAGAAAACACTTAGGCTCCCTGGAGTTGGTCAAATAGGTCATCTATTCGGGATAATGGATATTTGTTCTTCACAGTTACTTTATTCAACTCACGGTAGTCAATACATTGTCTCAAAGATCCGTCTTTCTTTTTAACAAACAACACTGGGGCTCTCCAAGGTGACGTACTCGGACGGATGAATTTCTTGTCGAAGAATTCTTGGAGTTGAACTTTTAATTCTTTTAGTTTAGAAGTCGACATTCTATACAGGGTTTTAGAGATACATTGTGTTCCAAGTACTACATCAATGGTAAACTCAATTTCTCTATCAATTAGGTTTCCAGGTAGGTCATTAGGAAACGTATCAGGAAATTCACAAACCACAGGAATAGTTTCCACGCTGGTACCATCCGAAGATACAATCATTACACTGCACAAGTAACCTTGACAACCTTTTCTCAACAATTTTCTGGCTTTCATAAATGAAATCAAGTATGGTGGAGGAACTACCCCATTCCCAAGGAAAATAAACTCAGGCATACCAGGTGGTTTAAACATGACGGTTTTATTTACACAATCAATAGTGGCACAGTATTTTGACAACCAATCCGTGCCCAATATACAATCAAAGTGGTCAATGTTCAAAGGTAGCAAATCCACATACAATGTCATATCACCAATCAAAACATCACATGTAGGATATACACAAGTGCACATCATAGAACTTCCCGATGGTGTAGACACAGATAGTATGCAATTCATAGGTTATAATGATCTAACCAACTTCCGAGAAAAAGCATACGATACAAATAAATGTGTAGAACCAGAATCAATCAGTACATAGGCATTCTGTGCACAGATAGAAATTATACCGACACTACCGGTTCAGTATTCGGTACGTCCCCGGGTACTAGAGCAAACACTCTCCCTTGTCTTAGTGTTTCATTTATGGTGTTAGTCCTGGCATTATTTCTTGCATTGGGCCTCGTTACAGGAGTAGATCTGGCTGAACTTGTTGCTGGATGATTTGTATTGTCAAACCTCATTGGACAGTCCTTAATTATGTGACCGGTTTTGCCACATTGAAAACACGTGCCCGATGCACAATAACACATGCCTTTATGTTTCCTTCCACATTCTGAACAGATTGGCATAGACCCACTACTTTGGCTTGAGCTGCTTAAAGCTTCAGTATTTTGCTTTTTGTTCACGAAGAAGGAATGGCCCTTCCGAAAATTAGACCCAGATCTTTTGCTTCTCTATTCTGTTGTTGGTGCCTTGGCTTGTTTTATTGCTACTATTGTGGCTTCCGCCATTATCGCTTTGTCTAAAACTTCCACATAGGTAGGTAATTTCAAGATGCCTACTCGATCAAATACTTCCAGATTCAGTCCACCTTCAAATTTCCGTGCCTTCTTGTAATCAGTATCTACCATATGTGGAGCAAATCGAGCCAATTCAGTAAACTTGGCCTCATACTCGGCCATTGCCATCCTGCCTTGTTTAAGTTCTTGGAATTCAGAAACTTTTCAATCCCGGAAGCACTGAGGAAAGTACTTATCATAAAAGATCTCATTGAAACGAGCCCATGTCATATTCCCATTACTACTTCGGATTAGCAACCACCATCTACGGGCTTCATCTTTCAGAGTGTAGGTGGCCAGAAGGACTTTCTAAATTTTAGAATAAGGGAATACTTCAAATAGTTTCTCCATTTCAAGTAACCATGTTTCTACTTTTAACGGTTCAATGCCACCCAAAAAGGTCAGCGGTTTCATTTTCAAGAACCTCTGAGTTAAATTTATGAGATCATTGTTGTCCGGCTTAACCTGGATCGGCAATGGAGGTAAGGGTTGTTGCCTCGGTTGTTGTTGAGTCATTGCTACAGTTAAAGCTGCAAGCATTTGTTCCATGTGGCTGATATTGAGCCTCAGATGATTCAGTTGTTCCATCAGTTCTTGTATTTTCCATTTGCTATAGGTAAACGGAACATTATAAGCATAGGCAAATAGTCCTTTACAACATTAAGATCATTTGTTTCCATATCATGTGATCATAATCAAATTTAGGTTTTCACTTTCAATAAACACACACTTACACATGCAGATGGAATGCCCCTACTTCTTACTAGGACATCCTAAGCTCATATGGACTCATGTGTATGGTAGAACACATGCTCTGATACCACTCTGTCACGACCCAAACCCGCCCCTATAGGCTCAGCATCGTAACCGACCAGTAATCCTTAGATTACCACAGGGCTCTTAACATAATAATATATAATTAAGGGCTGCAGAAGCAAATACATAAAATATGCATAGTCCATTGAGCTGTGAAGACATACATGGGATAGATAATCTTAAACTTTCATAAACTTACGAGTGACGTCAAAAGATACAGTATTTACACGTCACTTCATGTGCATATAAACAGGAAAAAAAAACTTGTTCGTAGAGCAAAAGAAACAAAGTCTTATACATTCATAACAACACAGCCACTAGACTTGACTTAATTCGGGACCTCCTCAGAAGGCACAAAGGTTGACTGACAAAAACTGGAACGCCAGGTCCTCAACCCTGAGCTTGATTACGTGCCTGATCACCTACATACATAATATAAATAGTGAGCAGGAGCCTAGTGGATAATAACAAAGTAAAGGGTTAAATGAATGATGTCCCATAACTAATTCAGAAATCAAAGTTCATATCGAAACAGATTCACATCAAATTCTTGTTCAGAGTATATACAGAAACCAAAGTTCATGCTTAATTTTACATGGCTTATCCGTCAGCGCTGCAAATCACATACAAAGTATCAAAAGTTCTACTTATCAGTTCCATAGAGGAAACTCTAGCCGAGTACGGATAACTTGTCAGTTCCTCAAAAGAACCTCCGAACTGGAAACGGATAACTTGTCAGTTCCATAAAGGAACCTCTAGCCGAGTGTAGATAACTTGTCAGTTCCATAAAGGAACCTTTGGACCGGGAACAGATAACATACTTGTGTCACAAATACTTATCAAAAATTGGACAATCATTCATAGAACAGAACATAACATTTCATAAAACAGATCTTATTTCATATACAGAAAATAATTTAACTTGAACATAGCTTTACTAAGTTATTACTCATAGATAACAGATGGATCCAAGTAAACGAACAGAGTAGGCAATTCAGATATCTTGTGGCGCGTGACCTACACAAATACAGAATAAATACGTATTAAATTACACACCCGGAATCATTAACTTAGTTCTTTCTTGTCTTGGTGTGTTTCTACTTCTCTATCATCATTATGGTGTTTTAAACTTGGCCTAGGAATGCCTAGGATGGAATGAGGATACAAAAATGCATTTGAAAACACTTAACAAAACTTGCTAAAAACAAGGTCCTCGCTCGAGCGGACATGCAAAACGTGAGTGGTCACTCGAGTGCAAGATTTATCGCTCAAGCGGTCTGTAAACTTTTGCAAAAGTGTTGGTTGCTTGATTTTTTCGCTCGATGCTCGCTCAACGCTCGCTCAAGCATGAGAGACATGTCCTCGCTCGAGAGCAACTTTTGTTGCTTGAGCAGTCTATAAATCATAAGAACTTCCAAGAGCATGCATTTCACGCTCGAGCAGACTTGTGGTCGCTCGAGCGGAAGTGCACGTACTCAGAGTGGTCGTTCGAGTGTGGATTATTCTGCTCTAGTGGAAATGCAAAATATGGAATTTCCAGATTGCACTTCCAAGCTCAAAACTTGAATCTAACTCATCAAAACACAACTCTTGGCCCCAAAACTTAAGAAAACAAGTTTAAACTTTGAAAACATTAAGAATCAAAGATCTTTTCACAAAATTAAGGCCTAAAAGGAAGTCAATTAGGTAAAATTAAACTTGAAACTTATAAAACAACACATGGACTTACATGCAAGTATTTTCTTGACTTCAAAGCTTCCAAAAATTGATCAATTAAAGCAAATTGATGGAAAACATGATGAAGTTTCATAATTAAGTTGAGAACATGACATGCGTGGAGAATTTACTTGAAATCAACTTCAAAATTACCATAAAAGGCACATACAAGCTCTACTCTTCTCCTTTCTTACTTCTTTAGTTTATTTCATGCACTAATCTTTCATTTTCCTCTGAATTCACAACTTAAATGAGTTAATTACATAATTCAACGGTTGAATTCCTTACCTACAAGTCTTCATTCTTTGAGTTCTTGAGTGATTCTTCCCAATGGCTCATATTCTAGCTAAGTTCAAGTCAATTCCTCCCAATTCTCTAGCAATCACCCTAGTTAAGCTCAAGTCTTCTATTTTCTCTCTCTCTCTCTCTCCCTCTCTCTCTCTCTCTCTCTCACGTTTGGCTAGTGTGTATAGGCTCAAGGATGTGTTGATATGAACAAAAGGATGAGTGGAGCATGTAAGAAGTCTTATATAGGCTCACTTGGTGGTAACTAATTAAAATTAATCTAGTAGGCATTAATTAATCTAATTAATTTGTTCTGAATCGGATTTCAATTAAACCTACCATAAAATTTTAAAAATTCTAATTATCACATAAATCAAGTCAATTTCTGAATTAGATGCCGATAAGGCCTCCAATTTGTAAACCAAAGCGAAAACCTGAACAGATCTTTCTACATTAAACAAATATAAACACACATAAGGCAACATATGATACAAAATTTCACTTTAATTACTTATTAGGCATAATTAAGCATGTATTTATGTTAATCATGGGTCAGGGATGTTACACTTGGTATGCCCGTGCACCCTTATTAATATCAAGTAAACTGCTAGAGCTATGAAAATTAACTCACAGTATCTCTGATTATGTGATGGATCATGGATGAATTAAAAGACAACTTGAGCAAACAAGGGACCTCTCAATCATTGAAACCAAGGTTTCATTAGATTTGATCAGTCAAGAGAAATAGAGAGGTATATACTGCTAGAATTGTCTTAAACTGTAAGCACATCCAAGAGGTTGGGCAACTTTTAACGTGTTCGAAAGTCGATAAAAGGTCACTCGAACATAATAACATACATTTCCTCAGTACAGTTTAAACGACAATAGTTGTGAGGATTCTAACCAACAAGCTAAAATAAATCCTACCTCTTGAAGTGATAAGAAAACCCTAATGATGAACGATGGTGAAATCTAACTTTACTTGGATGGATATCAAGCGTTTTAGTAGAACAAACATCCATTCTTTTGCATTGTGAAAACCAAGCCCTTTTCTTAATGATAGACATATACACAAAGAGAGAAATGAAATAGAGAAAACGAAGAAAAAGTTAGGAAGTGAAAGGTTAGCCCACTCTATATATAGGAACAACCAAAAAAGTACCATTAGGTCCTACAAATCTGACAAAATCATTACTTTTTACACACTAAAGCCACACGAACTGCTTGAGCATGCACTCTCCTAGATTCTAGTAAAAATACTTACATATATTTAAAAAAGAAAAAAAGTACTTGAAGGAAAGATACTCATAAAACTATCAATTTGTAGTTGATCAGTAAGACATAAAAACATAGAAGAACAAACGCATAAAAATCATAAATCACATGCATAAACAAAGAACACAAGATTTATGTGGTTCATTTCAAAAAGGAATGGCTTCCCTCCGGTCCAATCACGGATTGAAGGGTACTGTTGGGCTTGTGAGGGCCCACCACGGGTCCCGTTTTGATAATCTGAACCATCAATGTGTAGAACTCATCGAGTACTATATGCCTGTAAAAAATCTTGTTGATCGGATATCGATAACTATGTGATCAAATCAGCTATTGATATCCGATCAATGTGATTTTTTGCAAGCATATAGTACTCGATGAGTTCTACACATTGAACAGTTCGAATTATCGAAACGGGACTTGTGGTGGGCCCCTATGGGCCCTAAAGTACCCTCCAAACCGATCACGGACTGAAGGGAAGCCATTCCTATTTCAAAACTAGGGCTATGTCCATAATGCTACAATTTCACTATGATTGGAAAGGTTATAGTCATAATACAGAGAGTTTCCCTCCATTCCCTCCTATGATAACCCAACTCGTACTATGCTTAATTATGCATAAGATTATGTGTTTGATATGAACTTTCAAGTTTAAGTATGTGAATTATGTGAATTTGGAATAATATTTGTTGAATGTAGGAATATCTATTGCAATTACAACTTTGAACTAAAATTGAAAGCCTTAGAGACGCAATAAACCAAAACTGACTTCATATCTGTGATTAGCATGATTTTTAGAGTCTACAATAAAATTTTATAAAATTACGATTCATAATGTTTAATTAAAGTACCCTCCAAACCGATCACGGACTGGAGGGAAGCCATTCATATTTCAAAACTAGGGCTATGTCCATAATGCTGCAATTTCACTATGATTAGAAAGGTTATAGTCATAATACAGAGAGTTTCCCTCCATTCCCTCCTGTGATAACCCAATTCGTACTATGCTTAATTATGCATAAGATTATGTGTTTGATATGAATTTTCAAGTTTAAGTATGTGAATTATGTGAATTTGGAATAATATCTGTTGAATGTAGGAATATCTATTGCAATTATAACTTTGAACTAAATTGAAAGCCTTAGAGACGTGATAAACCAAAACTGACTTCATATCTGTGATTAGCATGATTTTTAGAGTCTATGACGAAATTTTATAAAATTACGATTTGTAATGTTTAATTAGCCTAATTTATATATGCATCTTTGGCTTTTGAGTTCTTTATTTGGTAAGAGGCTTGCTAGAGAGTAAAGAGAGAAGAAGAGGAAAAGCTAGGGTTTTGGAAGAGATTCAAAGGGAAATTGAAGGATTTTAGTTAAGATATGTGAATTCAACTATAATCTTTGTAGTTACTTCATCTTTTGTATGAAATTAAGAAGAAATTGAAGATTTAAAATCTAAATGAGTTAGGGTTTTGAGGTTGTGTGGTTCTTTAAACCAAACTTAAGAAATTGGGCTTTGATCTTCATGATTTTTGTTTGATTTAAGTTTAATCTAGTGATTCATTCATGAAATGAGTTCTAGGGTTTGTAAATAATAAGATTTTGTGTGAGAATCATCCATACATAAAGTGTATCGACATTATCTTGGTCATATATTATGAAATCTTGAATTTATAAAAAGATGATAATTTGATTTTGAACTCTAAGCAAGATTGATGTGTTTGAGTTGTGATTACACTTGTATAAGGTTAGTATTTCATGTTTTAGAGGAAGATTACTTGAGATATTGACTTGGAATTGGGTTTGAAAACTCACACTTTGAGCCATTTTCGGATTGTCTGATTTTGGCCAGACTGCACGAGCGACCATGGGCTCCGCACGAGCAGAACATGAAGACAAACTGAGGTTTTCATTATGCACTTTGGGTGCTAGAGTGGCCAGTGTTTCCGCTCGAGCAGATTTGGGCCTTACGAGCGGCGCATGTGCGGAACTCCTGTTTCAGTCCAACTTAAAAAAGGCATATCTCCTTCATCCGAACTCCGTTTTGAGCGATTCTTGAGCCTAAATTCAAGCCCTAGAAGTCTAGTTTCTAATGGTGTAGTCTCACATCCAAATTCTAAGTACACAAATAGATACTCTCAAATTAGTGAAGGCTATTTATTTTCTTTTAACCTTTTGATGCCATTTCCTACCCTAACTTAGTTTCCTATCACTTCTTGCTATTTCTTTAAACCTTAAATATGTAAACATGATATTTTCAATGAAAAACGTATGAAATTGTTGTAGGAAACATTAATTTAATTCATGAACATTTCGGACCGTTTAAAGTACATCTTTGGCACATGCTTTATACATGATTCACATGTAGAGAAGATTAGCATTAAACACTTGAGAGAAATTAAAGAATGGGGAACGATTGAACAGATTTGTAACGAATAAATCGATAGATTAAATTGAAGGCAATGTGTTTTGAAAAGTCATGCTTGGTTATGTTTCTACAGGCTGAGTCATTAAGGAGTATCATTTGATCAAGCATTGTGAGTAATTTCTTTGTAATAGTATTTTCATATGAAATACTTTCGAATTGTGAAACTTATTCTTTGTATAAATTATGTGCCTTAACGAGTGTTTCCGAACTCTTTATATTATGATCTGCTTGGGCTCGAGGCCGTTTTGATATATGATTGGGCTCGAGGCCGTTTTGATATATGATTGGGCCTAAGGCCATTTTGATATATGATTGGGCCCGAGGCCATTTTGATATATGATTGGGCCTGAGGCCGTTTTGATATATGATTGGGTCTAAAGCCGTTTTGATATATGTGGGCCCGAGGCCATTTTGATATATGATTGGGTCCAAAGCCGTTTTGATATATGTGGGCCCGAGGCCATTTTGATATATGTGGGCCTGAGGCCATTTTGATATATGATTGGGCCTGAGGCCATTTTGATATATGATTGGATCCGAGGCCGTTTTGTTATATGTTTGGGCCCGAGGCCGTTTTGTTATATGTTGGGCCTGAGGCTGTTTTATTATATGTTGGGCCTAAGGCCGTTTTATGAATATGATTATAAATAATGTTGTGAAGGATGTAATTGTGGAAGAGTATTGTGTTAACATAATATGCTTTCTTTTAAATCCAGATTATTCACTTGATTCTCTTTACTTTATTATTATTCATTGAGCTTTGCTCATCCTATATTATGTATGCACATATAGGTGATTAGCAGGATAGAGCCCAACCTTAGAGTTAGCTTCAGGAGCCATTTTGCGAACCAGTTGAGTCATGACTCCAAGATGGAGCTTTTGCCTTTGACTCACATCATGCTTTGACCTTTGTTAGATTTTGCTATAATGGTCTTCAGATATGTAAACTATATGTATGAATTTTCCTATGGTGCATAAGTTTTTGCATGGTCATTTAAATATGTGGATGTGCTATGTTGTAAGTCATAATTTTGATCATTTTGGCACAGCTCAATGGACTTCTTCATTTGTGTTATGCTTCCGCTTATGGCCCCATTATTATAATTATTCTATATGTTTGTTTGAGGCCGAAAGTAATCAAGTGAATACTGGCCGGTTATGGTCTAAACCTCTAGGAGCGGGTTTGGGTCGTGACACCTCCCTTCTCAACTACTTAGAAATCAGCATGACTAGTTAAAAGTGAAAAAATATCAAAAATACCAGTACTCCAACTATTGAGTGATTAGTGTCCAGTAATTATCAAAATCATTTTACAATATTCATCATTAGATAGAAAAGTCATCTAGAACATGTTTTACCAAGTAAATATTCATAAAATTGAATCAACAAATTCCTTTTTACTTTTATTGTGCCTTTCTAGAAAGTGTTGGTAATAAATTATTTGTGTAGGTTAAACTAGTTTTCATTATATAGTAAGTTTTTTTTTTTCCCCCTTTTCTTGCAATTCCTTTAGTAAAGTGTCATATTCATTAAAATTGATTATTCTATAAATAAATAAAGCATTACACGTGATAGGGCAAGATTTCTTATTGAGACAGGGTAAACACATACAGAATAGGGTAAGGAAAATTGTCATCCTTAATCTTTGATTTGTCGTTTTGCACACCAAAACTAAAGAACTAAACTACGCCCAAATTCTTTAGAATAATGGCAAGTCTAGATATTGATCCACAAGGACAATTAAACTAATTTAATTGCTAGGTTCCTAAATTAATTTTGATAAAAATGTTGATGGACCATATGACTAAATGAGAATTAAATTGAAATTAAGAAAATGAATTGACAATTAAAAGTAAGGGTTAAGATACTGATTTTGGAAAAATCCTAGGGTAATGAATTCACCACTAGTTACAAAAATAAGGTTTAAAATTGGAAGTCGATTGTGCTATGGTTCGAAACACCTAATACTTCACAACTAGAAGCTCGAAGTATTGTTCAAGAAGATTATTGCATTGAACGTATAGGCATGAATCACCAGCAACACGACTCATCTCTTATAGCATGGTTCATCTCACACTTTGAATACGAAAGAAAAGATAACAATTGTATGGAAAATATTCAACAATCACAGAAATAAGAAAATTTAAAGAGAATAAAACAAAAATATATTGGAAAACTTCTTAAACACCATACAACTTGTTCAAACCATTACAACAATCAAAAACCTAAGAAAGCCCTATTTACTTGGCTTGTATTTCATCAAAACCCTAGAAAGTGGAGAACTAACCACTCATGGAGGAGTGGGAAGAGATAGAGGAAGCAACCACCATGGAAGACAGCCTTGAAAACTCCAAACTCCTTTCTTCCAAACCCTACCCTCTCATTTGCTTTAGAAAATTAGAGAACCCTTTTTCAAGTTTTTCTTTTTCCTTTTATACTTCCAACCTTCAAAACAGGTTTAGAATGACACATACTCAAATCGAGATATAGCCACACGTGAGGGAAAAGCCCTTTGCACATGTGGTTTTTTTAGAATGCACAGGCTTCAAGAGGATAGGCCGCACATGCAGGAATGACCCTCCACGCATACGGGGTTAACCTTTTTTTTTTTTTTCCAGCTAAAACTTCATGTTTTTGCTTATTTTGTGCTTCAACCGCATTCAACCTAATTGACATTAAACAGTAGGAAAATGCACAACTTGAATCAAGAATAGGGTTAAGAACTCTCAATTATCAACCTCAATGATATACAATTCGGCCTCAATCAATCATATTTTCCATTTGGGGCTTGGTTTTTTAAGAATGGAATTCTCTACCTGATTTGTCTCCATGTGCTATAGACCCTTGCTCTAACCCAAAGTTCCACCTTGGATGAACACCATTTTATTGTGGATTCATAAACTAAACTTGATATGGTTCAATGGAGAAAGTTCATTTGCTACACAAGTTGCATCACTACATTCATTTAATTGAGTCGATAAAGCAACAATAATGAAGTTTGACTTTGTGCAACAAGCGACACAAAGTGATTTTTTCTTTCTGTTATTCCGTGAATGATTTAGTGTTAAATCTGCAGAGTGTCAAATTCTACATTATGCACTGAGGGGTATAATCTATGAACTGCTTTTGTGCTGATTTTCTGGGCCATTATTGGTGTCGTGGTCTTTTGCATCTTGATATGTTGGGGTCTAACCTCTGATTGGAGTCTCTCACACTGATAGAGCTTCCCACTGGGATACTGTTAATGGGGTTTTGCTGTTGATAATGAGTTTCTCTGGCAGCTGCACTGGTTTTCTGGTTTTTGTTGATCTGCTGAGTTTCTCGGCTGCTGACCTTCAGTTTGTTATGACCAAAACACTTAGACTGCAGTCTGTTATGACCTTCAGTCTGGGGTTGCTGATCTACTGAGTTTCTCTTGGACTGCACTGTTATTCTGGTTTTTGTTCTGTTTTGCATGATCTGATTTGTTGTTTTTATTTTATCTATTGGTTTCTCACCAACTAGGAGGTTGGAGCTTCACTTAGCTCCAAGCTCCTCTTTATTGATGTATCCTCCTTACTTTGTATGGTTTTCATCAATAAAGTTTTTCGTTTTGCTGGAAAAAAAAAAAAAAAAAGTGATTTTTTCTTTGTCTAGGTAGCTTCACTTTCAAATTGTTAATAGGGGTGTATAGTAATCTAAATCACTCGATGTACCTAACCTGAACTGTCTGATCTAAGCCTAGTATAGATGATTTCGTCCATTCTTTCAGTCGACTACAGTTGATTTCTTGGAATTTCTTCAAGTTTTGTGGTGGATATTGAATTTCATTGATGGCAACCCGTTCAACCCGACCCTTCCAAAAATATATATAGCATTGGAATTGATATGTGTTTGGTAGCTGACTAAGTAAGTCAAGTAATTAACCTTTTATTTTCTCTAGGCAAGTTATAATTTCACAGGCTTATCACCTCCCTATCCCACAAGTCGCATATCAACTCTTATTTTTTCAAGACCAACTCTTCTCCTTCTCAATTCATTTCACTTGTCTCTTTTTCTCTAGTTCTCTCGCTCTTTCTCTTTCTTTCTCTCTCTCTCTCTAACTAACCCTATTATCGTCTTCTTCCTCTCTCTATCATCTCTTTTTTTCCCTCTCATCTCTCTCTCTCTCTCTCTCTCTCTCTCTCTCTGTTAATGCTCTTATCTTATTCTCTTTATCTTTCTCCCTTTGTTTGAACCCTTTTCTTTATCTCTTAGATCTATTGAAATCCTTGTGGGTTGTGGCAAAAGGCGTTGATTGACAAAGATAATGACAATTTATTTATAAAGGCTTATACATAGCAGTGGTATATGGTGGCACTGTGCCATGGTGGCGAAGGTGTGAGTGATGGTGGCGTGAATCTTTTTTTTCAATTTTTTTTTTCTACAATCTATATCTTAGATCTAGTTCATGTGAGATTTGTGTTTGAATTGAAATTCTATAAATGTATGTGAGTTAAGTTTTATGTATCTCTCTAGTTTTAAGGTTTCATTGAATGCTAAGAAAGACTGAAAGAGTGAAGATTGGTGTGAATCATCCATCTGAATTGATCGCCCAAACCGAATGGTTTGGTTCAAGATTCCAAACAATTTGACAGTTGACGATGGATATTCAATGTTCTAACCCAAAATATTTGGTTTGGTTGGCAAGGGTAAGAGTAAACCCGGCCCTAACCAACTCGTGAACACCTCTATCATCAAGAAAATCAAGTTAATATGTTATCACACAATACATTGAGTCATAGGTCTTAACAAATGTATAATGTACTGTCGTCATCATCTCATTGTTCTAAGAACTATAATTGGACTTTAGATTGAGGCTGCGACCTCTTGATAAAAGATTAGTATTGTTATATACTAAGAGAGTTGCACTTTGTAGTTAGGCAAGCTAGCTCTTTCACTTTTTTTTTCTCCTCCTCCATGCACCATGAAGAAAGCATAAGAAAGAACCATTTACCAACCTCTACTTGCCTTAAAGGATTGTAGTCGGATGAATTTCCAATTGTTCCTTCCATCGGTGTCATTAACCATTTTTGGATCCTTGGATCTAGTGACCCATCAATCATTAATCAAATAGAAGATTTCGGAGAGATGCTTCATTGATCTAGTGGATAGTGAATCACTAATCAAAGAGTGAACAACCACCAAGTCTAATGATTTATTGGAATCCACGAGTTTAGTGGCTGGCAAACCACTTCTTAATATATATATAATTATGTGAGTAATTTTCTAATCACACTGCCAACTCAGTGATCAGCTGGAGAGAACTGGCAGAATAGATGACACCTGGCTAACCTGTAACAGAAAGAGAAGATTCCGGCGGTGGTTCTTCCACCCGGGAGCACTCCGACGATCAAGTCAGTATATCTCTCAAAGATAATCAAGTGCTAAATTCACTACTTAAAGTATAAATTGCGTACCTTAGACCCATGGGGGTGCCTCTCTTTTATAGTTTACTCAATCCTAGTCCCACTAGAAGCCTGACTTCTATGGACTCCTATTCAGTGCTTACTTTGGACTCTACAAGGATAAGGATAGACTCTCTGGGAATGCTATCCTTATCCATCTTGAAGTCTTTCTTCATTCTAGAACTCTTGTCCCTTATCTGCTCATCTCGGATTCCGATATCTTCGAAGGTCACCTCGGCAACACCGAGATCACCTCGGCATAACGACTAGGACACGTGGCACCTCAGCTGACACGTTGGCGTCACCTTGCCACGTGTCGTTACTCAAAAAATATATCCCCACAACTGCCCCTAGGTTCTATTACCTTGGCATTTTGAGGTGATGGAACCTACATTGGTATTTCCTTTAAGTACGTCGGCTTAAAGTATCTCAGCCGAGATCATCATCATAGGCCGACATGTCTTCTAAAAGATCAAGAACTCCAAGAGCTCCCTTATGAACTTCTTCATGTATGTGAGCTATCAAGCATCGCTTTTCAACTGTTTCATTTATGCGTTTGATCCTCATTGGATCGTGTTTCTGACGCGCCTGAAAACTGTCTTCTCTGCGTATGCCGTCTGACGTATGCGTTGCTCCAGGCGCATTTAATGCCTTCTTTTGCCGCCGTTTCAAAAATATTTTGACAAAACTTGTTTTTCCTTTCTTTCGTCTCTTTACTTTGCATTCGATTCACTGGCTTTTTCTCTCTCTCTAGCTCTTGAATACACCATTGTTCCAGTTCACTAAGCTTTGTAACTGCCTTCCTTTTTCCCTTCCTGTGAAGCTTTCACCATTTTGTTACATCTGTAACTGTCGTCTGACTTCGGCAATCTTCATACCGGCTCCATTTTTCTGGTAAGCAATTGTTTCTCTCGTTTTTTAATTCCTTTGATATTCCTCATTACTTCTTGTTATTACTGTTTTGTTCAAACATTTATCTTGCGAACCATATATCTGAATGTATTTATTCCATGATTCTACTTTTGCCCAAATCTTGAACACACGCACTGTTTCACCACTTTCTTGCGCTTTTGTCGCTGTTCTAGACCTTATACTCCTTGTATTTTTTGTGCTTTTGATTGCCCCTTCTTTGTTCTTGATTCTGAAACTTCATTCTTGCTTTTCTACTTTCCAGATTTGTACCTTCAATCTTCGTCTTCATAGATTTAGGTTTGGGATTTGACTATAGAACTCGTCAAAACTAAAACAATCTTCACAAATTCTTGCATCAATATACATCTAGGTCTTAGCCGAGGTTCACAAAACCTTTTTTAGATCATCTCTCTTCTGAAACCTAGTCCTTCTAATTTAGGCCGACGTTATGGGTATGTGGAGGTGTAGGGTAAACACCCCAACCAAACTAGAATTCTTTAGACAGGAGTTTGAAATCTCAGCCAACGTCCATCTAAGGTTGGCTGGGGATAATGACTCCATCATGCCTACTGACGACTCCATGCCCTTCCCTGTAGTTGCCTTTATTGAGTGTGGACTTCGGTTTCCACTCAACACCCTGTTTCGCAAGATTCTCCATTATTATAAATTGAACCCCATGCAACTTGCTATCAATTCTTATCGAGTGATCAATGGTATCATAGCTTTAGCTAAACAGGAAAACGCTAGGATCACCTTAGTCGACGTTCAATACTGCTATACCATGTGTAGCCTTTAACTTGAAAGAAAAAGGCTACATTTATTATCTTAAGCCAAGATCCACAGAGTTTAAAATCGTAGCCGACCTCCCAGACTCCAACAAGGGGGCTAGAGACTATTACTTCATTACCTCAGGAAATTGGGAGTTTGCTCCAGATGAGGATCTCCATCTCTTCCCTATTCCCCGATCAGTTTTAGAGGGCAAGGGTAAGAGCCCAGTGTTAATACTTGATTGTTTCTTTTCAAGTCTTTAATATTTTGCCTGTTTCTAATGTCTATTTTTCCCTTGCAGCTCTCCGTCAGCCACCAAAGAACTTTCGCCAATCCTTCATTCTCAACAAGGATTTGAAAAAACTTTTGGACTTGCCAGTCCAAAAACGGAAGGCGCCTCTGCTTCTCAACTTTATTCCGACATACAAATCAACTTTTCCCAACGTTCCCAAGAGAAAAAAGAAGAGCTTATCTCCTCTCTCTGCCATAACTCCACAAGTCGCCTCAACATCTCGGACAGACCAAGGATCAACATCTGATCCAGCAGAACAGCCGTCTACTTCGGCGCAATTCATGATCCCACCATCTCAACACAAACGTCATTGACGTCTTGTTCTTGTAGCCGAGATGGGTCGCGCAAAACTAGTGGCCAAAGATCACTTAGCCAATATCCCAACTAATGTTGATGCTCTACCAACACAAACCCAGCTTCCACCCAAGCCAAAAAGAGTTAAGAAGGCTCAACCAAAGGCCAAAGTGACTCAGGTTGAGACTGAAGACACTTTGCCAATTTCCAAGCTGGCTCCAAGTGAAAAGACTGGCTCTATTCCTACGAAAAGGTCCGCTAAAACCCTTCCCTCTGAATCTACCAAGTCAAAAAGGCCGAGGTCATCCTCTGGAACAACCTTGGGGTCTAAAAAACCTGATGTCCCCTGGGCCCCGAGATTACCCTAGAAGATAAGCTTGTTATGGCTAGTAACAGCGCCGACGATATCAATGTCAGCATTGCCCTCAGACTGCACTGCTTCTTCCAAGTGATCTGGAGAGAAACGCCGGGTTTAGTGAATATGAAAACTATGCTTTGATGCTTCAACACTCTGTTTAAGTAAGCGTTTTTGTGTGGTACTTTTTCTTTCTTTCTCTTTATTTCACACTTAGAATATTTTTCTAATACTTCTGTTTTCTTCCAGGCCATCCAGCATGCCCACTCTTTCTTGATGCAATCTTTTGAGAACCGTGAGAAGTTAGCTGAGAAGAAGAGGAAAATCGCCACACTTCAGAAAACCAATAAGAGCCTGCAATCAAAGATGAAGATGCTAGAGGATCAGGCCGAGGTTGCCATTAAAGAGAAGGATGCCGCTGAAGAAAATGTCGGCGCTGCTGAGGCGATAAATAAAGTCCTTCAAGCTCAGTTGAAGGAGGCCGATGAAAAAGTGGCCCAGGCCCAGAAGGAGCTTCAAGATGCTTTAGCTACCAAAGTGGCCGAGATCAAGGATGCTGATGAGAAGGCATATGCTCAGGGCATGGCCGATGTCACAGAGGCCTATGAGCAACAAGTGAAGTAGGCATGCAACACGGGTTTCTTCCTTGACTGGATGTCCCTTCTGAAAAAGCTCAATGTCCCCAAGGACTCGCCTTTTCGGAATGCCGACGCCATTCCTCTTCTATTCCCTCCGCCGCCACCTCCAGTCCAATCTGATGATGATTCTGAATCTGAGGGTCAAGATGAAGATGAGGCCTTGGTAAGGAAATCCAAGGAGGCTACTGGGGCCAAGTCCCCTTCTCAAAATGAGCAAGTCCTTGACTTGACTCAAGATGAGGAGGTTGAGGAGGTTTCCAAGGAAGCTGCCCTTGAGCAGGTATCATCCGATGTTCCTCTAGCCGAGAAGAGTATTGATGAAACTCTGGCAGAAATCGACGCTGAGCTCGTGGCGGAAAAGGTGGCCAAGGTGGCTTCTCAACAGCCTTCTGAGGTCTTACCCCAAGTTACTGATGATACTGAAGAACCTTAATTTTCATGTTTTTCTTCTTTTGTCTTTTGTACTCTTTGTACTTTTTGTTTTTTAGATAATGTAAGCTCTGCAAATGGCCGACGTGCCTCTTTGTTATTTGAATATCTAATTCAACTTTCATTCTCTTGAATGCCTGTACCTTTGTCTTCTCTTGACTGTTTCTGCATGATTCTATACTTAGAATATTTTGCAAGTCTTTTAATATAATCTTCCTTCTTTGTGCAACCTTCTCGGGGTGAATTACCTCAGTTAACAATGATCTCGGTTTAACTTCAACTTGTAAATTGCTACAAATTTCAACAAGTGTTAAACAATAATTTCGGTTTCACTTCAATAATTTCGGTTTAACTTCAACTTGTAAATTGCTACAAATTTCAACAAATGTTAAACAATAATTTCGGTTTAACTTCAACTTGTAAATTGCTACAAATTTCAACAAGTGAAGATAAATAATTATCTCGGCTTAACTTCAACTTGTAAATTGCTACAAATTTCAACAAGTGTTAAGCATCACTTCAGTTTAACTTTAACTTGTAAATTGCTACAAATTTCAACAAGTGTTAAGTGTTTCTGTCTTCTCTCTGCCCCCAATGTGAACCTGAGTTCCACTTGGGTTCTCATTATTCAAAAACATTATTATGCATAGTTTCACAAGTTGTGGAGAATTCTGTTAAGATTTTATTGATGACATCGGCAAAAAAATAAGCAACATCTAATGATAGAAAAATTTCAAATTACAAGTGTTCCAGGGTCTTGGCAATGCTTTGCCCTCATTATCTTCAAGCCGATATGCCCCATTGCCCAATACTGAAGTGATTTTGTAGAGTCCTTCCTAGTTTGGGCCAAGCTTTCCCTCCTTGGGATCCTTCTTGTTGCTGACGACTTTTCTCAGGACTAGGTCGCCGACTTGAAATTCCCTTGGATTAACCTTCTTGTTATAAGCTCTAGCAAGCTGTTGCTGGTATGCTGCAAGCTATATTGCAGCTTTCTCTCTTCTTTCTTCTAGAAGATCCAGATCTCGGGCTAAGAGCACATCATTAGTCCCGTTCTCAAATCCCTGGGTTCTGATCCCTGGGATGCCAACCAATGGAATGACTGCTTCTGTGCCATAAGCCATAGCAAAGGGTGATTCCCCTGTTGATATTCTCGGCGTAGTCCGATATGCCCAGAGTATATTGGGCAATTTGTCTACCCACTTCCTTTTTGCTGCCTGCAGCCTCTTCTTTATTCCATCCAGAATTACTTTGTTGGATGCTTCTGCTTGTCCATTTCTTTGTGGAAAACTTGGGGTTGAAAAGTAGTTCTTGATCTTAAACTTTGCACAGAAGTTTTTGATCAGCTTACTGTCAAATTGTGTCCCATTGTCTGCAACAATTGCTCTTGGAATCCCAAATCTGGTGATGATGTTTCTCCATATAAAGTTCTTGACATCCACATCTCGGATCTTGGCAAGAGGTTCTGCTTCTATCCACTTTGTGAAGTAATCTGTTGCTACCAGCAGGTATTTCCTTTGCCTAGTTGCTTGGGGCAATTGCCCAACGAGATCCATTCCCCATTGGGCAAATGGCCAAGGACTGGATATAGGGTTTAGGTCAGCAGCTGGCTGGTGTATCAAAGGTGCAAACCTTTGGCATTGTTCACACTTCTTTACATAGGCTTCTGTATCTTTTTGCATGTAGGGCCACCAATACCCCTAGGTAATGGCCCTGTGAGCTAGCGATCTGCCCCCAGTGTGGCTTCCACAAATTCCTTCATGAATTTCATATAAAAAATCTTCAACCTTGCAGAGGGTGTACGCACCTTAAGAGGGGTCCAGTGAAGGACCTTCTGTAGAGATGTCGTTTTACTGTCAGACTGAATCTTATCGACTTCAATCTGATCTTGTGTGCCTCTTGCTGGTCTTCTGGCAGCTTTCCTTCTTTCAGGAATGCAACAATTGCGTCCATCCAACTTGGTCCCATGTCTACGCACATTGCTCCACGTTCTGTGATTACTGGTTCAATGCTCGGGCCCGACAAGTATTCAATCATTATTGTCCTTGCTTTTCCTGGTTGTATTGCACTAGCTAGGTTGGCCAATGCATCGGCATGGTTGTTATCATCTCGGCTGACTTGAAGCAGTCTGCAGTTCTGGAATAAGGCTGCCAGCCTGATGACCTCTTTTGCGTAGGCCGACATTCTTTCATCTCGGGCTGCAAACTCACCCGTTGTCTGGTTAACTATCAATTGTGAATCACAAAAAACTATTACCTCATCTGCTTGTACTGCTGCTGCTAGCTTCAGTCCTGCAATTAATGCTTCATATTCTGCCTCATTGTTTGAGGCCTTGAACCCCAATCGAATGGACTGTTCTAATATTTCTCCATCTGGAGATATCAATACTACTCCTGCCCCCGCTCCTTGTCGGTTTGAACTCCCATCAACGAACAGTTGAAAGGAATCGCTGATGTAAATGCTGCAGGGTCTGGGTTTCTCTTCTTTCCTTTGTTCTTTAGCCTTTGGCTGGGCTTCTGCTTGCTTGTTTGGACATTGTCTGTCTTGGCTCAATGGAGCCCGATGTTAGATGGACTCTGGCGTGAACTCGGCCACGAAGTCGGCCAAAACCTGGCCTTTGATTGTAGTTCTAGGCCTGTATTCCAGATCATACTGGCCGAGGGCGACTACCCATCTAGCTATTCATCCTGTTAAGTCTCCCTGCTGTAATAGGGACTTCAATGGATGCTCTGTCAGTACCACAATTTTATGAGCCTGGAAGTAATGGTTCAACTTCTTTGAAGCCATTACTAGAGCCAGTGCCAATTTCTCTAAAGGTAGATACCTTGTTTCTGCGTCGGCTAGGGTTTTGCTTACATAGTAAACAACCTTTTGCTCCCCTTTTTCTTCTCTGATTAGTACTGCACTAATCGCATGTTCTGAAACTGCTAACTACAGGAACAGCTCCTCCCCAGGTTCTGGATTTGAAAGTACTGGCGGTGTGGTCAGGTACTTCTTTAGATCGGCTAATGCTTCTTTGCACTCCTCTGTCCAAAGAAAGTATGTGGCTTTCTTCACTAATTTGAAGAAAGGTTTGCACTTGTCTGAGCTTCTGCTTATAAACCTGTTCAGGGCTGCGGCCCTTCCAGTTAGCATTTGCACTTGTTTTGCCGACGTTGGGCTCTTCAGCTCTAGGATGGCCTTGATCTGATCTGGGCTGGCCTCAATGCCCCTCCTGGTCACCAGGTAGCCTAGAAACTTACCAGATCCAACTCCAAATGCACACTTCAATGCATTGAGTTGGAGCCGATATGTTTTAAGGATTTCAAGGGTCGTCAATGTAGACTTCTACTGTTCGGCCAATCAGGTGCTTGAACATCTTGGTTACCAATCTTTGGTAGGTGGCTCCTGCGTTTTTCAATCCAAAGGGCATCACTCTGTAGCAGTATAGCCCTTTGGGAGTGATAAATGCAGTCTTCTCTTCATCTGTTGGGTCCATAGCTATCTGGTGATACCCCCTGTAGGCATCCAGGAAGCTCATCCTTCTATGCCCCGAAGTGGCATCCACTAGCTGGTGAATCTTGGGTAAAGGGAAGCTGTCTTTGGGACTGGCCTTGTTTAAACTAGTAAAGTCTACACAGACCCTTCATTTACCGTTCTTCTTCTTTACCACCACTGTATTGGACAGCCATGTCGGGTAGTGAACTTCTCTGATGGCCCTAGCCTCCAGAAGTCTGTCTACTTCTTCTTCTACCGCTTCGACGTGCGTCAATGTTGGTCTTCTGGCTCGTTGAATTATAGGTTTGGCCGACCTGTCAACATTCAGTTTGTGGCAAGTGACCACGAGGTCGATGCCAGGCATTTCGTAAGGTGTCCAAGCAAACACCTCAATATTTGCTCGCAGAAAAGCCTCCAACTCTTTTTCCTCTACTTCGGCTAAGCCCGAGCCGAGAAGAAAAAAACGTTCTTCATCTCCATCCTAGACGAGGATTTTCTTCAGTGCCTCTTTGCTCTTCTCGGCTGGCTCCTTGCCGATGTCTTCTAGGACTTCCATGTCCTCATCTTCAATTTCTGCCTTTTTTGGGTCGCATATGCCGCAGGTTGATTTCATTGCTGCCATGGAGAAATTCTTCGCCTGCAGCTGATCGCCCCTGACTTCCTCTATCCTATGTTCTGTTGGGAATCGCAATAATTGATGCAATGTTGAGGGAACTGCCCCCATTGCATGCAACCATGGCCTTCCCAAGATGATGTTGTAAGGGGAGGGTGTGTTAATGATGGTGAATTCTGTCTTGATCTTCCTGGTGCCAGCCTGCACCTCCAAGTTTACTGCTCTCAGTGGCCATGTCGGCGTTCCATTGAACCCAACCATTGGGCCATTGGATTGTTCCATGTCGTCTAGGTGAAGGTCGAGCTCCTTGTAACATCGAACGTACATGATGTCACAAGAGCTGCCTTGGTCAATCAGGATGCGTTTCACTTGGCACTCCCCAACCTGGAGGGATACTACCAAGGCATCATTATGCGGATGCTGGACCATCTCTAAGTCGGCTTTAGTAAAGGTTATCATTGGTTCCTGGCATCCTTCTGCCCGATGTCTTTTCTTCCCGACTTGATAGACATGTTGTAGGTGTTTTACCTTCTGGGTCTTCCCTCTAATTTCGTTCTCGTTGACCTTTGAGTGAATCACATTGACTACCCAAGGTCCTCCTGCTTGAGGTTGCTGTACTGGGGGAGGCGGAGCTGTTGGAGCTTGAGGCAATCTTGCCTGTTCTTCTCTTGTTCTGGCCTCGTTGACCAGATTTCTCAGATGGCCTTGCCTTACCAAGTCTTCTAAGTGTGCTTTCAGGGCTCTGCAGCCCTGGGTTGTGTGTCCCTCTTCATTGTGGTAGGTATAGCGCCTGCCGACGTTCTTCCCCATGAATTCCCCTGGTGCCCTTATTGGTGCCCTGAAATAGGGTTGATTCCGAATTTGTTCCAGGACTTTGTGAATTGGGGCCCGGAACACAGTCGTCACCGCCTATGCAGCCCCTCAGTTCTGTTTCATGTTTGTTTGATCCGTTGTTACCTCGGCCTCATTTCAGCGAGCCGTTTCCTTTCTCTTTCTTTATCTCCTTAGTCCCCGATGTATCTTCCTCGGCTCTGGCATACTTCTCAATTCTCGCTATGAGCTCTTCCATGCTTTTTGGCAAAGTTTTTGCCAAAGACTTCCGTAGTGGACAGTTGTCTTTCAGGCCGTTCTTGAATGACACGACCGCCACTTCTTGATTACATTCTAGTATTCGGTTAAATACCTCATAGTACCTTTTTGCATAGGCCCTAAGGCCTTCATCCTTACGGATCTTCAAAGCCATCAGTGCGTCTACCCTCAATGGCTGCAGCTTGTTTGTCACGAACCTGGCCACGAACATCTCGGCCAAGCCTTCCCATGTCTTCACGCTTCCCTTTGGTAGTTTGTGGAACCAGTTTGATGCAATCCCCCCGAAAGATGAGGGGAACACTTTGCAGAGCAACGGCTCATTACCACTATACAGTGCCATTGAGTTCAGATATAATCCGACGTGGAAGTTGGGGTTTGACTTTCCGTCGTATATTTGAAACCTCGGCATACTGAATCTCTTCGGCGCCGCAAACCTGTCCAATTCCACCGAGAATGGTGTCCTCGGTTTATCTGGGGAATTTACCTCGGCTTCGGCATTCTATTGCTTCCTTTTGAGGTAATCTCTTAAGTCCTCTTTTGTTCTTCCAGGAGCTCGGCTATCTCCTGCTTTCAGTCTTTTTGGTGTACTACTTTTAGCTTCGTGGTGAGTCCTCTTTGACCCCTCTCCATGAGTTGTGTCGAAGCACAGCACCTGCCCCTGAACATGCCGATGTCCCTTGGGGTCTGCTTCCTTTGTGTGATGCATCCTCTGTGATTCTTCTCTTCTTGGCTCCCTTCGTCCGACCTCCTTAGAAGGTCGGTGAGAGTGTCTTTCACTCCCGTTGTGCTGAGGAGCTATGGGAATTGTTCTTTGCCCTCCCTACTGGGCATTGGCTACTGGAATCGGCGTGTCCTGCAGCGAGAACGGCGGCTGCACGACGTTATTTTGCATCATGAAATTGACAACCTACTGCAGGTCTGCCAATTTGTTTGCTATCTCCTTCATCTCTTCGTCCCTCCGCAGGCATCTATCCTTCCATACCTAGAGGTCGTCTTCGTTGTAATAGCCACTTCGACCTGGTTTCTTTGGTGTGTCGCTAGTCTGGCCGACTTCCTTTACTCCGTGATTCTGGTCATGAGTTTCTGCGTTGTATTCGTCTCTTGTGACATCCAGGTCAATAGGTCTCTCACTTCCAGTAGGAGTGTCGTCCCCAATCTTTTCCTTCTGTCTGTTGCTGGCCATCTATTCTCCTATCTTTCCCACAGACGGTGCCAAATTGTGTGAGTAATTTTCCAATCACACTGCCAACTCAGTGATCAGCTGGAGAGAACTGGCAGAATAGATGACACCTGGCAAACCTGCAACAGAAAGAGAAGATTCCGGCGGTGGTTCTTCCACCCGGGGGTACTCCGACGATCAAGTCAGTATATCTCTCAAAGATAATCAAGTGCTAAATTCACTACTCAAAGTATAAATTGCGTACCTTAGACCCATGGGGGTGCCTCTCTTTTATAGTTTACTCAATCCTAGTCCCACTAGAAGCTTGACTTATATGGACTCCCATTCAGTGCTTACTTTGGACTCTACAAGAGATAAGGATAGACTCCCTAGGAATACTATCCTTATCCATCTTGAAGTCTTTTTTCATTCTAGAACTCTTGTCCCTTATCTACTCATCTCGATTCCGATATCTTCGGAGGTCACCTCGGTAACATCGAGATCACCTCAGCATAACGACCAGAACACGTAGCACCTCGGCTGACACGTCGGCGTCACCTTGCCACGTGTCGGTACTAAAAAAATATATCCTCACACTAGCATATGCCCGTGCCTAAAGGCACGGTGTAAGTAATATTAGGATTAGAATATAATTGTAATCCCAACACTATTTAAACTTATTTTTTAATTTGATAAAATTACAAATTTATTATAAAATTTTAGAGTTCTCACAAAATTCTTCACGAAAACTCGCTTTTGCTTATATAATATATAGCTGGATAGATAGATGGGCCTAGCAAACATACAATTTCTACGGGCATGCATACAAACTACTTGTACTTATATAATTACATGGAAATTGTATGTATGCCCGTAATGTCCTAGTGTATTTCAAGTATACATACATTGTATGGAAATATGTGTAAAATATATAGAACAAAAAGGAGAAAATAAAAAAAATAAACAAATAGAGAGAAAAATAAAAACGGCACAAAATAAAAAAATAAAAAGAAAAGAGAAAGGAAGGCGGAATCATGGGATCATGGAAGGATAGGTGTGAGAAAGGAAAAAAGTAAGAGAGAGAGAGAGAGAGAGAGAGAGAGAGAGAGAAGCTGGGAAGTAGAAAATTATATATAGAACATTTTTTAGAAAATATATCTCAGCCATTGTTTTATAATTTGAACAGATCTGGGCCATCCAAATGTCCTAATAGGACAAAAATATGTTGAAGATTCAAAAATCGTCCTGCTTTATTAAAATATGTTGAAGATTCATATGCGGTTTAAATTTACGAAGTCTATCAGGTATTCAATATATTTAAAAATAATACTTAATTATTCAAATTCATTTAATATGTGGACTAAAAAACTCATTAATATAATCTCTACTACACAGTAAAATCTAACTCCTAATTCTGTGATCGAAGACTTTTCCACATAATATAAATAAAAATAAGTGATCAAAAATGAGAAAATTTTTTTAAAAAAATAAACAAATAGAGAGAAAAATAAAAATGGGAGAAAATAAAATAATAAAAAAGCAAAGAGAGAGGAAGGTGGGATCATGGGATCATAGAATAATAGGTGAGAAAAGGAAAAAGTAAGATAAAGAAGCGGGAAAATAGAAAATGTACATGTAGGATATTTTTTGAAAAATATATCTCAGTCGTTGTTTTATAATTTAAATAGATGTTAGCCATCCAAATGTCCTAATAGGACAAATGTGTGTAGGACAAATTCAAAAACCATCCTGCCAAATGTCCTAATAGGACAAATGTGTGTAAGACAAATTAAAAAACCATCCTGCTCTATTATATAGATATGTATGTTAGTCATATTTAAATTGATTGTCAAATTCAAATTGTATATTATTTTTAAAGTATATATTCAAATGAAGTTTGAGATTTTTTTAATCTAAATAATTAGGGTTTTATGAATTTGTTAATATTCAAATGATAAGTTAATAATCACCTATTCATTAACTAATGAAGTAGATCATATAAAAGTTCAATCTTTGTTGGCTTGGATCAACCAAACCAACAAGGTGTCTAATTCTTGCAAACCATTTCAAAACAAATCTTCACAGTTACGTTAACTTACCTCATATTTTATGATATCGTTCTATAAGAACATAAATTACTCATAACTACATCAATAAGAAAGTAACAAATATTAAGATGTTGGCAAACATTAAATTATTATACATTTTATTAATGCAACAAAATATATATCAATATCTTTTGTTAATGACAAAATTGGTTGAAATGTTGTTTTTGAAATTAGTGTTCATTACATCGACCTGCCCTGTAGTTTATGATAATTATAAGGACTACCCATGTGGATTTTTGAAATTATACAAGCTTTCCCTAACAGAGTTGTTGCATAACATGACATTAACAAAAATTATAACTATGTAATTATTTTTTTTTTCCATCACACTAACCAAACACTCCCATTTTATCTACCTTACTTCTATTTTATCTTATCCTCCTAACCAAAGGAACCTCCATTTTAACAAGTCTCCATAGATAAACACCATATTTCTTCTTTCCCCTATCCCACACTTCTGCCGCCTACATACCACATATTACAAACACCATCTCTAGTACCTCCATATACAAAAACAACTCATCCATCACCATCATGTCTCTCGCTTTGTGTGTGCGCGTGTGCACATGAGAGAGAGAGAGAGAGAGAGAGAGAGAGAGAATTTGAACAAGAAAATAGGTAAAAATAAGGGGATGGTGGTTGCTTTTGAAATTCTTTTAGGCTGTTAGCAAAATTCTATCGCTGTAAGGTATTTGATGGAATGCCATTTATAGTAATTGTGTATTAAAATGGGTATAAGGTGTTCACTCGGTTCAAAGAATTCCTTGTTCAAATCTGAACTCTATTTTCACTAGCTCATTCTCAAGAAGTTGCATGTGCTCTTACAAATCACCTTTGGTATACATATGTATACATTTCCTTTATTCATTCTTAAGAATGATCATATGCGTTTTTTCATAAATCACTTTTAGTATACACATATATAAGGATATATGTAATGTGATTGGGTTGTATACATATACAAAGACATTGGTTATGGGAGGAGGGTTGTAGAGGTGGGCCTTTGGCTATTGCCATTTCTAGCCATTGCTGATAGAAAGTCCAACTGGTAACCCCTTTCTACGTCCAACCACCTCCTCCTTTCATTTTCCCTTCTACAACCACCAACTGCCTCATCTATCCTCTTTTCCCTTACATCACCATTAAGCACCACCTCCATCCCTCTATTCTGCTCATATGTAATCCATTTCCTTCACCCGTAGAAACCCTCCAGCCATTCCAAAACTTCTAGCCACCCAAATTGCCTTATTTGATAATCATCTAGCCACCTCCTCCATCTTTCATTCCCATGGGCTGCCTCCTGTGCTTAGTCTCTAAAGATAAAAGGAATGTGTAAATATTTGGTTAACCCTTTAAGCACACACAATTATTAATCGTTGAAAATTTACTAAAATGGGCAGCATTGTTCTCTAATGCCACTTGTCGGGCTGAGTTCCACCATGCCTCCAAAAACCAATTGGTGGCATTTAGCATCGCACTTGTAAGCCTATTTTTAGAGTAATCGTAGGAAGGAATATTGTGTATCCAACAATCTATCCTCATGAAGCACTCACACAACTTGAACCAATGACAATCTAGATATGATACCAATTGAAATATTAGAATCAATAAAATTTGGAAACTAGAGAGATGTGAAGAGGCCAAACTCTAAAAATAATATCACTTATAAAATTACTTTTCAATTAACAATTTCAATTTTAGATCAACGGTGCTGATAACTGTTGAAAAATTTGAATTTAAATTTACTCCAATGGTTGTGTCTCTTGATATGGAATTGTGTATCCTTTTGAAGGGTCACAACCTTTCTAAAAAGTCATGGAGGAATCTATAAATTCCATCCCCCTCACTTCAATTTGGATAAAGAATTGCCTTTTCTTTTTCACTTTACATTTATTCTTCATATTTTTTTAGTCTAATTTTTCTATAAAGAGAGTACTTGCACAACGAAGTTCGCTAGGCTTGCAATAGTAGTGCTGCTAGTGCAAGACATTGATCGTTATATCCTGAGAAATAGATGTCCATTGAATCCTAAGCACCGTTGGGAAGACGAATCTGTCTTAAGTGTCACACACTCGACTTGATCAGGTTTTATCAATTTATGTACTGTAAGTTTTGTTACGTTATTTTGTCAATTTATTTCAGTTTTGATTTTGCCCAAAAACCATTTACATATTTTTAATTTATATTTTTCATATAGTTTGGTACTATTTTTCTAACAATCTTAAGACAGAATTTGTGCCTATTTATGATTTTTGGAAAAATATAATTGATTTATTGATTTTTCACTGTGTGGCCTTATGAAGAACGGATGTCAAATTATGACATTCCTAGTGTAATGATGCATTGGTTAGTTTTTCCATGATTAGTTTGATATGGACTTGTAGATATATAGATATTTACATATATGTCTGTATATATAGTTATGTCAGTTATTTGACCAACTTGGGTGTTTCATTTGTTTGGTTATTGGTTTTCTTTTTGATGTAATTATTATTATTATTCGTTCCATCCATCCTAGATTCCTGTGGTATGTGATCATGATAATTTTTACTTTCTTGCAACGATTCCCCTGTTCAAAAACTTCTTGATTTTGTATAATTTTGGTAAAACATCTATAAACCTCCTAGAGGTAACGGTCGCCGTCCTCCCATCGCATACATATTGAAGGTCTCAAACCAATGCTTCTTCACAAACGTACCGTCTGGTGAAATGTTGTCGTCCTGGCACAACTTTGTGTCTACAGGAACCGGAGGGTACAGTCTCATTGCCTTCGAAATCGCCACGTGGAGATACTCCATTTCGCATAACTCGTCGAAACTGTATGTTTTGTCATTCGCATTTCGGATTCGTACCATTTCAAGTTCTTGGAGAAACTGTATGTCTTCATCTTCCATTTTTGATTTTTTGACGCAATCTGTCGAATTAGTTAGTGGATCGATATCAATTTCTAGTGTACTGTGGGATCATGATATTAAAGGGAATTAACAAATATAATATATATATAGTCACCAAAGAATTCATTGGGATTTTGAAATGATTACACTAATTGAAGGTTTAATTTGAGAGATACCTGCATGCATGAGAATATCAGCATTTATATATGATCAAGATCATATGGTGATCTACTGGATTTTAACTCTTTAAGTGGTTATTACTTATAGTTGCAGGCAGTTACTAATAAAAATTCCAATTATAAAGGCACAATTTCAAGCTGAAAGACATGTCTTCAGAATTTTCAAATTCTGAAAATTCAAACTTAGGGTTGTGTTCTCTCATAAAGGTGCCTTTAGTACTTTTGATTATCTATATATATATATATATATCTAATTGCAATCCAGGAAAAGAACTCCACATTTCTTCTTGTTTTCTTTTGTTATTATTATTATTATTATTTTTAGTTAGCAGCAGACTCTTTTAAGTGGGGGCTATAATTGCTAAACTTCCTCTTAGTTGGAATAATTATAGAAAGAAACTTATGCATACAACAGAGGATTTCACTATAAAACAAATTAAAAAACATTTATGAATTGAAGAGGAAACTCGAATTCGTAATAGGAAATTTGTTTCACAATCTAGTTCTAAAGTAAACTTTGTTGATGGAAATGATAAGTTTCAAAATAATGCTGGAGGTAGCAAGAGGAAGTACAATGAGTATAATTAAGCAATCTGATGAAGATGATTGATGATGAGAAGAAGAAGGGGACGCCGTTGAGGCCGAATTGGAATGATGAATGGCGTTTGGAAGATAATTCACAAAATGTTGCTTAATGAGTTGAATCCAAATAGTGTCACATATAAAATACTTATTTGTGGACATTGCCAGACCGGCAATATAGAGGAAGGCTTTAAGTTATGGGAAGAGATGCTTTCACAAGGATTTCAATTGAATGATATCTCTTATAGTGTATTGCTTAGCAGTTTGTGTAAGATGGGGCGGATTGGTAAAGCACTTAGTTTGCTTCATGAGATGGAATCAATTGGCTTGAAACCAGATCTTATCACATATTCTATTCTCATTCATGGTCTCTGTAAGTAGGGAGAAGTACAAAAGGCTATTCAACTATACAACAAAATATGCTTAAAGAGAATCTTCCCAAATGCTCATGCACATAGTGCCATCTTATTGGGCCTTTCGGAGAAAGGGACATTATTAGAGGCGAGAAATTTTTTTTTTTTTTTGGATGCATTGACAAAGGGTGACTTGATGGAGGATACTATTTTGTATAATATCATGATTTATCGGTATGCAAAACTTGGTAAAATTGGAGAGTCTGTACAGTTATATAAACAAATTATTGAAAAAGGAATTACTCTAAGTATAGTCACTTTCAATTCTCTTATTTATGGATTCTGCAAATGCAGAAAGCTAGCTGAGGCTAGAACATGGTTGGATACCATCAAGGCACATGGATTGGTGCCAAATGCTGCAACATACACCACACTTATGAATGCATTATGTGAAGAAGGCAACATATGTGGCATGTTCGAAGTGCTCAATGAGATGGAAGCAGGAGTGGTACAACCAACGAATGTTACATACACAGTGATTATAAAAGGACTTTGTAAACAAAAGAGGCTACAAGAACCTCTCCAATTACTTAAGGATATGTATGATAAGGGTATCTCCCCGGATGAAATCACATACAATACTTTAATCCGCTATTTTTGCAAAGCTCATGACACGAGAAAAGCCTTTCAGTTGCACAATGAGATGCTACTACATAATCTTTAGCCTAGCCCCATTACATATATTGTTCTCATCAATGGTCTTTGCGTATATGGAGACCTAAAGGATGCTGATAGACTGTTCTCTTCTCTTCATGAATGCTAATGGAAAAGATGGAATTGAAAAGTCTTATATCAAAGGCTTCAGCTCCTTTTTGTTGGATTCTTCTAATTGGGGACATGTCTAATATTGCTGCAATTGAAGTAGTAGTGGCTCCAGATAATTATCTTGGAACTTATGGTGGTGGAATTAGATGATATGGGGCAGTCTCATTATGATGATGGATATGCAGTTTGCAATTCCAAGTCCCAAATGCTGCCATGTGCATCAGATGTGAATACTGAATTCCTTGAAATGCGCAATGGAGTAATTTGCTGCACATTGAACACTAAAGAAACTGAAATTTTAAGCAATGATGACATTTTTCTACCCAATCAGATGATGTCTTTCATCTCCAACATAATTGAAATTTCATGAAGCTAATTGAATTTGGGATCAAATTCAAAAAATTAATTTTTTAAATCCTATTTGGATTTAAGGAATAGTTATTTTGTGAAAGTTTTAAGAATGTATTTTTAAAATCAGATTATGATTTTAATTATGGAAAAAAAAAAACAGGTATGATTTTTGGTTTGTGAATTCTTAAAACTTGAGAAAGTATAAAGTATATGTTATGTACTTGGTAAATTTTCTGAATAAATAAATTAGAATTTCTAATTTATGTAATTTGTTTTTTGCCATGATAGCAATGATGATCTATTTGGTGACTGATAACTCCATAATTAAATATTACATAAGTTAAAATATTTCATGGGTGAAAGACGCTTTAGTAATTGTTGACATAATCACCAAATACTGGTTAAGACAAAAAAAAAAAAAAAAAAAAAAAAAAAAAAAAAGATGTAAATATAATGACACAATAATTTTTATATTCCATGTTGATATTTATTCAAGCAATTTATGTCTCGTTCAAGCACGCCAATTAAATGTTATATTTTGATTTATCTCAGAATTGTGGGGGTGTATTTATTATACACTAGCAAGAGAAATTAAGTTTCCTTGGAATGCTTAAAATGTGGAGGTGCTTGGAGGTTTTTACCAAAGTAACAGTTCCGATTGTAGGCCCACAAAGAATCTCAATCCTTTTTATAAGACAAAGTTGGAGTAGAAGCAAATATGGTTTCATTAACTCCTAAGGAACACCTCTATATTTATTATTTAAATTTGAAAATAGGAGTGACATAGAGAAACGGTAAGTCTCGAAGTAATCAAAGACTTAATACCGTAAGACATTTGCATTCAATTATGCATATTGTCTAAGGATAATATAGTGGATCCACGAACTACTCAATGATATATAACTAAGAAGGTCAAATGGAAAAATAGCAGCCGCTAAACAAAAGTTTGACCAGAGAGCAAATGAGGGAAAGTTTATCGAGGGAAATGTGATTAAAATCTATTACATCAGAGTCATCATAATGGTAACCCTACTTAGATAACTGGAGATCCCAAGAACTAAGTTCAAAGGGACAACTAAGTTATGTGTGGCTTGCCAGAAATCACTAAAGGAGTCTAACTTCTATCCATTCCTATGATGAGAGTGATATCTGCAACATGTGTTGTATACAGGGAACTTAGGGTAAGCTATTCTTTTAATGATCACTTATATCTTGAAAACCCTAGACGAATATCTTTCAAGAGGAGTATCTAAGAGACTCAAAATAAGGATCACCTATATGAGTGTGAAAGGACCGCTTCAATGAGAATTGATAAGGCAAAATTCTCTAAAGCACTCAGGAAATACCAAGAGATGCCCAAGGCCAAAATAGGCACAACCATGAGAACTAAACTGTGTCTACAGATATTCTATGTGAATTCTAGTGTCCTGGCTTACACAAACGGCTGAACAGTTCAAGGCATTACGTCCACTGATTAGCTAGTAAGTCCGATAGGCTTTCACAAGGGAAGGTTCAAAACCAAAAGCTACCTATCCCGATGCAGGGTATTTCCTTAATGTACTCTCTTTTTGTCTGCATTTTGTTGCATGTCCTTTCCGTAAATTTCATTCATATAGGGGATTGTTGGAAAATTTGAATTTAAATTTACTCCAATGGTTGTGTCTATTGAGATGGAATGATGTATCCTTTTGAAGGGTCACAACCTTTCTAAAGAATCATGAAGGAATCTATAAATTCCATCCCCCTCACTTCAATTTGGATAGAGAATTGTCTTTTCTTTTTCACTTTGCATTTATTCTTCATATTTTTTTAGTCTAATTTTTCTATAAAGAGAGTACTTGCACAGTGAAGTTCGCCAGGCTTGCAATAGTAGTGCTACTAGTGCAAGACATTGATCGTTGTATCCTGGGAGATAGACATCCATTGAATCCTAAGCACCGGTGGGAGGACGAATCTGTCTTAAGGAAAGAGTGTCACACACTCGACTCGATCAGGTTTTATCAATTTATGTACTGTAAGTTTTGTTACATTATTTTGTCAATTTATTTCAGTTTTGATTTTGCCCAAAAACCGTTTACATATTTTTAATTTATATTTTTCATATAGTTTGGTACTATTTTTCTAACAATAACAAATCACATAAATATAATGCTATAAGTAGAACAAAGTGATTTAACATGGAAACCTGATAAAAAAACTCTTCCGCGAGATAAAAACCATGAGCCCAACACCACTAATAATTCACTAAATACATTTGAGTTTTTTAGGACATAGACAAAAGGAATTACAACCTTCCCCTAATTAACCTAACTTTACCTCTCCATGCTCTATGAGCTTGGTCTAACCTAATTAGCTTCGTTTGACTTGCAAGACCACCATGAAGCTCCTCAACAATATCTTCATACTATGATAGCTCTTTTTTACCCAAATGGCCATGGGATGCCAAGATGAAGTAATACAATGCACAATGTGAGAGTTTTTATTTAAGACTCTAGAGAAATTTTCCCATGGAAACAAAAGTTGAAGAAAACTTAAAAATTATATCAAGAACTATGTGACGGCTCTCAAATAATTAGTAGTTTAAAGTCAAAAAATATATATGAAAAGAGCCATGAGAAACCCAAGACAACCCAAATTGGCCATTTTTCTACATTGGCACGCAAGCCTTATCAATTGTTTTGTGTGGTAGCCTTTAAAATTTTTATGAATAAAAATAAAGAAGCCATATATCGAGCCCAAGGCGAGTCTCAACGAGTGTGTAGCGGCGCTCGAGGACATATCAAGTGCATAGGTGCTCAAGTGCTCATTAAGAGGTTATCACAAGGTACCAGGATCCTCTAAAGTGAGATTCCCTTAAGTGAGTGATCCAACGGCTCAAAATAAAACTAACCAAAATGATGTCGTTTTGGTTAGTAATTTCAACAAAAAAAAAAATGCTTTAATTCAAAATTTCTGCAGATCTGATTAAAAGCAATACAAAGACATAGAGAGACAGAGAGAGAAAGAAAAGGGTTGAGTTTCAGATTCACTCTTATCTTTTTTTCTTCTTCTTCATGGGTATTGGTGTTCTTGATCTACTGGTTTCTTCAATGGGTTTTAGTTTTTAGGGGGAAAATGAAGATCTAATAAATCCATGGATCTTGATTTGGTAGGCTAGTAAGTCTGATCTTGAAATATATATTCATTTTCCTTGGAATACACCTATTCTATTTATTTTTTTATTTTGTTCTTTCTTGAATCTAAAGTTGGGTTGTTTATTGTTTTGATTGGTTGAAATGTTATTTGGGTTTCTCTGGATTTCTTGAATCTATAGTTGGGTTGTTTATTGTTTATTGTTCTCAAGAAGTTCATGGCCATGGATGACACCAAATCCATTTTCATGTGGGTTTCTCTGCAAATCCACCCATTTTCTTCTTCATCTCTCAAACCCATCAAAAATTTTGTCCTTGAAGCTTCTTGAAGAATAGAGATTAAAATGAGTTTTTTGAAAAATAGAGATCAAAAAACTAGAGGACATAGAGATTTCAAAAATTAGCACCATGTTTGGTTTGTTTTTCAGAAAAATTTTTGGGAAAAATTCTCTACAAATAAATTTTCAAGAGTAGTCAAACCAAACAAATTTTTCAAAAAAAATTTCAAAATTTTATTTGGTTACATATTTTTCAAAATCACTCTCTCTCACACACATCAAATCAATCACTTTTTTTAAAACTCTCTCCCCAAAACAATTTTCCAAAACTATTTATGAAAAAAGACAAACCAAACAAGTTTTCGTACTTTTTTTTTCTCAAAAACTACTCTACAAACACAAACCAAACACACCCTAGATCTCTGCAAAAAAAAAATCAATCTTTGCAAAATCTTTATTTCCTTAGCTCTCTCTCCTCCTCCCTCTCGATCTGCAAATTGCAAAAAAAAATTATTTTTTTTTTTGGGTTGGCCACCAAAACGACGTCATTTTGGAAAGGGATCATCTTAGCCATTGGTTCCATTAATGGGACACATGTCGGGCCATAAAAGATCACTCTAGAGGATCATTTCAGGAAATGACTCTAGAGGATCCGGACGCTATCACAGGTGCTAGTAAGGCACATGAGGGTTCAAATGCTTATCACACCCTTAACTTTAGAAGTGCTAACTTGCAAAAAAATTGCACCTCCCATTTAATGTAACTAACGTAAAAACCTGTGCTATGCACGGACGAGTAATAAAAGGAGATAAATAATATTAAACATATTAAAAATTAATTAAATACTATGATATTAATTTAGATGTTTATTTAAATAATAAGTTTGAGTGATTTCACTATGTTTATATAGATATGCAGGATTAATTCAATTTTTTTGAAATATACTCAATTGGATAAACTCAATTGAAAGGAAGAGTAAGGTGAAGTTCTATAAATATAAAATAAAGATTAAAAAAAAAATTAAGTTCAAGTTTGAAGATGAACTATAAGAATATAGAAAGAGAAAATTAGATAAATTCTCGAAGAAGAATAAACTCAATTGAAAATTAAGAACAAGAATGGATTCCGTAAATATAAGATAAAGACAAAATAATAAAATTTAAATTTGAAGAAAAACTATAAGAATATAGAAATAGAAAATTAAATAAATCCTAGAAAAATAAGGTAAAGAGAAATGTAGTAAACATCAAATGAAGATTGAAAAGAAAAAATCAAGTTGAAATTTAAAAATTCAAAAATAAAATAAGATAAACCTGGAAAAAAAATCTCATATAACTCTAATAATAGAAAAACAAATGAAGGTAGTAATTTAAAAATTAGATAAAAATAAAATGTCACCTATAATTTTTTAAAATTTGTAAAAAAAAATCCAGAAATAAGAACTGAAGTGTAGTAAGTTAAAAAATAGATAAGAGTTAAATGCCAACTATAATTTTTTAAAATTTAAATAATGTGTTAAAAAATAAGCATTTATGTCTTATTATATAAATTTTAACTCTATTTTGTGTTTGCTACTTATACTTTTTAGAATAAACTATCAATAAATCTTAATAGTTAGATTTAATTTTCATTAAGTCCTACTGACATTTAGTCATAGTAAAATTGTTGTTAAAAATTGACAATTAGTGACTTTTTTTGTCACTATTTTTATAAATTGTTGCTAAAACTTATAATTAGTGATGTTTTTCTGTGACAAATTTTTTGAATTATCACTGAAAGTTAAAAATTAGTGCCAATTTTTTGTGACGATTTTGTTAAACTGTTGTTAAAACTTATAATTAGTGACATTATTAATAACAAAATTTTCAAATTGTTGCTGAAAATTAACAATAAGTGACTTTTTTGAATAATGTTTGATGAAAAATGTCATTAATTATCACAGGATCTATTAGACAATAAGTCTACCTATTAAGACCTACATGTAAGTACCCATACTTTTTAACAATTTTTGTATTCTAAAGCAACTTAATTTTTTTTTTTTTTTTTAAATTCTGGGGATTACCTTTTTATTTCTTAATTTTGTTTTGTATCATTAACCTGCAAATGTCAAGAATTTTTGTATTCTAAAATTACTAAATAACAAAAATAGCATCACTTTTCTTTTTAAAATATTAGTTAGTTTTATTTTTACTTTGTGTTATATGATAATATAATCATTCATTTTAATTTTGTTTTGTGTCAATAACCTATAAATTTCAGCAATTTTTTGTATTCTAAAGCTAATAAATAATATAAAAAAATAACATTACTTTTCTTTTTAAAATCTTAATTAGTTTTATTTTTATTTTTATTTTATGTTATATGATAATATAATCATTTATTTTAAATAATAAGGTCTTAAGCGTAAAATGTGCATGACTTAAGTGTTTATTTGGCAGTGACACGTGTTATGTATGTGAATATAAAATTCAACAATCATAGAAAGAAAAAAAAAATTCTTATCTATGATTTTTGTCTAAATACATAAAATATAATTATTTAAATTAAGTTCTAAAATTTTAATTATAAATATGTAATGTATTTATAATTTCAACACAACATAGTTGAATATTAATTTTGTTTATAAGAAATTAAGCAAACTCTTATTGAAATATGCACATATTGAATTCAATTTGTTTAAAAATTACATAAAATTTAATAATGTAATTGAAATTAACTATTAAATAATAATTAAGTAAAATATGTATCTTGAGTTTTTGTTCTTCAAATGGGTTCAAAAGACCCTGTCTTCAATTGGTTTTCTTTATATATGTATATATATATAATGACTATTATGAGTTGAAAACAAAGTAGTTTATTTATATATTTATTAAGGAATTTGAGATTCATTAGCTTGAAATGCTCATTTGTGCAGAAGATTTTTTTACTGTAAATGAAAAACCTATCATTTAAAAACCTACTTAACTAGTGTACTCACTACATATATGCAAAGAAACAAATTTAAACCCATGAAGCTCTTAAATAAAAAATATATATATAAATGTAAGCAAAAATGTTATAGACTTGCCTAATTAAGTTAGTTATATTTGGATTTAAATCAATCATCCTCCTTATATATTAAAACAAATGGAAAACATAAATTAATATAATTGAAGACAAAAATGTAATGAAAAATAAATGGAATAGAAGAAATACTTCTTTCAAACTCATGAATGTACTCCAAATACTCTTCTAAATTGGTAAAATTTTTCTCAAAAAAAAAAAAATTTTGTGTGAACTCCAATTGCATCGCAAAACGTCACTCTTTGTGTTAGTTTTTTAGCCCTTTGTTGCCACTGTTACTTTTTTTCTGTACGTTGTAATTGTAAATTTTTTAAAAAATGAATAATAGATTTGGGATAAATTTTACTTTGCACCCCTGCACTTTATACCAAATCTCACTTTAGTCTCTACACATGAAATCATAACAGTCAACCTCCTGCACTTCTGGTCAAATCTCACTTTATTCTCTACACATGAAATCGTGACAGTCAACCCCTTGCCCTTTTATTCAAATCTCACTTTGGTCCCTACACAAGTGTCAATGTATCTCTTTTGTAATTTCATTTTTAAATCTTTACAAAATCTAGTCATGTGACAAAAATGTGACTACGAAATGAGAATAAGAGAGAAAAATCATCAATGTTTCCCACCAATACCCTTTTGTCCTACGTGATAAGCACATGAGAGTTACATAATACAATATATATATATATATCATCGTATAGTAAAAATTGGGACATAAAGGTAAGAAAGTAGAACTTTTGAGATAAATAAAAATAAATACGACAAAGAAATCAAAGAGGAAGAAAGATGAATAGACAAAAGACTGTGTTACTGTGAAAAGTAGAGTTTTGTGATTCTAATTTATGCAAAACCCTAGTTCATCTTCTTAATTATTCATAATTTGCGTTTTGTTTTAGCATAATACAATCATATTTTGATGTAAGTTTTGGGATAAAATGCGTATTAGTGGAAAATGTAAATAATTTTCTTTTCTTACCGTCATGTTGTACTTATATTTTTATCACATGACTAGATTTTGTTAAAAATTTAAACAATTGAGTAACAGAAATGGGACATTGACACTTGTATAGAGACCAAAGTGAAATTTGATCAAACGTATAGGGGGTTGACTGTCACAATTTCATGTATAGAGATCAAAGTAGGAAGTGCAACGGGATTATTGTCATGATTTCATGTGTAGGGGCTAAAGTAAAATTTGGTGTAAAGTGCAAGGGTGCAAAGTATAATTTATCGATAGATTTTGATGGCACAATCGCATCTATTGCATTAATATAATTTCAACAAGTAACTTAGACTATGAAGCAAAAAAATAACAATCACATCTACTTCATTAATATAATTTCAACAACTAACTTAGATTATGAAGCAAAAAATAAATAAATAAGGGTAAATTATACTTTGTACCAAATCTCACTTTGACCCCTATACATGAAATCGTGATAGTTAACCCCTAGCACTTCTAGTCAAATCTCATTTTGGTCCCTGTATATGAAATTGTGACAGTCAACCCCATGTACTTTGGTAAAAACTCACTTTAATCCCTACACAAGTGTCAATATCTCCTTTCTGTTACTCAATTGTTTAAATCTTTAACAGAATCTAGTCATATGATAAGAATGTGACTATGGTATGACAGTAAGAATGGAAAATCATCTACATTTTCCATCAATACGCACTTTATCCGAAAATTTACATCAAAACATAACTATATTAGGCTAAAACAGAATGCATATTGCAAATAATAAAGAAGATGAATTAGGGTTTTGCATAAATTGGAATCACGAAACTTTATTTTTTATAGTAACACAGTCTTCTGTCTATTCATCTTTCTTTGTCTTTGATTTTTTTGTCAAAGTTTTTTTTTTTTTTTCCTCAAAAGCTCTACTTTCTTACCTTTTCGTCTCAATTTTTACCATACAAACACACACACACACACACACACACACACACATATATTGAATTATATAACTCTCATATGCTTATCACGTAGGACAAAGTGTATTGGTAGGAAATATGGATGATTTTTCTCTCTTACCCTAATTTCGTAGGCACATTTTTGTTACATGACTAGATCTTGTTAAAGATTTAAAAATAAAGTAACAGAAGAGGGATATTGACACTCGTGTAGAGATTAAAGTGGGATTTGAGTAAAAGTGCAAGGGGTTGACTGTCATGATTTCATATGTAGGAAATAAAATGGGATTTAACCAGAAGTACAAGAGGTTGACTGTTATGATTTCATATGTAAGGGCCAAAATAAGATTTGATACAAAGTGCAGGGGTGCAAAATGTAATTTACCCAATAAATAAATGCACCAAATAAACAAAAACTAAAAATAAAGAAAAAAATTACAAGAGAGAGAGAGAGAGAGAGAGAGAGAGAGAGAGAGAGAGAGCAAAAAAACACAATATGAGATTTCAAACATTTATTCTCTTTTCTTTTCATATAAGATTACATAATTGGTTAAATCACTTGTTTAATTACACTGCATGATTTCTTCTCTTCTCCAATCTTTTGGCCCAATTTCATACAGTCATGGAAGTTGGGTTTTGAGATTTATAAGTTTAATTTTTTGTGAAATATCTTTGGGTACGATATAAATCTGATGAAGGAAATTGAATTAGAGTCAAACTAATATTTTATCTCTAAAATATTTTGAAAATCTATTATCCATTTCGAATTTAAATTTTAAAATGGATTAGTAAACTTTTCATTGGAAAGTCATAAATCAAGGGTTATATATGGATTAATTACTATTTTTTTAAATGATTCAATAAAAGTTAGCTAATAGAATTTTTTTGATTATTTAAAAAATAAGAATTCTACAAAAATAGTATGAAAATTTTGAGTTTCATAAAGGTTTTCTCATTAGAATCCTATTTATATATACTCGTCTAATGCAAAAGGATTCAATCAGTGCATTTTGAAAATATAAGTGTCCTACAAAACATTTTGAAAAAATTATAAAAAAAAAAAATTCAGGTTTGACTCTTATTAAAAAATAAATACTGAATTTTTAATTTTATTAATTTAAACCTTAATCTTTTAATTTATTTTCAGTTTAAATCGGTTACTTATTCTTGTTAATTAAAACTGACGTAAAAGTGGTATTTTAGTCATTAAATTCAATAAAAAAAAATATTCTATACATTTTATTTACACTTACATTAATTTAATATTTTTTTTTTCAATTCTTGTGTTTCACAGGTGCCCTGCTAGTATTAGTAAACAAAAATTACTTTAAGAAGAGAATCAATTTCACATCCACCATCTATGTATGGGAATATTCGAAGGAGCAAAAACTGAAAATCAATTAGAATTTTGATTTGCAATCTCAAAATCATGATAGCAACCAAAGGCACTAAAAAAGAAATGCAAATCCAATATATTAATTTTTGAATTTTCATAATTTCATACCTATATCAAAAGGTGGAGGATTTTATGGGATTTGAAGCAGTGAAAATTATGCATTGCTCTCACTATAAATAAGCAAATGTCCCCAATCATTTTGTTCATAATTTCATAATCTCATTGCTAAGACAATAATGGTTCTAACAAAGCTTCAATTGGCTTCTATTCTCATTCTATCTCTTGCCCTCTTCGCTCAATCCATTTGTAACACCTCTCTTTCTCTCTCTCTCTCTCTCTCTCTCTCTCTCTCTCTCTCTCTCTCTCTCTCTCATTTCTAGTTTTATTATTAAAAGAGTAATGTTAGGCATCATTAAAAAAAAAAAAAAAGATCATGAAAAGTTTTCTGAAGATTCTTCACATTTGAATTACACACATTATAAAACACCATACATTGATCAAATGATGGAAACTTTTCATAAATTATTTCATCATATTTCTTTTATGATACCTAATATTTTTCTTATTAAAAGAGTAAAGTTCTCACAAGTTTAAAGATCACACAATATGATTGTGAGAGCTTATGTGGTTCTGGATTGATTTTGTAATTTTTAGTTACTAACATTTTAGGTTTTCTAATGAGTCATTACAATTTTTTTATTTTATTTTATTTTGGTGTTGGAAACCATAGATGGACAGAGCATTGATTGTGTTTTTGCCTCCACCTTTGGAGTACACATATAATAAAACACCATACACTGATGGATCCAAATTGAGTGTTGCACTCATGGATCTAAACCTATCCGAAGTATTGGAACTAAGAGTTCTTACACATGGTTACCAATATTTACCAGGAACACCTCCTTTATCTTTTAAAATTCATCTAAAGGTTTTGACAACCTTAAATCCTTACACCAGAAAACATAGTGAATTAGGACATACTGTCTTAATAGACACAAATCTCTTCACCAGCTAGATAGTTGTCCCAAGAATGATCCATTGGCAAAATATTACCTTTCCAGTAACTTAGCATATTCCAAATGCTATTCCAGCAAGACCAATTATAAGACATACTATTGATCAGGTAGCCCAGACTCAAGGAGGCAATGTAGATCTCAATTTTCGTCGATCACTAAATCAAAGCATGTCTAGTATCATTTTTAGAACTGCTCCTTCTTATAGAGTAGATTTACCAAAATCATCTAGACAATCTACTTCAGAACTTATTGAATCAGTATTGCAAGGTATGCCATCTAGACCACCTAGCCGCTCACCAAATGATCTGCCTACAGACCTCGTGATTCAAGGAATTCATGTATCAGAAAATCAAATACCTCATTGAGTGTATGAAAACAGAAGGCCTTACAGCCAACAGCTAGTGACATGAATTTTGAAATATAATGGATTTTACACTAGGAAGTGAAATAAGAAAACAATTAAACCAAGATTTTATGCAAGATAAATACCAGGAATTTAAGACATGGTATTTTCAGATCCATAATTCTCTAGAACTTGAAAAGCTTAAAAAACAGTATTATTTTCATCTTGAAAAATATCAAATAATGAAAACTTTTGTCGAATGGTATTATGAATATGCAAATGTAATGGAGTATCTATCATCATCAGAATTGAATGTTTTAGACGACTTACAGAAATCTTGGACTACTACAGATGGTCAAACCATTAAATTTGTACACCGTCCTCCTTTATCTATAGAATTAGCACCAGGGGTAAATTATTCCGGTCAATCTTTTCATATTACAACTTTTGTAAAACCACTAGATGGAACTGAAAAACGAGAGATTATTTGGGTTAAAGATCTTGCCCCAATAATGAAACAAAATAATTATACAAATCTTCATTTTCAAACAGTAGGCAATCAATTAAACCGAATTGAGATGGCCATAACAGAATTACTTCAAAATCAGAAAATTGATCAAAAGAAGTCTAAATCGGAACCTATACATCCCGTTAATATTAAACCACCTTTAGAAATTTCTAATTTCAAGCTTAGATCAATCAAACAGGATAATGAATTTTTGGATGTTCTTGTGAATAAAATTAAAGACATGAAACTAGGACAATCCAGCTCTCAAATAAATATGCTAAATAGTCAGAATTACCAATAATCTCTAGATGAGGTGAGGATGAGGATGAGGATGATGAATTGTCACTCTCTCATATTCTTGAAATTCATAATAATTTTCAAGATATCCAACATGTCAACAAAACCTATTTCCCTAAACAGACATCCCTTATGGCTTTAACCGGACCTAGTAGGAATTATTACTCTCGACCTACACCCCAAGATATTTTACATGAAGAAGATTTTCTTCATTCCCAGAAAGCTTACCATAGTAAGACTATTTATGAATGAAATATTGATGGATATATCAAGTAGTAGATATTTGAAACAATCCACCAGATTATGATGTATGCCGCCGTTTGTAAACAGAATGACAATTCTGATAGCCAAATCGCCCAATTTATTATCAATGGCTTTACCAATATCCTTAAAGGATGGTGGGATAATGTTCTTACCGTCACACAACAAAACGAAATTCTTTATTCCTTTAAGATAGGCACCGATCCCATAACAGGAACCATTAGAAATAGAGAAGATGTCGTTTACACCCTTACTCAAACTATCCTATACCATTTTATAGGACCAGATGTAGCTAACAGTGATAGAAGTAGAGAACTCCTACAGAACCTTCGTTGCCCATCTCTAACCCATTTTCGATAGTATAAAGATGTCTTTATGTTAAAGGTAATGCAATGCCAAGATGCTAACAGTGAACACTGGAAAGCCAAATTCATTAATGGTCTGCCTAGCCTCTTTGTTGAAAAAATCTCTAAGAAACTAAGAGATCGCCGTAATAGAATGTCTATTTCTTACAACCAATACACTTATGGTCAACTCATAGGAATCATAGTTAAAGAAGGTATTTCCCTTTGTAATGACCTTAAACTCCAGTATTTTATGAAGAAGTAGAATTTAACAAGTAGAAAAGAATTAGGTGAATTTTGTGATCAATTTGCCTACGAATTCATTATCCTTCTAAATCCAAGAAGCAGAGACAACATAAACTATATAGAAAATCTTTTAGGAAATCATACTCCAAAAAGAATAAATATTGTTAGGTTTTATTATTGGCAATCCCGTTTGGTAAGGATTTCTATAAGAAGTTGATTTTCTTCTAAAACTAGGATTACTTTTGGATTTTCTATAAATAGTTGGTTTTCTCCCAAAATTATGTAATTCCTCCAGATCTTCTTTTTGGTTCTTAAGGTTTACATTTGGGGATATTTTGTTAGTTTTCTTTGATGTTTTATTGAGTATTCAACTCATGGTTTAAAGAGAGTACATCAAAGGTTTTGTTTGTTATACACAGAGAGAGAGAGAGAGAGAGAGAGAGAGAGAGAGAGAGTTGTTCTTCGGTGGATTCTGAAGAATTCGAGCCTGAAGCTTCGGTGGATTCTGGAGTGGCTCATCGTAAAGACAATTCCGAGGTGAAGACGGGGTTGGAAGAGGCACATAGAGGTTGGTTCAATTAGGCGTGGATTCGCTAGGTAATTGAGAGTATACCTATGTAATTCCTTTAAATCTTCTTAGTGGATTATTTTGTGGTTGTTGCCCGTGGTTTTTTAATCATAGTTGGAGGTATCCAATTGTGGTTTTTCCACGTAAAATCATTGTGTCGATTTGTCTTGCTTGTTTGATTGGGATTGTTATATATTGTTTAAAATTGATACATAATCACAAATCAACATCTAGGGTTTCTAGATTTTTCAATTGGTATCAGAGCGGGTCGTTCTAGTTTTTTAAAAAATTCTTTTAGAATGAGATCTTGTTTGATTTGTTATAATGGATTCAATTCGTGAGGGAAATTTTATGGTTCGACCACCCCTACTTGACGGATCGAATTATTCTTTTTGGAAAGCTTGGATGAGATCTTTTTTAAAATCTATTGATAAAAAAGTTTGGCAATCCGCCATGAATGGGTGGACTGAACCAACAATTACTGTTGATGGAGTAACTTTTCCCAAACCAATTGATAAGTGGGACACAACTGATTACCAAAATAATAGCTGGAATAGTAAAGCTATCAATTCTCTCTTTTGCGTTGTCACACCTGAAGAGTTTAGTCGTATTTTTAATTGTGAAGTCGCAAAGGAGGCTTGGGATATCTTACAAACTATTCATGAGGGCACTCCTTCGGTTAAACGCTTAAAACTTCAAAGGCTTACATCTAGTTTCGAAAACCTTTCAATGAAAAATAGTGAGACCTTTGATGAATTTTATGCGAAGTTGAGTGACATTGTTAATTCCAGCTTCAATTTAGGTGAAAAAATACCGGAATCCAAGATTGTGGGAAAAATTTTGAGATCCTTACCCAATCAATTCCAACCAAAAGTTACAGCTATTGAAGAGGCTCAAGATGTTGACACCCTCAAGCTGGATCACTTGGTTGGAAATCTCCAAACTTATGAGGCACATAGGAATTTCAAAAAGAAACAAAAAGATACTATTGCTTATAGTAGTGCTCATAGTGTTGGAAAGGATTCTGATGAGGATTGTGAGATAGATTCCAAGATTATGGATGCTTTTGTAAAACAATTCAAAAAATCTTTTTTGAAAAAGAATCCTAATCTTTTGGAATCTACTCATACTCATAAATCTAAAGGCAAAGATAAACTCAAAATTAATCCTATAGCCAAGAAAGAAAAAGGAAAGATACAGGAGAACTCTGAAAGTGTCCAACGCTATGAATGCCAAGGATTTGGCCACTTTGCTTCAGAATGCCCCACTCGTTTGAAGAAGAAGAAAGCCCTCGCCATCACTTGGGATGATGAATCAGAATCTGATGAAGATGAGAGTGACAATGAAGATCAAGACGAAGAGGGATATAAACAATTCCTTGCTTTCATGGCGGCATCCGAAACCAAAGGACGAACAGAGTCTCCGAAGAGATCGGTTGAGAACACCACTGATGATGAATCCTCGGAGGATGATAATGAAGAGCTTGAGCAAGCCTATGAAAAGCTGTATAAGGAGTCTCTTAACTTATTCAAATTGAATGACAAACTCACAAAGAAACTCAAAGCATGTGAAAGTGAGAATGTCAAACTTAAAGAGGAGATTTCCGAGACTATGATCAATGCCATCAAGATAGTTGATGATCAACAAGTTCTTTGTGCAAAGCTGTTGACTTGTGAGACAGAGAGAAATGAGCTACAGGAAACCCATGCCATGTTTGAAGAAAAGATTGAATCCCTCGAGATGTCACAAGTTGCTTTGGAAGAACTAATGATCAAGAAAGAGGAAGAGCTCAAGTGTGCCATGGTTACCATTGGTCTTTGGAACAAAGGATCAAAGACTTTGGAGGATATCATTGGGTCTCAACAAATCTGTTTAGACAAGAGTGGCATTGGCGTTGGAGATAAGAGAGAGCAAAAACAGAGTGCTTCCACATCTCATGATACAAGAACTCAAGGAAAGGGAGGACAAAAGATTCAACAAGAGGAAAGACTTCTCAAACTCCCTAGAGTTGGTAAGGTAAAAGAAAAGAAGGTACACCCTGTTTTTATTTGTCATCATTGTGGTATGCATGGTCATATTCGCCCTTATTGTTATAAGTTGCATGAGAGAATGCCTCAAAAGGGTAGAAATTCGACTTACATATCTAGGCGGAATACCAAGATTCATGAGAGTGTTCACAACACCACGACACTTACCAAGACCGCTAGACCTGATTTTGTTAAGACCAAAAAGATTTGGGTGAGAAAACTTGACTTGTGTTAATGTGTTTACTCTTTTTTTATTTTTTTTATTTTTTATTTTTTGGGTCTCTATGTGTTTTTTTTCAATGAAAAAAAAATGTGTGCATGTTTGTTTTTTTGTCTTGCTTTATTGTTGAAAAAAAAAAAAAAACCCAAAAAGATTTTCTTGTATGGTTTTGCAAGCTTGAAATTTTTGAGCAGTCCTTGGTACATATTGGAATTGATGAGAATAACCATTACATGTTAATATGTGTGTGCTTTCCATGGTCATTACTCATGTTGGAGTGTGTGTTCTTTGATTAGTATGTCTCATTCTGTACACACTCTTGGATTACCAAATTTTGGAGTCTTCCGCCTTAGTGATTATTTTTCTCTATGGACTTCTAGCATTGTATCTTTTGCTTTTCTTGAGGAATTGACCTATACTAGCATATCATGGGTGATGTTGAGTCTCTTAACCATCTTCCATCTTTTTGCATCTCCACGACTTCCTCCTTTATTCTTTGTAGTCTAAGCATGAGGAAAAGGCTACCTCAGAGTCACCAACCAGGCCATCCTTATTATATCCATGCTTCTCTGGTTCAGTTTCCATACTCTTGAGCGTGTCAGTCGCTGATGAGTGTGCAAAAGAAAGAAAAAAAAATGTGCACAAGAAATAAAAGAAAGAAAAGAAAAAAAAATATGCAAAAGAAAGAAAAGAAAAAAAAATGTGAAAAAAAAAGGAAAAAAAAAAGTAAAAGTAAAAGATTTATTGATTGAGGGGGAGCCTCCGCCTTTACTCACCAAATACCTCTTGATTCCTAGTGGTTTGACTTTCCTTTGTTGTGCTTAGATTCCCTTGTCGAAGGTCCAGCTTTCATATCACTACTAAGATTTGAATCTAGTATTTGTCGAACTCTAAGAGTCACACACACACTTTTATCATGGGGATCTATGCTTTTCACATAATGCATCACTTTCTTTCATGAGGAATCTTCTATAGATTGTGCACATTGTGTTTTCTAGTAATTGTGCTTCTTGGATCATCTTGTGTGTTTTTAAGGTACACATCTGGAATTCCTTACTTGCTCCACCATATTATTTTTGTCGTTTTTTTTTCCTTGTTCATTGTTTTTAGTGAGGGGGAGTTTGGTTTATCATTGCAAAAGTTTGTTAGCATGAACACTTTGTTTTGTTTGGTACGGGAGATTGGCATTAGTTGGTTTGCATGTTGCTTTGCATTGGCTTCTTTATTGTTTGAGCTTCCTTTGTCAATTCGTGGAAAAAAAAAATGGGGATTAATGTTATCCGGTGTGTCTTAGGATTTCATGTATTCATGTCATGTGTCGGGTGCATAAGTCTTAGTTTTCATCTATCCATGCTACATGTTCTTAAAATCTTCAAGCCGCATCTATTCATGTTTTCCATCTCATACTTCAAGATAATCTTGTCATATGTTTATTGCTTTTTCATATACTCTTGTGGCACTAATAGTTGTTTTGGAGATTGTGGCACTAATAGCTGTTTTGCAGATCTTAATCTTGAGAAAGAAGTTTGTGTTTGTTGGTTGTAATGTGTTGAGGTGATTAGGATTTTATTTGTTAGGTGTGTTTTGTCACGGCATTGCCAAAGGGGGAGATTGTTAGGTTTTTTTATTATTGACAATCCCGTTTGACAAGGATTTCTATAAGAAGTTGATTTTCTTCCAAAACTATGATTACTTTTGGATTTCTATAAGTAATTGGATTTCTTCCAAAACTAGGATTACTTTTGGATTTTCTATAAATAGTTGGTTTTCTCCCAAAACTATGTAATTCCTCCAGATCTTCTTTTTGGTTCTTAAGGTTTATATCTGGGGATATTTTGTTAGTTTTCTTTGATATTTTATTGAGTATTCAACTCATGGTTTAAAGAGAGTACATCAAAGGTTTTGTTTGTTATACACAAGAGAGAGAGAGAGAGAGAGAGAGAGAGAGAGAGAGAGAGTTGTTCTTCGGTGGATTCTGAAGAATTCGAGCTTGAAGCTTCGGTGGATTCTGGAGTGGCTCATCGTAAAGACAATTCCGAGGTGAAGACGGGGTTGGAAGAGGCACATAGAGGTTGGTTCAATTAGGCGTGGATTCGCTAGGTAATTGAGAGTATACCTGTGTAATTCCTTTAAATCTTCTTAGTGGATTGTTTTGTGGCTGTTGCCCATGGTTTTTTAATCACAGTTGGAGGTATTCAATTGTGGTTTTTCCACATAAAATCGTTGTGTCGATTTGTCTTGCTTGTTTGATTGGGATTGTTATATATTACTTTAAATTGATACATAAACACAAATCAACATCTAGGGTTTCTAGATTTTTCAATTATAATCCCCAACAGTCTTATCAAAAGCCTAGAAAATCAATTAGTGGTAAACAGAAATCTTATCCAAAGAAAGATAAATCACAAATCACTTGTTATAAGTGTGGAACAACTCGATATTATGTGAATAAATGTAGAACTAAATTGCAACAGAAACATAATGAGATGTCCTTGGATGAGCAACTTCAACAACAGATTTTGCAAACCCTTTCTAGTACAAATAGTACATCTAACTCAGAGGATGGATTAGCAGAAATTTATTCTCCATTTGAGTCTAGTTCTGACTCAGATAATCCAGCACAATGTTCTTGTAAGACTAATAAAATAAATGCTTTGGATGCTTTAACCGAAGCAAATTATTAGAAAACAATAGTTAAAATGAATGGTTTAGACTTAGAAAGGCCCAGCTTCAATGTTTTAATTGATGACCAAAAGTCTATGTTAGACTTCCCAAAACCAGATTAAGGATCTAGAAATGAAACTAAAATTCTTAGAAATATGTTATCAGAATCAGAAAACAAAAGAAATAATTCCAATTGAACATTACAGCATAAAAGAAGTTCTTAACCGCATGCAAGTTTTTCAATCAATTGAAAAGCTAACAACTATCCAAGATTTAAAAATGGAAATTGATGTATTAAAAATAGAAGTAAAACACCTTCAAACAACCAACCAATCTATTCTTAATGATATTAAAAAGATTAACAACCAACTTAAATATAAAGGACAAACTTCAGAACAAAAAGAAAGTCACGATAAACCAGAGAATCAGTATTTAATGCTCATGAATCAAATTACTTTCCAGAAATGGTATATCAAAATCATTTTTATAATAAAACTTGATTTTATTATTAAAGATGCCATTGCCTTTATTGATAGTGGTGCTGACATGAACTGTATTCAAGAAGGATTAATTCCTACTAAATATTTCCAGAAAACCACCCAATCATTAACCAGTGCAAGTGGTAATTCTATGAAAATTAAATTCAAAGTACTAGAAGCTTTCATCTGTAATCAAGGTATATGTCTTCCCACTGCCTTTGTTCTTATCAGAAACATGTCTCAAAGCATTATCTTAGGGACTCCATTTCTGTGTTTACTAATGCCTATCACCAAGATAGATTCCATAGGCATTCACACAAACATCAGTAATCAATCTATTATCTTGGAATTTATAACAGAACCTTATACCAAAGAATTAGATCAAATCAAAGATGTAGTTAATTTCAAAGAAAAACACATTAATTTTCTTCAAACAGAAGTTAATTTCCTCGCTATTGAGCAAAGATTACAACAGTTGTCTCTACAGAATGAAATTAAATTACATGAAAAAGAATTCTAAACAGAAATTTGTAGTGATATTTCTAATGCTTTTTGGGAAAGAAAGAAACACATAGTTTCTCTTCCGTACGAACCAGACTTTAATGAACAATTCATCCCAACCAGAGCTTGCCTTAGTCAAATGAAAAAAGGAATACTTAGAAATGTGCAAAACAGAAATTCAAAATCTTCTTCAAAAGAAGTTGATCAAAACAAGCCATTCTCCTTAGAGTTGTACAACATTTAAAAATGCAGAAATTGAAAGAGGTGTGCCAAGATTAATTATTTATTATAAACTTCTTAATGTTGCCCTAAAATGGATCAGATATCTCATACCGAATAAAAAAAGATCTTCTTGATAGGCTATAGAATGCAATCATATTTTCTAATTTGACTTAAAATCATGATATTGGCAAGTACAAATTACAGAACAAAATAGGTATAAAACTGCTTTTACTGTACCTTTTGGGAATTATGAATAGAATTTTATGCCCTTTGGTTTAAAAAATGCACCATCAGAATTTCAGCATATTATGAATGATATATTTACTCCTTATACAGAATTTTCTATCTGTTATATTGATGATGTTCTTATTTTCTCCTCATCAATCGACCAGCATTTTAAACATCTTAATATTTTTAAGCATGTTATTAGCAGAAATGGTTTAGTCTTATCTGCAGCAAATATGAAACTTTTTCAAACAACTGTACGTTTTTTTGGTCATAATATTCATAATGGAACTATTATACCAATTGACTGAAGCATAGAGTTTGCTTCTAAACTTTTAGATGAAATAAAAGATAAAACTCAATTACAGAGATTTCTTGGTAGTCTAAATTATATTAAAGACTACTATCATTAGTTATCCCAAGATGCTGCTATCCTCTATACTAGATTAAAGAAAAATCCTTCTCCGTGGACAGATGCACACACTGCTGCAGCACAAAAAATTAAAACTAAAGTAAAAAAACTCCCCTTTCTTGCTTTACCAAATCCAGAATAGAAGAAAAAGTGGAAACTGACACCTCTAATTATGGTTATGGAGGTATTCTAAAACAGTTTAACCCTACCAGTCAAAAAGAAGAATTACTAAGATTTACATCAGGAAACTTGACTAAAGCTGCTTTAAATTATCCAACAATTAAACAAGAATGTTTAGAAATTGTTAAATGTGTCTTAAAATTTCAGGATGATTTATTAAATCAACAATTTTTAATTCGTGTTGATTGTTCCACAGCTAAACAGATATTTAAAAAAGATGTTCTTAATCTTACTCATAAACAAATATTTGCAAATTGGCAGAGTGCATTATCAGCATTTGACTTTGATATTGAATATATCAAAGGTGAACAGAACTCTTTACCAGACTTTTTAACCTGAGAATATTTGCAGGGATCATGACCAGAAGAGGTAGCCGTGGCCTAAATCGTCGGGGCCGAAGCAAAGACAATCCTTACCAAGATCCATATACAACAGAATTTCCACGGCTACAAGCCTCTAATAGTAATATAGGGGAATCCTCTAGTCAATCTGCTAAGGATGTCCTCCTTACTCCTAAACAGTACATTCCTAACAGTATTACTGAAGAAACAGTTCTTTATATCGAACCAGCAGATGAAAAATGGATGACTGATTCGTGAGAAATTAAACGTCGTTATCTTACGACTCAACAATTTCCTCCACATTTTGACCAGTATCGATATGTATATATGAACAGATACTCATTGAGACTACTGCCATAGAAATCAAACATACTCTGCATGATCCTTCCAAGGCTGCTAGTTCCATCCAATTCAATAAAACGATAATCAGCAATATCATGCCCATTTTTACATTGGGCATTCATCCGCACATTACTTGTCAACTTGATATTCATAATAGGAAAACTCGTTACAGTTATTGGAACTATATCGATGCATTTACTTATGCTTTTTATTACTAGAATCTCATCCCCAATCACTCTTGGTTAATCCGTATTTGTCCTGACGTTCTCCAAAATGATTTACCTAATTGGTTTCTCATTTGGTAGGATAAATTTGGGTCACAACTTGAAGTTTTGCCAGTATCCATCTGCAAAGCTTTTAATGAATGGCAAATTGCTTATTCTCATTTACCAGGACATACAGATATTTCTATGACCAAATCCTCGATTCATTTTACCATCCGTTTTAGTATTCCATGGATATGGAAATGGGATTTTCAATATGATTACCAGAATAAAATCCCACATCTCAAAAGAGTTTTTTTTGTGAGATATTGAGACAAGGGTATGAATCTCACTCTACCAAAAACTGTCCAAAAGATTAAGACACACTCTCAAGCCTGCTAGGATGCTATTCCCAAAACAATTTCCAGCCAACCAGTTATTCAAAACCCTTTTTCGTAAATCCAAACAGAATTATGCCAAAAATATCCGAATTTGTTAAGAACAGAACTAGTTATCAAAAGCATGGATTTCACGAAGGAACAATTTCTCCAAACTATTTCCAGTGACGACACCTCCATGAAATTCGTAACTAGCAGTCAAGACCAAGAAGATCCAAACCATGATGAAAATGAATTTGTTGATCTCGCTGGGGAGTCACAAGACCCTGTAGGTAATGAACCCAACTTTGGTGATTTTTGGGATTCACTTACCAGCATGATTGCAGAAAAGATTGACAAGGAAAAAGATAAAAAAGGAAAAGGCAAAACGTGAACCTTTGTCCCCCACTAGTAAAAATTCACTAGGAATGTCAGTATAAAATGACAACCAAAGAGAAGATATTTTCAGAAAAGCATATAATTGATCTGCTATCCAACTCAGGACTATCCAGCTTTATCCGGCTATCTTCATCCAGCTCAATGAAGATAAACATGCTGAGTCAAAAGTAAAACCACTCAGCCATGAGGATAAGGTCGATCGACTCGCAACTATCCAAGACACGCCACCTATCCTCTACCTTATCTTATCTTTATTATTGTTTTTCTATTTTGAGGGATACCCTCACCCTTGTTGAGGCATAATGTTTTTTTTTAGCTTTAAAAATTCTCTTTCAGAGTGCTTTGGAGTGTATCTCTTCCTCTCTTGTAAATTTTCTCAGTTTATGATATATAAATTAAGTATTGAAGAACTATGCTGTTTCGAAGATTCTGATTGTGAGTATTTTCTTCTTTCCGGTCATATTTATGCATGTCCGTGAATTTACGTGTTGAAATACATGAAGTACTAGAATTTTATATTCAACGTTGTAACTCATACTCAAACTAGCTACAGGATTGGTATTTACAACCATATATTAATCAACAATTAGAATTTATTAATCAATAAATAAGATTAATTGAACAACGAATCCAAGAAGAGATCTACCGCTTGGCGGCCACTAATCGGCCTCCATCACCTCACCAGTAAATCATGAGACCATATATGAAGAAATTTAAATCTAATATAATAATAATACTAATAATATATAAAAATAAATAAATAATATTCTTGGGTTTATGCTTTGTAAGAGTGGGACTGGGTTTAGTTTAGTGGGACGTTACCCAAGTCGCGTTTAGGTGTAGATCCGTGTTGCAATAATTGCGTATAGGACTATTTCCTTGTAAAACGTTGACAGATGTACTAAACCTGTAACCCTGTTTCAGCTTTATATGGTATCAGAGCCATTTTAGTATTCCATGGATATGGAAATGGGATTTCCAGTGTGATTACTAGAATAAAATCTCACGTCTCAAAAGAGTTTTCTTTGTGAGATGGTAGGACAAGAGTATGAATCCCACTCTACCAAAAACTGTCTAGAAGATTAAGACACACTCTCAAGCCTACTACGATGCTATTCCCAAAACAATTCCCAACCAACCAGTTATTCAAAACCTTTTTTTTTGCAAATCCAAATAGAATTACGCCAAAAATGTCCGACTTTGTCAGAGCTTATGTGGTTCTGGATTGATTTTGTAATTTTTAGTTACTAACATTTTAGATTTTCTAATGAGTCGTTACAATTTTATTTATTTATTTATTTATATTTTTTTTGGTGTTGGAAACCATAGATGGACAGAGCATTGATTGTGTTTTTGCTTCTACCTTTGGAGTACACATATAATAAAACACTATACACTGATCAAATGACAAAAAATTTTCATGAATTATTTCATCATATTTCTTTTATAATACCTAATATTATTCTTATTAAAAGAGTAAAGTTCTCACTAGTTTAAAGATCACACAATATGATTATGAGAGCTTATGTGGTTCTGGGTTGATTTTGTATTGTAATTTTTAGTTACAAACATTTTAGGTTTTCTAATGAGTTGTTACAAAACTTTTTTTGTTTTTTGGTTTTTGGGTGTTGGAAATCATAGATGGACAGAGCAGTGATTGTGTTTTTACCGAAAGCACTTGCAATGTGAATATGGACTGTGTCAAACCATGCAGCAATCAAATCTCGTCTCCAGTTGCATCTCTCTATGTCTCTAATACATTTGGTGGGACTCATTATTATTATATTAGTGCTCATTCAAGTGTACACTAGATGTAACCAAAAAACTCATATGAAATGAGATTGTACTACATTTTGTTTCTCTTTTGAATAATTTATGAGCAATATGAGTGATTTGGTCTCTTCAGTAGTGGATCACATGGCCATCATTATTTATTGTGGTCAATTTTGTGTTTGAAAAATTATTTTGAGGTTTTAGTAAGTATGGAATTATAAAACTCAATGATAAAAGGGAATTACATTTGTGATTTCCAATGTTATTTCTCTCACACAAATGAATAATTTAAATTAATTTGAGATATTGTCACTCAATACCTTTAAGACAATAAATAATTTCTCTTTATACTCCCTACCTTTCAATATTGTTTGCTTTTTTAGCTTATGCGAATGAACAGTACGTGACAAGAAAATAATATCAGATTGGTATGGTACAATTAATTATGTTTTGAACTTGGAAATAATATTTTATTGTAATGACTTTTTTGGATTTTTTCTGTGATCTTTCTATGTTCCTATCTTTTTTTATTTTTTTTTATTTTTTGAGAGAATTACATTAATATTCTGTAAGTGAAACTTATTTATTAAAAATTAAAAAATATTATAAAAATTAATAATTAATATTAACCTAACTGGAAATAATTTCAATTGATAGAACGATATCTACTTGCTTGAAGAGACTAATGCTTGGGCCTAGACAAATCAAGGCTCGAATACCTCGAATTTTTTTTTTTTTTTTTTTTTTTTGGGGGGGGGGGGGGTGTGGGGTTGTATTGGTTTGGTTGTTTTTGGGCTGTGATGGTTTGGATTTTTTATTTTTTTTTTTGAAGGGTAGTTATGTGTAGGGATGTGTCAAAAAATTAGACATCTCATACCAACTCAACCTGTGTGGTCTAATAAGGTGAGTAAGTTGGGTTAAACAGTTTGGATTATAAAATTGATTGATCAGTTAGGCTCCTGGTTAAAATTTATTAATTTCATATAATTTTGAACGAGTCTCTATTATATTTTTATTTCAAATTAGGAAGACTCGGAAGAAATTGAAATGGCTTTGGTATTGTTTATGCAAAAAAAAAAAAAAAAAAAAAATTATGCAGAAATAAAAATATAATAGGGACTCATACAAAATTATATGAAATTAACAAATTTTAACTAGCAGTCTAATTGATCAGTCAATTTTATTACGTAATCATTCTAATCCAACTCACTCACCTTATCAAACCACACAAATTAAATTGATATGAAATGTATAATTTTTTAATATACTTTTATACATAATCACCCTTTCACAAAAAATAAAAATAAAAAATTCGAATCATTCGAGCTTCAATTTGTAGAGGCCCTAGCACTTCTCTTGTTTGAATCTCTAACTTGTTAAGCCTCCGTTTAGAAAGTGGGTTGGCTTTTTAGCTTTTTGGCTTTTTTGGCTATTTTAGCCTGGGCTTAAAAGTTTGGTTTGGGAAGGACTTTTTGGCTTTTTGATTTTTTTGACTTTTTTTGTGAGAGATGAGTGTAATGTTTATGGGTTGGATGTGATGTTTTATTTTTTGTGGCTAAAAAAGTCTATTTTGTCTTTTGTAGTTAAAATAGCCAAAAAAGCCCAAAAAAGTTCTTGCCAAACGGAGGCTTAATGTGTAGAAAAATATAAATAATAATAATATTAATAGTAGGTGCAAACTCTCATCACTGCTCTAATATTGAAAAAACAACAATGATTTAAACCACTAAGAAATACATTATTAATAGCACTAATATATTGGAAATGGTAAAAAAAATAAATAAATAAATAAAAAACAACGCATAAAAAGTGGGCGGGGCACACTATCACATCATTAGTGCTCTTTCTAATGCTCTATTTTTAGTGCTCTCAATCATTTTTCTTAAAAAAAACAAAAACTATCATGACTACTCCTCAATATCATCTTCCAGAATAATTTTTGTATACAAATAAAATATTTAAATATATGTTATGTGATATTAATCAGTATTATGATTAATTTTGATAATAAAATTTATTATATTTATGTTAAATATTTATAAAATAATAAGAGACACACACACATATATATATATATATAAATTCATAATTGATAGAAAGTATTGTTATGTAATACCCTTTTGATGAGTAATTTTTATATACGGATAAGATATAGAGTAATATTAGAAATCTCAAATATTTTATTAAATATCTTACATGAATATGGATATGGGATCACAAGGAACTCACATAGTATGGGTCCTACATCTATATAAGATATTTAGTAAAATATATGTGATATATTCTCCTATTATGATTAGTTTTGACAATACTACATTTGTATTTAGTGTTTGAGAAATAATAAAAGACATATACATTTATAAATTAGTGAAAAATAATATCATGTCTATCTAGGCTCCGTTTGGCAAAGGTTTTTGTGATTATTTTAGCCACAAAAGATAAAACAGGCTATTTTAATCATAACAAACGAAATATCACATTTAACTCATAATTATTACACTCTTTTCTTACAAAAAAAAAAATCAAAAATATCAAAATATCAAAAAACTCTTCTCAAATCAAACTTTTAACTCAAATTAAAATAATCAAAAAAAAATTAAAAAATTAACTCACTTTTCAAACAGGAGCTTAGGACAAAAATTTCTCTTCCGGATAAGCATATACATATGACCTGTCAATCAAAAACTAATGGCATTTATGTAATTTTGAGACAGAAAAGAGGGCAGAACCGGGCTTAAAGAAAGCAAATTTATGCATCCACGTGGATTATAAATCAGTTCCCTTTCTTTACCTCTTTCTACCCGACGCGCATCCTCCTCCTCCTCCGCCTCCTCTCTCTCTCTCTCTCTCTCTCTCTCTCTCTATTTATATCTATTCACTCTACTCGTGATCGCTCCTCCTCGTCGACGTGAAATAGAGAGCGAAAGAGAGAACTCAACCATGGACGAGAATTCTGTGGCCATTGAAGCAATTCTGAGAGGAGGAGAAGAAGAAGGAGAAGAAGAAGAAGAGAGCAGCAAAATCAACAACATAGGAACCGTGAACAACGATGGCGGATGGAAAACGGTGTCGTACCAGAAGCGCCACAGAAAGAAGTCGGTGAAGGCCCCGGAGGCCTTCTCCGATCCCCAAAAGCTCGGCTCCTCCGCCACTGGCGATGTCTTCCGGTCGATCGAGCAGCACTCCGAGGAGCGTCGGCACCGTCTCGAAGCTCAGAGGGCCGCCGCCGGAGAAAACGCCGTCAAATTGAGCGGTGATGACGTGGAGGATGGTGCCGATGTTGAGGCCGCCGCCGGTGTCGACAATGGCGGTGCGGAGGCGAAGAAGACTAAGGTGAAAAAGCCGAAGAAGCCGAAGGTTACTGTCGCTGAGGCGTCGGCGAAGATTGATGCTTCTGATCTTGCTGCTTTCCTGGCTGATATAACGGTGAGCGTTGAATTCTTTCAACTTTATGTATCAATTCAATCTAATTGAGCCTGATCTGTTATTCAGATGGATTTGGATTGAGTTTTTGTGTTAAGAAAATTGAATTTTGTTTGAGTTTTTTTTATTTTAATTATATATATATATATATTTCAGGTTTCGTATGAATCGCAGCAGGATATACAGCTCATGCGATTCGCGGACTATTTTGGCCGTGCATTTGCTTCTGTGAGTGCGTCTCAATTTCCATGGATGAAGACATTCAAGGAGTCTTCTGTTGCAAAGATGGTTGATGTCAGTTTCTTTCACCTTTGAAAAGTTTGTTTGTTTGTTTGTTTGTTTTTTTTTTTTTTTTTTTTTTTTTTTTTTTTTTTTTTTAAATTTGATTTCATCTGATGAGGTGTAGAAAAAATGTCTTTTGCGTAACTTGGATCAAGAATTTTGGATAGAGAAACATAATTCAAGGCAGAGAGAACTCAAAAGGTCTCATCTTTTTTTTTTTTTTTTGGAAAACGACTGTATCTCTGAAATGTGGATAAGTTGTGTGACAAAAAGTTTGAGTTTTGAATGAAGAGATGTTATATGATCAAATCAATCTGCAGAATTTTATGTTTTGTAGATGCATATCTGCAGAATTTTATTTTGTAAAAGCATGGTCTTTATGCTTTCTTTCAAATTTCACTGTTTTATTATTTTACTCTTTTTTTTAAAAAAAAATTATTATTATATATACATATATTTTTGTATGCCTTCAATTAATGATAATGATGATTTTGAGGATTTGGAAGAGGCGAATGTTTTTATCAACTAGGGAGATATCTTTGATGCACTTTTCTGGAAATCATTTTATCTTATTTTGAACACTCACACGGACCATCTTCAACACTGCATCTAATATTTCATCAAATTTAAATTTGATGAAAAAGGGCACCTGGTTAACCTCCAACCCTTTCATCAAACTCATATCAAATGAGGGATGAACCAAAACTTTCATCAAATGAAAGGAGCTTTTCATTTTTCATCAAATTTAAATTGTTACCATTGGGCCAAACATCTCCACCCAAAAGCAATTTGATAGCCTTTTTTTATTCATGTCCAGACGACTTTCAAGACATCCGCCCAAACGTCTTTCTGGACAACCGGGAATGTGAAAAAATATAATGAAATTTCTAATTTTAGCATTAGAGTGAACGATATCAAATCAAACTTTTCATCAAATTTTTACTCAAATTTGATGAAATTTTTTATTCAACGTTGGAAATGCTCATCATCATTCATCATAAATTTTTGTAATAAGAAGCTTAGATTCCTAAATTTAAATAACTACCTCTTTGTCAAACAGATACCAATTTCTCATATATCTGAAGCCGTTTATAAGGCATCAACTGACTGGCTTAACCAACGATCCTTTGAAGCACTTGGTTCCTTTGTATTGTGGTCAATGGATAGCATAATTTCTGACCCAGCTATCCATCAAGGAGCAGCTACGGGGTCAAAAAAGGTGGTTCAGCAAGCTCCTTCAAAATCTCAGGTAATTTTCTCCATTTTCCTTCTTGAGCTTATTGTCAATTTATATTTATTTTTATTTTTAACTTAAAAATGAAGAAAAAAAAAATAGAAGAAGAAGAAGAAGAGAAGCTTCTTAAGTTGTTGATGATTCATGGAACTAGAAGTGCCAGGAATCTGATACTTGGTTTTGTCGGATGTAACGTTGACATAAATTGTCTGACGGATAAATTCCATATTTTGCGGTGTTGTCTTCGTGGTGAAGTTCAAAAACATTTTTGTCGAAATATAGGCAGTCGATAGCACGTGTTTTTTGGTATCTACATGACAATTAAGAATGGAGGGGAAACAAAGCAGTGGATTATTTATGTTTTACAAGATTGGGCACATGTGTCACAATTCAACATGGAGGGTTGTCCCTACTGTCAAACTAAAATTTATGGAAGGAATATAAATGGTACAAATTGCACTTTCTATGTGCATCTAGAAAGGCCATTGACAGATGGACAATTGTTAGAAGCTCCAATACTATCACATTCTTATGTGGATTTGAGGAAAGAGGAGTTATACTTGTATATGAAATTTAAATACCTTTTTTAGCTTTCTTAAATTGATTGGTGTTTGAGAGTTGTTATGAGAATTTTAAAATGTGATTCAGTTTCAGCACACCAAATGGTCTGTTTGATTTACAATATTAGTATAGATTAGTCAAGTATGAGGAGGTTTTATAGTTGCAATGCAAATATAAACCCATTTTATGGCATAACCATAAATGTAATTAAAATCTCTTTCATCTCCATGCCTTACTATAGGATACACCATGTTTTTAAGAATGTGATTATTTGACTCATACACCAGAAGCTTGTTTTACCTTCATCGTCTGGGAGCTTGGTGCCCGTAGTTTTTTTAGATGATAAAATAAAATTAGGCCCTATAATATTAGTCTGCTAATATTCAATACCATAGTGCCATGAGTAGACATCTGAAATGTTGCATTTAAAGTAGCCTAGTTGTGCACGAAAGATGGATGATAAGAAATTGTAGAAATTAACATTTGTACAAAGATTCCATGGTCTGCATGCAAAGCACAGTTGAGAAGGTTGGTGATTAAAATAATTTGTCATTTGGTAACATAGTGTTGTAATGGATATACTTGTCAGTTATTTGTACTCGGAAACATTTATATAGTTAATACACTCGTGCACATGTTGATTCTGCAGCTCTTTCCAAATTTAACCAGTCCATGAGTTTTATCATAGAAGTTATCTTACATGTCAGGACTCTGCTTAATTAGCAGTATCATCAAGAGCAAAACTTAAAAGACATTGTGTGAACACAGCTGTGACAGTGGTAATGTTACCCTCCAAGCTGATTATAAGAGGATGGCCATACAATTATGTAAACATTTATTTGTTATGCATGTGAGGGAAGGCTGATTTCTCTCACCTGTAATGTCAGCTAAAAGTAGAACATGATAAGAACTGTAACATGCCCAAGGCATTTATCAACTATTTAGTATTGACATGGATACAAGTATGGCATGATCAAGCCGTTACCGTTATCTAACGCCATTGCGTAAGGCCCTTGTTAACATTACATACCACTATAGCAGTGAATGAAAATCACACCATCACAGTTTTTTTACCAGATGCTGCTGTAAACCACTGTTGTTTTCCTTTTTTCCCATGTAGCACATCATTCCCTTTTCCCCCTAGCTTCTCTGCTAGATAAAATTTCATGTTATATAAGATCGGCTCAAGCGAAACTTGATTGATCTTATCCGAACTCAACTCAGCATTGTTCAGCAGAGGTCAAGCCCAACTAGAGCTCATTTATGCATATCAACAAACAACAAACATGATAAAGTCTTGAATTATCAAGATCTAGAATAGAAAAGCGAATTGAATGAGTTTGGAAGAGGAAAAAAAATGTGTAAAGACACAAAATGAGTAAATCATAACCTTTGATGTGAAGAAAATCAAGATTCATCACTTGAATATTTAAAAGAAAATAAAAATGAAAGAATGCGAAAGAGTACCAAATTACTAATTTGAAAGAGAGACGAGAGTTGTAGAGGTGGTCTAGCTGTGCTGCTGATTGAAGCTGGAGAAGAAACTGGTGCATGGGTGGTAACAGTGGCATAGCTCACCCTAATTTATAAGTCTTCTTTGAAGCTTGAAAGCCTTGAATTCTGACTTTCTGGTCTATTGTCAGCTACGAAGTATGGATACTGCTAGAAGGGAGTCGTATCTATACCATACTTGTGTTGGATACCCATACTCCTTGGATACTCATGAATACATATTCAATACTTGAAATTAATTTTCTTTAATTTTGACAAGTATTGAATACTTTTCAGGTAATGTAAGTCAAGTATCTGAACTCAATTATGAAAATTGAGATTGTAATAATTCTTGGATAGCTTTAGAGTATAATTTTTAGGATAAATACAAGAATCGTTTTTTGATACTTTGCTTCCTTCATAGAGAAGAAGAAAATAGTAAGACTTTTTAGACTTCATTGAATTGAAGTACCCTTAACGTGTCATATCCAAAAAAATTAATGTGGTTGCTACAGCTCTGAAACTAATTGTAATATGTAATTTCTGAAGAATGGTTTCTTATTATTCTTTAAGCTTATGTATATTACAATTCTAGAGGTTATTAAAAAATATAAATAAATGTGTCCTGATCCTTTTTTTTTTTTTTTTTTTGTCGTACTGTTGTCATATTGTGTCTGTGCTTTATGGATAGTCAGTTATGATCTAAGTTCATTTTTGTGCCAATACAAGATCTATGGATTGAGAAAATATTTGTGAGAGGGACAAATACTTCACTTTGTTTTAAAATGCTTGCCATCTGTATTTTATTTTATTTTTTCCATTTTGGCATCTGGGGACAATTGGAACATTTTCCTCATAAAATTTTCTCTGTTTTGTATCTGTATAGTTGGTAATGATATAATTGTGGAGCTGCAGGTTGCCATATTTGTGGTTTTAGCAATGACATTGCGACGTAAACCTGATGTGTTGATCAGTCTAATGCCCGCAATAAGGGAGGATGCAAAATATCAAGGACACGATAAGCTTCCAGTCACAGTGTGGGTGATTGCTCAGGTGAAACTAGACAAAATTGATACTTTATTGAGATGAGGCTTTTTCAAGATTAGAGATAGTTGTTTCTTAGTAACTTCTCAATCAAGATTGAATTGGTTTGTGTGTAGGCCTCTCAAGGGGATTTGGTTGTGGGGCTCTTCATGTGGATAAATTTCCTCTTGCCGATGCTGAGCAGTAAATCAGGTTGCAACCCACAGTCCAGAGACTTGATTTTGCAGTTGGTGGAGAGGTTGGAAACTATTTCAATCAATTCCGTGGCTAGTCATAATTTATCTTATATTTTTTTTTTTTTAATTCTAAAACCTCTCTGCATTCCAACTTAAACAGAATTTTATCTGCCCCAAAAGCTCGTCCTATTCTTTTAAATGGTGCTGTCAGAAAAGGTGAGCGCTTAGTGCCACCGTCTGCTCTTGAGTTTCTCATGAGAGCCACGTTCCCTGCTTCTTATGCTAGAGTCAAGGTGTGTATGAGTATGGTAGCAATAGCATAGTTATTGCTATATTCATTTTACATTATACATGGATCAGTCTGTGATTATCACAGAAGTTGGTGTATTGAGGTTTTTGAATTATATTCAGTCAACAGAGAGGTTTGAAGCTGTTTATCCAATATTGAAAGAGATTGCTCTTACTGGTTCCCCTGGAAGCAAAGCAATGAAACAAACTACACAGCAAATATTGCAATTTGCACTCAAAGCTGCTGGAGAAGGTAAGACAATCTTGATAGACTGCCTTTTTAGTGGCTGTTTTAATTATTTGGTACACAATAGGCCTGTAAATTAAGATCAGGGATTGATGGTAGGAAGTTGTTTGCAGGTGTTCCTAATCTATCTAGGGAAGCAAGCAATATATTCATATGGTGTTTGACTCAGAATCCTGACTGTTACAAGGATTGGGTGAGCAGTTCCGATTATTATTTTCTTGAACTTCTATGAACCTTGAGCTTTTACATCTTTCCTCGCACACGCATCAATAATTTTTGTTTTCTTCATAAAACATACAGGACAATCTTTATCTGGATAATCTTGAAGCAAGCATTGTTGTTCTCAAAAGGCTGGTTGATGAATGGAAGGAACACTCTGTTAAACATCCTACTGTTCAGCCTTTCAAGGTGACTTTAGCAAGCTTCAGGAAGAAGGTAATCTTATACACACCATAAAATAAGATGTTTTAAAGATGTGACTTTCCTAGTAGCAAAAGGAAGAACAGGGGAGATGAGAAAATATGGACCACCGAGATTTAATTCTCTCATATTTTTCTTTTTTGTGAGATCCAAATGGTTTACTAAATTTCCATTACATTCAACCTGGTTTTGATGTTTGCCATAAGATAATATACCAAATATTTATGATCTTGCATTCATTGTGAATGAATGCTTCTTCGTACTCTCTACCCCACAACCCCAAAATTTCCTTCATTGAATTTGAATTCCCTATAATTTCCATGGTCTTGTTCTTATATGTTAAAATTGTTCAACCTTGTCTCCATCGGTAATTCCATTTTAGTTTCTTCACAAATTTTATCATGTTTACTGTGAATGGTATCAATAATGATTTTTTTTTAGCTGACTTGTTTTATCGTATCGCACTGTAGAATGAGAAAGCATTGGCTGCAGATGAGGATGATGACCGCGAAGCATCCTTGAAGGATGCAGACAAGCACTGCAAGGTGCTGATGGGGCGATTGTCAAGGACTCATGGATGCATGAAGATTGTGGTGTTTGTGTCCGTTGCATTGGCTGTGGGCGCTGCTTACATGTCCCAAAACATGCAGTCTTGGGACCTGAAAGAACTTTTGGTAGATTTTAACTTCCCTTAAATCTTCCGAGTTATCTTTCTTAGAGGCTCATGAGCACAGATGATGGCTTGTGGCCATCACTACATGACTTAATTATGTCCCGGCATAGATGACCAAAATGGTCCATAGCAAAAATGGGGAGGGAATGCGTTGGTTTTGTCATGAACTTTTTGACTGGTGTCCGTTGGGTTTTTTGTGTAAAATGAAAATAGGTATAGGAGCAGCAGCAGCCAAATGGTGTGGGCTGTATGTTTACAGTGTTGATGTGTCTGGTTTCCAGTTTGGACTTATTTCAATGACCTTCCTATCATAACAACTTTCAGTTGCAAGGTTTTTTCTTTTGTCGTTTTTTACACTTCACTTTTGCAAAATGGTCATACAGAGTTTGTTTCAATTTAGCTCCTTTTATTCTCTGTTCTCTTTTATGTTGCATGATGGAATAGTAGCTCTCTTCTTGTTGATTGGCGATGGTTGAGGACTGCATGTGCAAATCTAGAGATTGTGTTTTTTTCAGGATAAAAGTTAGGGTTCGGTTCTGTCTGGTTGTGTTCTCATTTTCTTGTTTGGGGGGGTTGGGGGGGGGCGGTGTGAAAAAATTTGTTTGACGATTACAACTCACTTTTTAGAAAATATCAAAAAGTTGTTTCTGAATTTTTGAAAACTATTTTCACACAAAAAATGTTAATTTTAAAATGATGGTTGATTTCAAAACTTTATGTTGTTTTTGTTTCTGAAAAAATGGAAACGAAGAAGATGAAAACACAACCAAACAGGACCCTCAACAGCCTCCTTGTCACCAATTATAGGGCTGTTTGCTTTGAATGGCAAACTAGTTTGTAGGTTCATATACATATAGATTTGTTGTGTATATACTGAACAGAGATTTTTTTTTTTGTTTTTTGTTCAAAGCCCTATGATTGGTAGTCTATAAGTAAGTATTAGTTTGTTCACCTGAAAGGGTTCTTGCTTCTTTGTAGCTGAATGGTAGTATTTACTTATTTTTTATTTTGGAAAGGCCATTCATGATGAAAAATCTCCTTCAGTTACTGAATGCAGTGAATATTATGACTTGATTTGTGAAATTAGCCTTTGTGTGGGGGCCAAGAATCGAATTTTTTTAACTTTTTGGGTCCTCCTTCCATGCATTTTACTGAAGCTTTCCTCTAATTTAGAGCTGTATCTGGGCAGCCATTACTCATCTCCAGTGACCACCACCGCCCACTGCCTTCAATTACCATCCCTCTGCTATCACCACTAGCCTTTTTGTGATTACCCCTACCTTTCTGCAACCACCCCTTTACTCTCTCTCTCTCTCTCTCTCTCTCCAAACCACCCCATTATGACTGGGCTCGGGGTGATTCCTCCACCACAAAAGCTGGTGGCGATTACAGAGTCAGTAACTAGAGGTAAATTGTGAACGAGTCCAATTTCATATTTCTGATAATGTGGTAACCATAGTTGCTTTTAACTTTTGATGGGGAAATATTAGATTCTTTGTTTAACTATTCTGTTTGGAAGACTTAGATCAAAAGATGATGATGGTTCTAGTTTACTATCCATTTTGGACTCCTAGATCAAAATGATGGAGACATTTATGTAATCGAAGAGCTTAACATCTTGCTAGAATGGGTTGTGCGCTTTGAAGATGACGAGTTGGACAAAATCGTCTTAAAAATAGTCCAACGAAAAATTTTGTCATGGAAGATGAACACTTGAGTTTTTGGAGGACTTTACAAACTATCAAATAATCTCTCGTCCTTATCGCAAGACATGGCTCTTAAAGAGGGAGTTTTAATAAAATAAAATTGGTGCTCAAAAAAAATAAAATAAAATAAAAAAATAAATTTAAATTGTCACATTACCTATTATTATTATTAATAGTGTTACATCCATATTATTCCTTCCCTCACAATCCTCCTAATCAGGGAGGATTTAGTGTAGGATGAGGGGACCACATGCCCCCTTGAATTTTTGATAATTTTACTTGTACTATAATATATATATATATATATATATATGTATTCTTTATAAAATTATAATAGTGCCCTACTTATAATTGTAGTAATGCCCCTCTATTAAGGATTTTATTTCTAATTACAAAAGATTCTACTAAAATGGGTCCTTCTATCATACACTCTCCAAAATGGTGTATTATATACAAGTTATAATATTTTATGGTGTTGATACTAGAAAGTGTTATAACCAAATCATTTTCAGTTATAACTAAAATGACCACAATAAATAATATCAAACACCACATCTTTGGTCATGATCTAAAAATAATCCAAATAGGTCATAACGAACATCACAACCAAACGTAACCAATAGTCATAATCAAAATAACAGTCACAAGAAATCATAATTAAGTTACAACCAGTATCACAAAGAAGCATAATTAACACCATAATGTGTCATAATCAAATATTACAAAGATCATAACTACAACATATAATACACACCTTTTTTGCAATGTGTTTTATAAAATTTTCCTACTAAAATATATCATTTCTATCTCTACTTATTTATTTTTTTAATTATAATTTTTCAATCTACTTATAATAGTTACTCTCTAATATTTTTATAAAATTCAACTTTAAATCCCTTAATTAAAATTCACATTTATCGAAATAGACTTGTAATATTTAAGTTTAATAGTAGTTTATTATGATAAATAAAAAAATTCATTGTCATTAATTTGTACCCCTATGCTAAATTTCTAGCTATACCCCTCCTAATGAGCTAACAAGACAAAATGTATCCAAGGAGAGTTTTAAAGAAATATTTAAATGTGGATCAACTTTTTAAATTTTACTTAGTTTAGAGGGGAGAAATTGTATGGATAAATCACTTTTCTATTACTATTTGATATTTGTTCGTTTTGATATTTTTTTTCTTAGGTCGAGAACTTATAATATTTATGGTGCTAATTATATAATAGTGTTAGATTATGATATTCATTTGCTCTTAAGAAATACCATAATCTTATTATTATTATTATTTTATAAAAATCGTAAATGAAATATGTAACTACAATAACATAAAATAAATATTTATTATGAACTTCATATCATTGCTCTCACGTAAGAGGTAAACGGTTTATCCAGGCTGGCTTTAGCATAAAGCCAGCAAATTCTTTGCTTTAGACTTCAAATTTAAAAGACTATTAATTTTTTGAGGGCAAATTTTATTTTACTCTCTTGCGATTTGTTACTCCTTTGACATTTGAAAATCATTACATAATCCTTCCGTAATTATTAGATTGAAATGCACAATTACAATTTCTATCAAAACTGACCAAAGGTGTAATTCAGGAGCATCTGTTGAGAGTTATTATGAGAGAAATTCTATTTTCACACACTTAATTACTTCAGTGCACAAACTTATTAATTTGATTATTAATTAATTTTCTCAATTCACATACTAAAAGTTATAATTATACCATTCACTCATAATCATTGTACATACACTACTCAACCCTCTTTTCCACACACTTGTTGAGTGACCCTGCTTTCAGATTTGTAAACCCACGTGAAGACCATTCAAGACTACAATGTGAAGTGAAGTGAAGTGAATACAAACCCCTCCATTGAAAACTCTATTGAACCTCCATTGAAAACCTTCCAAAATATTATTGTAGATGAGGCATCTTTCTATTTTGTTATTACATTTACCATTTTTTTATTGTATTTACCATTTTCAGATCTTTGTGCACTTCATTGCCACAAAACTCTCAGTTTTTTTTTTTTTTAAATTTTTTTTTAAGTTTTTCAATTTGGGGATTTCGGCACTGGTTTTCCAAAATTATACATTTAATTCAAAACTTAACTTCTGAATAAAAGTGATTAGTTTGACAAATTTGTTCCCAAAAAGATTTTTTTTAAAAAAACTTTCAGCAATTGATATCCAAATATAATGAAATAATTCGGCACTGGTTGTCGGACAGAAAACCGTGAAAAAAAAAATTTTGCTTGAAAAAACTAACATTTTCATCACTAATAGAGTATAAATCTAGAGATTAAAGCAATCTGAGAGTTGTTATGAGAGTATTACTTTGCAAACAATAGAGGAGCATAGAGTGTGTAACAAACAAAGTGACAACAATAGAAAAACTAGGGTTTTTTTTTTTTTTTTTTTACTCAAAAGATATACATTGAGTTTTTTTTTTTTTATATTTAAAAAAGATGTGTACAAATAATATTTTCATATAATTTATAGGTGCTAATGGACGTCCATTATGGTCATTTTAGTTTAGAATATAATTACTATTAAAATAATATTTCATTAAATGTGTGCACTGAGATAATTAGGTGTGTGGAAATAAAATTTCCTTTATTATGAACATGAGACTTTTTTTTTTCAAATCAAAACACCCTAATTAGTCTCTAAAATTACAACCCTACCATTCATCCACCTTTCATGATCCTAAGCTGTTTGGACTGGCAACCCATACACCATAAGAACGATGGCAATGCCAAGCTAGACGGTGGTGACGGTGACAACAAATGATCCGGACCACTCACCACACCACACAAACACTCCTAAACTCTCTCATGTTCTTCTGTCCCTCATCATTTTCTCTCTCTACAAGCTTCTTTGTTTCTCTCACACAGTACCTGCAAAAAGGATGAGATATATATAGATACATTCATAGATTACATTGCCATCTCTCTCTATATATATATATTGTTGGACAATCTTTACTGTATTTAAATAAATTAATTCTGTTTGGGTACTAAACGACAAACAGAATTCAAAAGGAAAAATAGAAAATGAGAGAGAATGTTTGATTACAAAAATTAAACCAATAAATAAAAATAAATATAGATTTTTATTTTGTTACAAAAACAAAATTAAAATCTGATTTAAATAAATAAAAACAAAGCAGAAAAATAAATTAACTTACTTGATTAATTTCTTGAACAATATTCTGATCAAGTCTAGTGTTAGACACTGTGTCCTTAAGGCAGATTCGTCCTCTCCACAGTGCTTTCAGGATATGGATGTCTATCTCCCAGGATAAAATGATCAATCAACGAAAAATAGCAGCACTACTATTTATTCGAACAACGAACATACTAAGTGTTTTATACTCTATCTCACAAAAAATAATAGATGCAGCAAAATGCAGAGAGTAAATTTAAAGACGAAAAATTTTAAGTAAAAATCCAAATGAGGGACTTGTCTATTTATAGGAGAATTTATGGCTGTTGGGTTTGGATTAAACAAGTGCAAAACTTGTTTGAACAGGTATGATAGCTGTTCAGTTTGAATAAACAGATACAAATCTGTTGGGTTCAAATTTGAACAGATAAAAAATCGTAGGGACCTGTTTGGGTGTAGAGAAAAACCGAAACAGAATATTTCCTAAATTAATTTTGAATTCTGGATAGTTGGACAGATTTTATTTTAAAAAATAAAATTAAATCCAAATGTTTTTGGCCCAAAAAGATTTGTATTGGGTTTGACAAGCCTAACCTAACCTCACACCACGCCCAGGCCCAACCTAACCCGCCCAACCGACTAGACGGAGGACGGCAGCAGCGCGCGTATGGTGATTTTTCGGTTCAATGGGTCTAACCTATTTTGCCCATAACCTCCCTCTCTACAAAATTTGGGTACCCCTTGGGGCACACTCCAAGTTCCAATCCTATGCCTTATAAACCCACTCAAAACTTCCCACCAAATCAATATGGGACAAACCATTTTTCAAACCTTTAAGGATTTTCCACCAAAACTCCATTTTCATAGAGCACACTTTGGCTTCAATTTCCCATTCACTCGATAATGGTTTTGAGCAACCAAATATACTACGTGAATCACAACGCGACATAGAACGCGTTACCACTTAGACCCGCCAATTTTTTCTCATGGGTCTCACCTAAATAATAGATCAAAGTTAGGAAAAAGTTCTGTTTTAACCCAGAATTTCCAAACCATTTCTGACAATCCCCCACATAAATGGAATTTGATGACAACGGAAATGCAACAATATGCAGACTTTGTCAAAAGAGTATAAGTCGAAAATATCTTGCATCAGGATAGACAGCTTTCGGCCTTGAACCTTGCCTAGTGATAACCTATCAGACTTACTAGCTAACTAATGGACGTGATGCCTTGAATTGTTTAGCCGTTTGTGTAAGCCAAGACAATAGATTTCACACAAAATATCTTCTAACACATCGTGGTTCTCACTATTGTGTTCATTTTGGCCTTGAACTCTCCTGGTTTTCATGAGTGCTTCTAAAGAATTTAGCTTCTTCATTCTCATAAAACCGGCCCCAGTTCGACACGCATATAGGTGATTCTTATTGTGAGTAGCTCCTTATACTCGTCTTGATTTTATGCCTAAATTAAGATATAAGTAATCATTAAAAGAAAAGCTTATCCTTATATCCCTGCAGACAACACATGTTGCAGATATCACTCTCACCATAGGAATGAGTAGGGAATTTTAATCCCTTGGTGATTTTTGGCGAGCCACACATAACTTAGTTGTCCCTTTGAACTCAGTTCTTGGGATCTCTAGTCATATAAGTAGGGTTACCATTATGATGACTCTTATGTAATAGGCTTTAATCTCATCCCCTTCGATGAACTATACACTTGCTCTTTAGTCAAACCTTTTGTTAACGGATCCACAATAGTCTCTTTAGATTTTATATAATCTATTGAGATTATTCCATTTGAGAGCAATTGCCTTATAGTATTATGTCGACAATGAATGTGTCATGACTTACCATTATACATATGATTCTGTGCCATGCCTATTGCATATTGACTATCACAATGGATGCAAATAGCTGGCACAAGTTTTGGCTACATTGGAATGTCTTCTAAGAAATGACGAAGCCATTCTGCTTCTTCTCCTGCTTTGTCTAAAGCAATGAACTCGGATTCCATTGTGGATCGTGCAATGCATTTTTGTTTCATGGATTTTCAAGAAACAGCAGCGCCTCCCAAAATAAAGACATATCCACTAGTGGATTTTGAATCTTTAGTATCCGATATCCAATTTGCATCACAATAACCTTCGAGTACTGCTGGATTTCAAGTAAAGTTCAAACCATGATCAAGGGTAAATCTTAGATATCTAAGAACCCGAATGATCGCCTTCCAATGGTCTTCTCCGGGGTTACTAGTGTACCTACTCAATTTACTGACTGCATAAGCTATGTTAGGACAAGTATAATTCATTAGGTACATTAGGCTTCCAATGATTTGGGAGTATTTTAACTGAGACACTGCATCACCTTTATTTTTTGATAAATAATGACTGATGTCTATAGGTGTTCTAGCTAAATTCATATCATCCTTGATAAATTTACCAAGAATTTTCTCAATATAATGTGATTGAGATAATGCATATCCGTCAGATTTTTTAGTAATTTTTATTCCTAATATAACATCTGCGACCCCTATATCTTTCATATAAAATCTTTTGTTAAGCATTTGCTTAGTTGATTTAATCATATTTTGACTGCTTCTAATGATAAGCATGTCATCCACATAAAGACAAACTATGACATATCCTTGGTCAATGTTTTTAACATAGACGCATTTGTCACATTCGTTTATCTTAAACCCATTAGTAAGCATTGCATGATCAAATTTTCCATGCCATTGCTTAGGTGCTTGTTTTAATCCATAAAGAGATTTTACAAGCCGACAAACTTTATTTTCTTGCCCTAGTACTACAAACCCTTCAGGTTGCTCCATATAGATCTCTTCATTTAGGTCACCATTTAAGAAAACTGTCTTAACATCCATTTGATGCATTTCTAAATTAAACAACACTACTATAGCAATAAGTATGCGAATGGATGTTATTCTTGTCACAGGGGAATATGTGTCAAAATAGTCCAGACCTTCCTTTTGTCTGTAACCTTTAACTACAAGTCTTGCTTTATACTTGTCAATTGAACCATCGGCTTTCATTTTTCTCTTGAATATCCATTTATATCCAAGCGGTTTAGAACCTGGTGGAAGATCCACCAATTCCCAAGTATGATTTTGCATAATAGATTCAATTTCATTATTAACAGCCTCTTTCCACAAAGGTGCTTCAGGACCTGTCATTGCTTCTTTAAAGCTTTGAGGTTCATTTTCTGACAGGTATGTCAGAAAATCTGGACCAAATGATTTTGATGTTCTCGCTCTCTTACTTCGTCTTAGTTCATCATCAATTAAATCTTGTTGGTCGAGACCATTACTAGTCTCTTGTGTTTAATTGTCATTAGTCTCTTGACTTTGTGTACAATCATAAGTTCTTTTCTGTGAACTTAATTTATGTCATTTCTTGTAAGGAAAGACATGTTCAAAAAATACAGCATTCCTTGACTCTATAATAGTATTCACATTTATATCAGGTATTTCTGATTTATAAGTCAAAAATCGATGTGCACTACTATTCTGAGCATAACCAATAAACACACAATCTACTGTTTTTGGTCCAATCTTAGTCTTTTTAGGAACAAGAACTTCAACTTTTGTCAAACACCCCCACACTTTTAAATATTTGTAAGAAGGCGGTCGACCTTTCCACAATTCATAAGGAGTGTTGTTGGTTTTCTTGTGGGGTATTCTGTTAAGAACATAATTAGCAGACAATATTGTTTCCCCCCCCACAAGTTCTGTGGTAAGCTTGAACTTAGTAACGTGGCATTCATCATTTCTTTTAGAGCTCTATTCTTCCTTTCAGCAATTCCATTTTGCTAAGGAGAATAGGGTGTTGTAGTTTGGTGAATAATACCATGTTGTGCGCAAAATTCATTTAATGGTGCATCATATTCACCACCCCTATCACTTCTAACCATTTTAATGGTTTTGCCAAGTTGATTTTTAACTTCTGTTTTGTAGAGTTTAAACATTTCTAAAGCTTCATCTTTACTTCTAAGTAAATAAACATAACAATATCTTGTGCAATCATCGATAAATGTTATGAAATATTTTTTGCCTCCTCTAGTTTGAACAAATTTAAGATCACATACATCTGTATGAATTAATTCTAGAGGTTCAGTTTTCCTTTCAACCGATTTAAATGGAGCCGTAGTTAGTTTCGCTTCTACACAAATGTCACATTTATGATTAAGATCAATTTCAAACTTTGGTATATAATCCAAACCAATTAATCTATGCAAAGCATCAAAATTCACATGTCCTAATCTACCATGCCATAAATTCGACTCAAGAATATAAGCCAAAGATGTGTTATTCTTATTCATAGCAACGTTTGGTACAACTGTCATTACATTTAATTTGAAGAGACCATCACTCATGTATCCCTTACCAACATACATACCACTCTTTATTAATACAAATTTATCATACTCAAAGACAAGCTCTGTCATGACTCGAACCCGCCCCCATGGGTTAAGGACATAACCGGCCAGTAATCACGAGATTACCTACGGCCTCAAACCAAATAAAACATAACTCATCAGAGTAAAGGGGCCAACAGAAGCAATTTTAAACTTTTGACCATAGAGCTGTGCTCATATGGCACATCATAACAAACCATACATGCACATGTTAATAACTCACATCAAAATATGTGCTAACACAAAGCTCTGTACATACAGGATCATTCAAGTCTAGGTCAGCCAATCAAAACTGTATACAATCATAATCCAAAGTCCTCGCCAACATGACAAAATGTAATAAAATACCAAAAGGGCGAAGACGAGTCTCGTGCTTGAGACGTATGGGCTGACCCTTCAAAACCTTGGATGTTCCATAAAAGCTTCACTGAGGCTGGGTTTGGATCTCTCTTGGCTTACCTACAAACACATGAATGAGCGTAAGTGAAAGCGAAAGCCCAGTGAATAATATCAAATAAAGAAGTTACACAAACGGTATTTAGAACTACGCGTTTCAAACGGCCTTAGGCCCAATTCGTATTTCTATCTAGCATATATATATAAATATAGGTCAAGTGACTGCAGTTCCAAACACATCATACGGCCTTGGGCCCAATTCATTCGTGTCATACATATCATACGACCTTTGGTCCATTTATTCGTGTCATTCATGTCAAACGACCTTTGACCCATTCATTCTTCCATTCATGTCAGACTGGCCTTTGGCCAATTCATTCTTTCGTTCATATCAAACTAACTTTTGGCCCATTCATTCTTTCATTCATGTCAAACTGGCCTTTGGCCCATTTATTCTTTCATTCATGTAAAACTAGCCTTTGGCCCATTCATTCTTTCATTCATGTCAAACTGGCATTTGGCCCATTCATTCGCGTCATACGGCCTCTGGCCCATTCATTCATGTCAGACTATTATTCGAGTTAGACTATCATTCATGTTAGACAGCCTCCGGCCTACTGATTTATAGCGAACGGCCTTAGGCCCAACCATATGGCATAGCAAACGTTTGTCCACAATTCAACTCAACAAACTCATAAGACTTATAGAGAAATAAGCAATTGAACAAACAACGTATCTCAAAATATCTTCATTAAGATATTACTCATACTGATCGGCTGGATGATTTGCCCTGGAGCTCGACCCTACACATTCCATGAGCACAATGGGTCACAAACAATCCAATTCGTTCTTAATTCACATATTCCTCTTTAGGTTTCTTTCTTATTCTTTTGATTCATTCATAATGCTCAATACATGCCTAAGAGTACTTAGAAGTAAAAGAGAACGGAAAACGAAACACAAAACATCTTTACAAAATTTCTGAAATAGGGGTCCCCGCTCGAGTGTGGACTTTCCCGCTCAAGTAGACCCATTAGGTCTGCAAAAGTACTGGTTGTCTCATTTTTACGCTCGAGCGTGAAATCGGACGCTCGAGTTGAAGGTCATTCTACATAGCTCCCCGCTCGAGCGTGAACTTCCCTGCTCGATCGAACATCATATCTGCAAAATATTTTGAGAGCTCGTATTTTACGCTCGGGCGGCGGTTCCCCTACTCGAGCGGACGTCAAGAATTCTGGGTTTTTCAGAACTTGTTCTTGAGCTCAAACTCGACCTCCAAAGGTTCAAAACTCATAATTTTGGTTCCAAAACATGCAAATACATTATATATCATGAGTATACAAGCAAGATGAGGTCAATTGCTCAAAATCATGGTCCAATTCTTCAAAATAAATCAACATTTCTTGGTATAATCAAGGCTTATGCATTCAAATCTTATATGAGCTCCATATCTCCAATAATCAAACATGCATGTCAAAAATATGGTACAAATGGTGTTCATTCTCATGAAGCTCAACTAAAACCATGCTTACATGTATGATTCAACCCACAATCTTTCATAATTCACATATTACATGCTAGATTATGTAATTTCATAGGAATTCTCTACATGCATGCACACATGGACTTCAATCTCAACTTAATCAACTCAATTCATGATCTAACTCACCATTTAATCTTCAATTCACAAAATCACAATTCAAACTCATGAATTAAGGGTTGATTACTCACCTAAAGGCTCAATTCTTCCAATTTATGCTCAATTCTTGAGTGTAGCTTCAAGATCACCAAGTTCCTTAGCAAATTCTTCAAGATTGGCCCTTCTCTCTCTCTCTAATTTCGGTTCTCTCTCTCTAGAGAGCAAATTCAAATTCTTTGAGCTCAAAAAGAATGAGCTTAAGTGTAGTTAGGTTCATATATAGGCCCCTCTAATCACATTTCATTAATATTTAAATAATTGAGTACTAACCCATTAATTTAATCTAATTGATTTGATCCGAATCAATTTTCAATTAAATTTCACCGTAGGCTCTAAAAATTACGCCAATCATAATGGCGCAGTCAATTTCGGTTTCTGTGGCCGATAGGGCTTTCAATTTAAATTCCAAAGCAGATAATCAAACAGATATTCCTACAGTGAACAGGTAGAAATTCAAAACCACATATTTTCACATAAATGGCACACAGAATCATACCAAATACATAATCACATTCATAATAAGGACCAATTAGCATAATACGGAACAGGGTTATCACACAAGCCTAAAGCCATTTTTACTTAACAAAGAATCGGAAACTAAATTCTTCCGGATGTCTGGTACATGCAGTACGTTGTTGAGGATCAGTTCCTTCCCTGATGCCATCTTCAAGATCATCTTTCCTAGTCCAGCCACAATAGAAGTAGAAGAATTTCCCACGAAAAGTTGTTCACCATTTGCAGCTTCATTATAGGTAGTAAACATCTTCTTGTCCGCACATATGTGACGAGTTGCTCTAGTGTCAACCCACCACTCCTTGGGATTTCCAACCAAAGCCTCAAACACTACAACAGAGAGGTTGATGTCATTCACCCCATTAGAGATGTAATCTAGTTCAGTTACATTGGCCTGATTGGTAGTCTTCTTGCTTATACTTCTGCGATCCTTCTTAGGGTGGTGGCAATCAGAAGCTCGATGTCCAGTCTTACCACAATTATAGCATTTTCCTTTGAACTTCTTGTTGCCATTGTTGTCGCCTTGTTTAGGACCATCTCCAGTAAACTTCCTCTTTTTGTTATGTGGTTTATGAACTTGTTTAACCATATTAGCCTTGGATTCAATAGAATTTTTCCTATTCCTCTTTTCAGCTTTTCGGTTATCTTCCTCAATTCTCAATCTTACAATCAACTCATCCATAGTTATCTCCTTGCGTTTATGTTTTAAATAATTTTTAAAATCTTTCTAAGCTGGTGGTAACTTTTCCACTAGAACAGCAACTTGGAAAGACTCGCTGAGAGACATGCCTTCTGAATGAATATCATGCAAAATAATTTAAAAATTTTGAACTTGATAAATTACCGTTTGGGAGTCTACCATAACAAAGTCCAGAAATTTACCGACAACAAATTTCTTCGTGCCGTCATCTTCTGTCTTGTATTTCTTCTCCAAAGAATCCCAAAATTCTTTTGCTGACTTCAGAGAGCTGTAAACATTATACAACATGTTGTCAAGACCATTGAGGATGTAGTTTCTGCATAGGAAATCTAAATGTTTCCAAGTATTTACAGCGGCAACAACTTGCCGATCACTTTCACCCTCTTTAAGTGTTGGAGCCTCTTCATGGAGAAATCGAGCCAAATTTAAAGTTGTAAGATAGAACAGCATCTTATGCTACCATCTCTTAAACTTAATACAGTTAAATTTTTTCGGTTTTTCTCCATGATTTATTGGTACTTGAACATGGTTATGGATAAGGACCGGTGTTAGTGTAACAATTGGAGTACCACTTCCAGTTGTAGTAGCCATAATATCTGATTACAAAAATCAGAAAAACAAACCACAAATTAATTTTCTAGTTACTAAAAGCAGAAAATAAATTATAACATAAAATAATTTTATTTTCCTTGTTATTAAAACCAGAAAAATAAAATACCACAATAATTTTCTATAACACCAAATAGTATTCTGCAATTGTTAATGACACTAGTCTATTACTACTAGTTGTCAAAGAAAATAGACAGTATATTACTACTATCTGTCAAATAGTTTATAAATACTATTTGTATTTTCCAACCAGAATATCACTTTGTGAAAACACAGAAAATTAAATACAATAAAGATACAAAAAATAATTCTGTCTTAAGATTGTTAGGCAATCTTTACTGTATTTAAATAAATTAATTCTGTTTGGGTACTAAACGACAAACAGAATTCAAAAGGAAAAATAGGAACGGAGAGAGAATATTTTATTACAAAAATCAAACAAATAAATAAAAATAAATAAATAAAAACAGATTTTTATTTTGTTACAAAAACAAAATTAAAATCTGATTTAAATAAATAAAAACAAAGCAGAAAAATAAATTAACTTACTTGATTAATTTCTTGAACAATATTCTGATCAAGTCCAGTGTTAGACACTGTGTCCTTAAGACAGATTCGTCCTCTCCACGGTGCTTTCAGAATATGGATGTCTATTTCTCAGGATAAAATGATCAATCAACGAAAAATAGTAGCACTACTATTTATTCGAACAACAAACACACTAAGTGTTTTATACTCTATCTCACAGAAAATAATAGATGCAGCAAAATGCAGAAAGCAGCTTTAAGGACGAAAAATTTTAAGTAAAAATTCAAATGAGGGACTTGTCTATTTATAAGAGAATTTGTGGTTGTTGGGTTTGAATTAAATAGGTGCAAAACCTGTTTGAACAAGTATGACACCTATTCAGTTTGAATAAACAGATACAAATCTGTTGAGTTCAAATTTGAACAGATAAAAAATCATAAGGACCTGTTTGGGTGTAGAGAAAAACCAGAACAGAATATTTCCGGAATTAATTTTGAATTATGGACAGTTGGACAGATTTTATTTCAAAAAATAAAATTAAATCCAAATTTTTTTGGCCTAAAAAGATTAGTATTTGGCCGGACAAGCCCAACTGTAGACACCCCATTTTTGACCGCCCTCAAGACTTGGGCGTTACTGATGGTTTGCTCGGTGTTGAGAGATGTGCAGGGCACAGGTTCAGTTTCTTCGGCAAGAAGAGAGGCAAATCTTCCCAAACACTTTGTTTAAGGGTTTGGAGTTGAAGAAAAGAGGAGAGGAGGGGAGAAAATAGGTTGAAGAAGAAGTTCGCCATGAATCCGGGTAGGAGAGAATCGAGCAGCCCTCGCTGAATCCGGCTTATTCAATTGCATACTTGGAGTTAGGCTATGAGGCCACCATCGTTGGAAAGAAGACTTCCGGGGCTTCACTTTGTACTCAAGAATCTCCCAAAGCCAAGTCCGGGTGGAGGAGATATGTTGGGTTGAAGCAGGGGATCATCCCGGTTGGATCGAGTCTGCGCGACTTCACGGAAAAGGGCATACCTTTTTTCATAGGAGGAATTTTGATGCAAGGTTTGCGCCATTGGAAAGCTAACTTCCGGGGCTTCGATTTGCATACCCACCGGCCATTTTTTGACCAAGGAATCATCCATCGGCACTCTATTTAGCCGACCGGCAGAAAAGAGTGCCGACCGGCACTTTATTTTGGACAATGATCGAATCTTCTGGCCGGTTTGAACCCTTTGCACCCCCCAAGCCTGGTGCATACCAGCTGTGCCAGCTGGGATGCACAGAACCAGACCCACGTGCATCCATATGCCTATTTTGCACACTTGACCACCTTTTGGCCCTTATTTTGCACCCTTTGCTCATGGCTTCTTGAGGAAGCCTTGACCCCTTTGTCTTGGCTTCCTCAAGAAGCCTTACCAGCTGTCCAAGCTTCCCTTGCAAGCCTTGCACCCTTTGACCCTTTGAAACGTAGCCTCTAAGTCTTGTTTTGCTTGCCTATATAAGCATGCCCCCTCTCCATTGCTCAAGGGTTAGAGGTTTGGAACAAAAAACCAGCAGATATATATGTATATCTGATATATACATATAGATCCCACCCCCCTCTCTCCATATCTCTCTCAATCCACCTCCAAACAACCTTGTCCTTGGACCATTCCTTCACCAACCCATAGCACAACACCACCACTTCCATTTCCAGCGACTTGGAGGCCATTTGCAGAGCTTAGGAGCACCTAAACTTGGATCAAAACCTGCTGGTTCATTGGTCTTCAAGGGTAAGTGCCTATTTCCCTCAAACTAGCATTTTCTTGCATCATCTCTTAGCCTTGCTTGCAAGCACTTTTGGGCTCCGACCCAAACTTCAAATAGTCTTATTTTGGGGTCCTCTTCATGTTTGATTGAGGACCCCTTGCCGTTTGGTGGTAGCATCTAGCACCTATCCCTTTACCCCCTTGTATGCCACTATTCTTGCATAGTATATTTGGCTGATTTATAATCTGTTTTGAGGCATAATGTAAGCTGCAAGTAGGCTTATTTTGAGCCCTTCTTCAACATTGTTGAAGGGCTCAACATTGTTTGCATACTCCATGTGCTACTTGCTTTGAAATCTCTTCTATTTACCGTAATTTTGCATGCTTTGTTAGCCTATCTTGCTTTTGTTTTTGTGGCTTGACACAAACTGGAAATATGCTTGTTTTTCCATGTACAAGATCTGTTTTTGGTTGTTTAGGCCATCCATGGCATGCCTTATATAGTCACCTTGCATTTTGGCTTGCTAGCCTTAGGTGTGTGAGTGTGTAGTATGCCATACTTGCTTGGTTTGTTTGATTTGGGACCTTTTCTAGCATGTTTTCAGTGTTGAACATGTTGGATATATATCCATGTTTGTGCCTTTTAAGTGTGCTTAAAAAGTTGCTTTAATATGCCTAAGTGTTGGACCATACGCGCATGCATGTTTGTATGTATTTTGGCCTTCATTTCCATGACATTTAGCCACTGTTTTGGGCTTGTTTAGGGGCTGTCCAAACTAGTCTAAGACCATCATTTTCATGTTGTAGCATGTTATCTTGTGTTGGTTGCATGCTTGGCCCTTCACATGTGTTGTATGCTTCGATCATGTTGCATTTGGCATGCAATCTTCATTGTTTAAGTTGCCTAACATGTTGCATGCCTTGCATACTTGCATGTTTAGATTATATCTTGCATATGGTCATTAGCATAATGGTTCCATGCCTTGCATGATTATTTGCTTAGGTTGTGTGCCTGTTCATGTTGCATGTTCATGTTGCATGTTTAGATTGCATGCTTAGGTTGCAATTAGCATGCATGCTCTACCTCTTGACCAAGTCATGATGGAGGTAGATGCCCCTTGATTTGATTGTATGCATTGCATTTCATCCCATTGAAAGTGCACAACTTCGCTCTTGGGCCATCACGCATCGAAATGCGCGATTGGTGGTCCGAGAACCAAAGGCTATACTCCTTTGAGTCACAAATATGATAAGGAGTATGGTTGGTGCAAACATTTGTCCCAAGATTCCATATCATGCACTGCTGCTGTCTGTTGCTGTCAAAACTGTCTCCTGCAGGAATTTAGTGCCGACCGGCACTCTATAGTGCCGACCGGCAATCTTTTTGTGCCGATAAGCTCATCAGAAGCCGGTGGTCAAACCCCGCAGCCGGTGGCAAAACCCTCCAGCCGGTGGTGATCTTCAGAATATGAGGAAGGCTTCCCAGGACTTTGGCAATTTCTGGAGACAGGGCAGTGCAAGACAGAGGCAACAGTGGCATGGTGCGGGATTCCCGGGCAAGGCGGACATCGAGCATGCATCATTCGCGCACCCCGAAGCGAAGGGCTGTGGCCCCCCCCTTATTTCATATTTATTTATTCAGTAATTAGAATTCTGTAATAATTTATTCATTCTTTATTTCGGACTGTATTATTATTTTGGTCCCTCCGAGTGAGGGCGCAATTGTAATAAGTGTGTGTGAGTGGGTGTATGTCTTCCAATCCCCATTTCTTTCTCCCTTTTATTTACCCGCTTATGTTGGTAGATTAGGGCACATTTAAATTAGCATACCTTATGCAATGCATGTGTGCATTCATGCATTTGTTTACATGCACCGGGCTCGGTACATCATACAAACTGCATCGCAATTTTCAATTCCAAATTGAATACGTGCTACTCGCGCACTTCACATGCCATGTTTAGGGTTAGCCGAGCCTGCTCTAGATTACATTTATGCCTGCGTTGCATTAGCCACTTAACATGAACTAGGTCATGCATGTTTGCTAACCGGGTTATTGTTTTTGGCACGGAGTACGATGTAAGTTTTTTATGCTTTAGCATATCACATGCGTGTGATTGTTAACATGACAGCAGGCTTACCATGCGGCTAAATGCTTATGTGAGATAAACTGCTTGAATGCCTGTGGGTGAAGGTTGGATTGCCTGAGTTGGAACAACTCATTGAAATCCGTATTTTAGCCTACTTGCGAGTAGCAAAATCTAATACGTTTTTCGAGACAAAACGGATATGCAATGTTTATTTCCAAGTTAGGTAATCTAGTCTATACTTTTGTGTTGTGCGCATCACATAGTAATTCTAGGTTAATAACCGGAATAAGAACGCATAAAGTTTTCAAAAATGGATATCACGGTTAGTAGAGGCCGGTCTTCGGACCGGGCGAAAGGGGGTGCTCATAGCTGACCTTCCCCGATCGTACCCAAGCTCCCGAGCCAAGACCACTTTGGTGATGACGGATACGTGGCCTTCGGCACCGAGTCAGGGTTTCCTAAATTTCCCATTTTAAAATATTTAGGTGGCGACTCTGTAATCTGGCAAAGCAGTCCATGTTTGGCACTACTTTTTCAAAAATCTGTTTTCTCAAACGATTTGCCGGATTTGGACTCTTTGGTTCAGATTTAGAACCGCGACACACAAATTGAGTCCGAACTGTAGCCGAGGTCCCTCCGCCGGACGTGCTACACCAACCCAACCTCATACCACGCACACACGCCCAAGCCCAGCCTGCTCGATCGAACGGCGTGTGCGGTGATTTTTGGGTCCAATGGATCTAGCCCATTTTGTCCATAACCTCCCTCTCTACAAAACTTGGATACCCTTTGGGGCACACCCCAAGTTCCAATCCCATGCCTTATAAACCCATTCAAAACTTCCCACCAAATTAATGCGGAACAAGCCATTTTTCAAACCTTTAGGCCCCGTTTGTTTGGGGTTATAGCAAGGGGATTAGGATTACTAATACCTTGGGACTAGTATATGGGGTGTTTGTTTTGAGAGATAACCTTAGGACTATTAATACCTTGGGACTAACTAATACCTTGGTATTACTAATACCTTGTTTGTTTTGAGAGATAGGGAGGGTACTACTAATACCTTGGTATTACTAATACCCTTGGGGAGGGGATTCATAGTGAGGAGGTAGAGATGATATTAGAAAAATAGTGAGGGGATTAAAAAAATTTTTATTTTTTTTATTTTTTATATATTGGGAATTTTTTTTAAAATATTAATGTTTAATTTTTATATTTTTTTATTTGTTTTATTATTTTATATAAAAATAATTTAACAATTCCTCACTATTAATCTTCTCACTATCAATCCCCTCACTATTAATCCCCTCACTATCAATCTCCTCACTAACAATCCCCTCACTATTAATCCCCTCCATTCTATCTCTGAAAACAAACGACCCTCACTAACAATCCCCTCACTATTAATCCCCTCACTATCAATCCCCTCCATTCTATCTCTAGAAACAAACGGGGCCTTAAGGATTTTCCACAAAAACTCCATTTCCATGGAGCACACTTTGGTTTCAATTTCTCATTCACTCGATAATGGTTTCGAGCAACCAAATATACCACATGAATCACAATGTAACATAGAACGCGTTACCACTTAGACCCGCCAATTTTGGCGCACGGGTCCCACCTAAATAATAGACCAAAGTTAAGAAAAAATTCTATTTTAATCCAGAATTTTCAAACCATTTCTAACACACACACACACACACACACACATATATATATATGTGTATGTATGCATTTGTATATATTTATTTTTCTCTGTATATACATGTTCATTTTTCAAATTAATCTTAGATCTGGGTGTTCTATTGGCTCCACAATCTGACACCTTCATTCAATACGAACCAACCCAAATCAAAAGAATAATGCTTGGGACCCCCTTTTGGGGGTCACCCCCTCACCCCCCTTTGCCACGTGACGGGTGGTGATTGGAGGAGCAGGAAAAAAAAGAAAAAAAAAGAAAGAAAATGTAACCAATGAGAGAGAGGGGGGGTCAAAGGGGGTGGGGGGAAAAGGGGGGATGAATCATTGTTGAAATCAAAAATAAGAGAAAATTGCTTGAGAGCTCTAAAAAAGTGGCTCTAAATTAACATTAAATTATCTTTTTGTGCCCATTATTTTGTCTGTTTCTGCTATTTTTTTTTATTATTTTTTTTTAATGCTTGCCAGCTCAGTAGAGCTGCTCTAATAGCAGCTCTACTAGAGCTCTCCAGCAGTGCTGAAAATAAAATCCCACAAAAACCCAAAAACATGATTTTTGCTCTCTGATTGTAGTCCAATTCATAAATTTCATAATTTCTGCTCTATTATCATCTCAATGTTTCCAATGATGATGTTGATGAATCCAATTCCAAATATATATATATAAATAATGATGTATATGTATATGAATGTATATGATGATCTATATGATTCTAGAAAAATAAATATATAATGATATATATGTATATGAATATATATATATGTTTGTATAAAATATATACATATGTATATATATTGCTCTGAAAATATAATTATATTTAAATTTGGTTAAAAAAAGTTATGAATTGAATAAATAATTAGGAAGTTAATGATAATTTGTGATCTAATTAAATTAGTTTTTGATTCAAATTAATTTTTTAAATCGAAACCCTAATTTCACATGTTGAAACCTTAAGTTCTCTCCACACAACCTTTACTTTTCTCAAATCCATTGAATGAGAAATAATAAACCAGGGTTATATATAAGGGCAAAATAGTCTTTTTACTTCTATTGTTAACGGTGGTAACTATGCACTTCAATCCAATAATCACGAGGGGTTATGTGGTATTTTTCAAATGTCGGGGATAATCTGCACTCTACCCAAACTACAGGGATAAAGTGAAGTTTGTCCATTTTTTAATATATAATATTGGTCTAAATAAATATGTTTTAGTGAATTACAAATACACTATCTGAAATTTATTTAAAAAATGAATTATCCTTTATACTTTGAAAAATTACAAATATCTCATTGTCATAATTTTTTATTTAATAGAATTAATTGAAAAATAAATTTCCTAACTACTCTCCTATAAAATAATAAAATTACCTAAATTATTAATTAAAATAAATTTTTGCTATTATTAAAAATTATTAATTGACTTAATATTTTTTAATAAAAGAGAAAAATTAAAAATTTCAAGCGACGTAATATAATTTTTAAAATTATAAGAAATAATTTATATTTTAAACAAATATAAGAATGTGTATTTATAATGAAAAATGTTTTGTGGCCCTAAAAACTGTGGCCCTAATGGCCCTAATTTCCTGTTTGAGTAAGTTTGTTTTTTTTTTCTTTTTTTTCTTTACCTGATATGAAAATTAGGACCATTAGGGCCACAAATTTTTGAGCTACCAACCAAAGCCCATTTATAATTTACCTTTTTGTTATATCAAAAAGTTCACTGACACACTACAATATGAGCTAAATTCATCATACTGTGGTTTGTCTAGATTTTGACAATTTCGAGTATTAAAATGACAAAATTAAAATTTAAGAGATTATAGTGACAAGAAAAGTATTCTTTAAAAATTAAAACTGTTTTTTTTTTTTTTTTTTTTTTTTTGTTTATTTCTCATTATCAATGTAGACATAGTATCAAATTGATTGAAATTGATAATTTTGATGACTAAAATAATAAAATTAAAATTTAAGAAATTAAAATGACAAAAAACATATACTTTAGAGATTAAAATTGTATTTTATCCTATTTCATCTATCAAATTGTGGATGTTTACATTACAATCATGGAAATTAGTCTTTCCACAAATGAAATTAAAGGTTTGAGCATATTCTTATTTCATAATCATATGATATATTTTTTTATGAAAATGTTTGGTAACTCAAAATTTTGTGGCTCAAATGGCTCAAATCTATCAAAACGACGTCGTTTTACACTCAAAACGACGTCGTTTCGTTTTGAGTGATTTGAGCCATTTGAGTCACAAAATTTTGAAGTACCTAGCATTGTTGTTTTTTTTTATGGAAAATGTCTCGTAGCTCAAATTTTGCGGCTCAAATGGCCAAAACGACGTCGTTTTGGCCATTTTTATGTTATTCTGTATTCAAAACGACGTCGTTTTAGTCATTTGAACCACTTTTGAGCCACAAAATTTGAGCTACGTAGCATTGTCGTTTTTTTATTTATTTAGTTAACATCATAATTGACATTAAGTATTTTCTTATGCAAAGTCAGGTCATAGGAGGCATAAAATCAAATGACATTAAATTATCATTGTCTTACGGGTCATGTACGCAGTTCACTGTTATGTAAGTTTCACAGGAAGATGTGAATCTTTTATACAAATAAATAGTCCAAATTGATTTGTAACATGCTCACGACTGCCAAATATGATAATGAATAATTATTTCAAACGCACAGTTTCATCCTAGAGGGACAAGTCCAGACTAGGAATTTTTCAACCAAGAATGGGAAAAGAGCCTGTTTTTTAATACAAAACGATACTTCGAAGATATTTTTAAGAGATAAATCAAATTCAGACTTAAAATGAAATTGATATCCAAGTTGCATTTGAATTTATGAATTTAAATTTAAAAAATTTGTTAATAATTATTTTAAGGAAAATCACTTAAATATATACATATTGATATTCACTTGAATGGCAGAGTTAACAAATTAAATCAGAGGGAACACTTATCAATTACAATATTGAAAATTTTTATAAAAATAATTCATATAAATTTTTACGATTGACTTTAAAAAATAATAATAATATTAGTTGTAACTAGTGTATTATGAATAATATAAAAAAAAATCATGGATATAAGTTTTAAAATAAATTATATAATGATAAAGTAATTTTTTATACAAAATTTGAGTAAAAATTTAATATAATAGCAATATCACGACATCATGTGATATCACTAACCAATAGTAAAGAAACACATGGAGGATGAACTCCACATATCAAATATAACTAACAATCCAATAATTTCATATATTCATTAAGGTTAATTATGTTTGCATGTCAATAATAATAGACATCAGCATTATATTAAAATTTTTATACATAATAATATGACTTATCATAGTCTCTTTATTTTCAATCAAAACAATCATTATTGTTCTCATAATTTTAAAAATGTCATTGACATTTCATTCTAAATAATATTTAATAATTTTTTATTTAAAATATTTTATTTATATTTGAAAAAAAATTTCCAAAACGTAGAGGGGGCACGTGATACCCCGGACCCTCTATGCCTCTGCCACTGAGTTCAAATATAAAGTTTAGGTCTGTTTTTCAACGCAATTGATGGCTTGATGGCAAGATAATAGTCCTGAATTGAGTTCAAATATAAAGTTTAGATCTGCCTTTCAACGCAATTGATGGCATGCCATCATAGTCCTACATTGAGTTCAAATATGAAGTTTAGATCCGCCTTTCAAAGCAATTAATGGCGTGATGGCAGGATAATAGTCCTTGGTTTTTTTCTATTGACATCATTAGGTTTTTTCTATTTCCCTCCAATATGAGTAGTCAGTACACACTTATTATCTCAACATGGCATGAGATAATAGGGCGTGTGTAGACATAATTTCTTATATCATATCTATATCTATATATATATTCACAACCACCATCCCACAAGAACCACAGCTCCAAGTAATTCATATGCATAACAACAATCACTTCATGTCTATGCCAATTTTGATCCTCTTTATTTCCTTGACCCGGTCATTCCTACCTTTATCAGTTTCAACACCATACATAAATAGCTTAAACAAAGGCTCATCCCTCTCTGTGGAGAAGCCAGACCAAGTTTTGATTTCACCAAATGGGGTATTTTCAGCTGGATTTCACTCTGTCGGCGACAATGCTTACTGCTTTGCAATATGGTTCAGTGAACCATTGTATGATGGGAGGCACACCATAGTCTGGATGGCTAACTGAGACCAACCCATTAACGGAAGACTCTCAAAGCTCTCCCTCTTGCAAAATGGCAACCTCATCTTAACAGATGCCGGCCAACTCAACGTTTGGGCCACCGGCACTGAGTCAATCTCTTCAGTGCAATTGCTACTGAATGACACTGGTAACCTCGGTTCTTCTTACTTCAGAAGGTTTGATTCTTTGGCAAAGTTTTGATTCACCAACGGATACCCTTCTTCCCAACCAACCACTCATTAAAAACAAAAAGCTTGTGTCATCTCGAAGCCAAACCAATTATTCTTCTGGTTTCTACAACCTCTTTTTCGACAATGATAACGTCCTCCGTCTTCTCTTTGCTGGCCCTGAAACATCTAGCATTTATTGGCCAGACCCATGGCTAACCAACTGGGAAACTTTAAGGTCCAGTTACAATGATAACAGAACTGTGGTACTCAACTCCTCGGGGCATTTCAAGTCAACCCATAATTTTGAGTTCACAGCTGTAGATTCTGGCATTGGGACTCAGAGAAGATTAACTATGGATTATGGTGGCAACATTCGACTCTACAGTCTAGACAAGATAGGCAAAATTTGGAGCGTTTCGTGGCAAGCCATCCAAAAGCCATGCAATATCCATGGTATGTGCGGACCCAACAGTCTGTGTACTTGTGTTCCCCTTGAGAAATTTGGAAGGAGATGTTATTGTATACCAGGGTACAAGATTAAAAGTCATACAGACCAATCTCTTGGATGTGAACCAGAATTTAGTCTCTCTTGCAGCGATGGTGAGGCTGGTTTCCTTGAACTTCCTCATGTTGAATTTTATGGCTATGATATTACTTTCTATAGTAATTATACCTTCAAGATGTGTGAGGAGAAATGCTTGCAGCATTGTGACTGTTATGGGTTTCAATACAGATTTCACTGGGGCGATGGTGTTTACAATTGTTATACCAAGTCACTATTGTTGAATGGATATCGTTCAACAGGTTTTCCAGATCCCATGTACATAAAATTGCCGAAAGTCACACTCAAATCCTATACAAATCATGTTCAAGGATTCAGCTCAGATTGCCCACAGTTAGTCAGTTTGCAACTTAATAGAATTTACAAGAAACCCCAAGAAAATGAGACATTACAGTTCTTGGTTTGGTTCGCCAGTGCTATTGGAGGAGTTGAGATTATTTGTGTATGTCTTGTATTTTGCTTCTTGTATAGAACTCGTCCAGATTCTGTTGCAACTACACAAAGCTACCTTCAAATGGCTACTGGATTTAGAAAATTCACCAACAGTGAGCTAAAGCAAGCAACACATAATTTTGGTGAAGAGATTGGAAGAGGAGGCGGTGGCATTGTATACAAGGGTGTATTGTCTGATCATCGAGTTGCAGCAATCAAGCAGCTCAACGATGCTAACCAAAGAGAAGCTGAATTCTTAGCAGAAGCAAGCACCATTGGGAGGGTTAACCACATGAACTTGATAGAGGTCTGGGGATATTGTGCAGAAGGGAAGCACCGACTTTTGGTTTACGAGTATATGGAACATGGGTCCTTAGCAGAAAATCTTGCAACCAATACCCTTGATTGGGTGAAGAGGTTTGATATAGCAGTTGGCTCTGCGAAAGGACTAGACTATCTACACGAGGAGTGCTTGGAGTGGGTTCTCCACTGTGATGTGAAGCCTCAAAACATTCTCTTGGACTCTAATTACCACCCAAAGGTTGCAGATTTCGGTCTCTCCAAGAGCTATTGAATAGAGGTGGTGGACATAACTCGAGCTTTTCTAAGGTCAGAGGAACAAGAGGTTACATGGCTCCTGAGTGGATTTTTAATCACTGAATCACATCCAAAGTTGATGTTTATAGCTACGGAGTGGTGGTGTTGGAGATGGTCATTGGAAAGAGCCCGCTTACAAATTCTCCTAGTTCTGGCAATCCAGGGGAGATGGAACAGAGGCATTTGGTTAAGTGGGTGAGAGAAAAGATGAATGAAACTGTAGCAAAGGAATCATGGCTTGAAGAGATCATAGACCCAGTTATGAAAGGAAGATATGATGCAAGTAAGATGGAAACATTGGTTGGAGTGGCATTGCAATGTGTAGAAGAAAACAAAGATGCAAGACCAACTATGAGTCAAGTGGTAGAGAGGCTTGTACATCATGAGCCTAGTGATTATTAGCAAAAGCCTAAGCAAAATAAACAAATAATGTTTATTAGCAAAGGCATGAATAAAACATTGTCAAGTGAATGCAGTGGAAGAAATTGAAGCTTTTCTAAATGTAGCAAGCGACAATCATGTCTCTCAGGTTGTGGGAAGTTAATTTTGACCTCTTGGTTTGTGAAAGATTGTCCTGTTCTTTTTTTTTGTCTTTTTGGAACTAGTCCTGTTCTTTTTGTTGGTCAGGATCTTTTGTCCCAAAAATCTTTTGTCCTCCTATCCTAGTTTTTCTTTATCGTGAGGCATGTTTTGAGATTCTCAGATTAAAATGTTATTGATAAACCACATATTCAAAAAAACTTTACAATAAATAAGAAAAACGGAAAAATCTATTTTACCTCGTGTTTTGGTTTGGTAGCATTTTATTCTTGTGTTCTAAAAATAACTACATACCACCCTAATGATTTTGGACTAACTTTGTTAATAGAAATATATTTTGATATGTAGCATTTTTTTTGACATTGTTTTTGCTCCCTAATGATTGGGTGGTGTTTAGTTTATTAGACTAAAGCGGAATAGAATTATTATTCTATCAAAATATTTATTTATTTGTTTTATTTACTGTAATAATGATGAAAAATGCATTGTAATGAATCAAATGAAACCTTGAATTATTATATGCCATTGCTTACATGGAGCTAGTAGTGAAAAATTATAATCCACACTAATTGAGTCATTCTTTGTCTCTCATTTATTTAACAAAGATGAGTGACTATGTTTCACTCATAAAAATTCACACTACTCTATTGATTTGGATCATCATAGATAATATCACATGATACTCTGAGAATACTCAGCTATAATGGAAAAAATAAATTCTTATATAAAATTTTTTACTACTATTTTTGTAAAGAATACCAAAAAAATTACATTTAAAAAAATAAAATAAATTTTTATGCATTTATTTAGAAAATTAATAAATTACGCCTTACCTCAACTTGTGTCGCTCCATCACCTCCACCTTCGCAACCCCACTACCCCCAACCACTATTACCATTAATATAACTATTAAGGCATGTTTGATTAAGTAGATTAGAGTATGGGATTGAGATTATTAATTCGTGAGCCCAATTATCCTATATTTGTTTTAACATTTTAATTTAAGATTATTAATCCAATGGATAATTAATCCAACAAATTTGTAAGATTATTAATAATAAGATAGGGGTGAAATTATTAATCCAATTGATATTAATCCAATTGAATAGTGAACACCACACTAATTTAATAAGATTATTAATGCTTCACCATTAGTTTTGTAAATCAAACATGACCTTAAAGTAGTAATTTTAAGGTCGTGCATATAAAAACAAATCTAGAAAAATTTAAATACAAGAAAATAATTTTTATGATTTTCTTTTAATAAAATTATTAGGCACATCCGTGAAACAAATGGAACGTTAATCTTTTATTCTATTCATTTTCTTAAAGAATATTCTTGTTTTTGGATAGTAATCTCAAATAACATTTGATTAATTGAAATGGAGATGGAATGCCATTGATTTAGGCAGAATGAAATGAAATAATTATTTTTTTACACTCAATAAAATAATTATTCTATTATATTTTTGTTTCATTAAAATAAATACTAAGTCAAAAATAAAACCAAATTCAAAATAATAATAAAAAATCAAATACCCTGTGCAAGTAGCCCGGGCAATTTTTAACTAGTGTATATATACAAGACATTGAGGTTATCAAACCCATCACCAAAACGAAACAACTTGCTATTATATTTCAACCAGAGATTTCTACTTTCAACAAACATTTGGGGTAGAGTACATTATGCAACCTGGATTTCAAATAATGGCAAAAAATGCAGTGGTTGTGGATGTTTTGGAAGTTAGAGAGAGAGAGAGAGAGAGAGAGAGAGAGAGATTGGCAATGGCAATGGCAATGGCAATGAAATGACGATTCTCTAAATGACCCTGTAAGGCCTCAGAAGCAAATGCACAAGAAGGGTGGTCCATAAAAGCTAAATGACCTAGTAAGGCCACATGTGGAGGTTTTCAATTCATAACTGCCATAAATATGGTTGGTACATACACATATGTACATGCATCTCTTTTTTCTTTTTCTTTTTTTAGTTTTATAAAACCAAAACAATAAAGGCATGAGTTATTATACCTTATTTTCTTGTGTTTTTATGGCAGCCAATTCAAAACAAAGTTCTCCCTTCATTCCCAAAATCAAGATGCCAAAGTCGAACTTGGGCAACTATCCACAGCGCAGGCCAAGATGTCTCTATAATCGCGAGATATTCTGAAAGAATCATAAACATTCCCATCCCTGCTCTTCTTGTACTCAAACAGAAGGTTTGAATGATCAAATGCGGTGAGTTTTACGAATCCATAATCCAAATCCCTGAAAATACTCCAATGAGTCTGGATGGTGGTAAATGGTGACAGGCTTGCTCCTGCACCCCCGGCAGCAACATGTATTGTCCCATTAAGGGGTCCCTTGTAATAATGCTTCTCCTCATTAGTGCAAATATTCTGTACCAAGAAAAACATAAACGATCAAAATGTTATATAAATCCATAATGCCAGTTAATTTGATAGCTAACTGTATATTCTCTTTTCTCATTGCTTCCTCTTAGTTTTTGCTTTTATCTTCAAAGGAAACAAAAAGAATAAATAAAATAAAATGTGTTCGAGAACCCTAACTGTGACAATTCGACAAGAATAAACACAAACTTACAAAGAGATGACTAGTATCAGCACAATCCATGTATTGAAGAACCCCAATTTGCAAATGGTTCAAAATCCCAGTTTCAATCTCGCCCTGTTTGTTTACCGTATATAAGGGCTGGATATGAGGGTGGGGAAGGATATAATAGGAGGTGGGTCCCACATGTTTTCTTATCTTCCACATCTTGTGTTTGGTTGCTCCAATGGTATTGTATATCCCCACCATCGGATATAGGGAATCTTTCATCCAAAGGTCAAAAATAATCACTCTCCTCTTACCCATCCTATATCCTATCTTAACCAAACATAATATAAGTGACCCCACAATATATAATCCATCTCATATCTTACAACATATTATATCTCATCTTTGTCCTCAGCTATTACATATCCTTCTCAAACCTTTATATCCAATCCAGACAATCAAGCAGGACCTGGGCTTTGTTTTAATCATGGATTTGGGTAAGAATTTGAAAAGGGAAAGGCAAAATGTGACTATATTTCATTCACATTTCATCAAACTTTCTCCTTCTCCTTTTTCCTTTTCCTTTCCAAATCCCTATCCAAATCCAAACACAGCCTAAGTGATATAAATAAAAAAAAAGGATAAAGAGGGGTTGAAAAGTATAATGGAATTGACTTCTGTACAAACAAATTCAAGTACCTGGTAAATGGGACATGTCCTTTCATAGTTGTGTACATGGCCAAACATGGCTATATCAACCTTGTACTTCTGCCAAAGCTTTTGAAGACTCTCCCTCCCCATTGGTTCTGCAAATGATCCTTCTACAGCATAAGACGCATCAGAGGAATAACCTAATACCCGATGTGCAAGGAAAATCAGCCATGGTTGCTTCAGTCTATCAGCAGATGCCAGGCAATGCTCGATGAACACATATTGCTCAGACCCCTCTCTCCAATCTTGTTCTGTGTCAGCTATGCAGAATTTGAACATGCCATAATTGGTGGAGTACCTAGCAGAGAAAGATATGACACTTAAAAGCAGTTCCTCCTGGACTCGGGTTGCATGTGTTGAAACATGTCTATATAGAAAATTTACATTAAGTGAATTCTCTGCTGTTAAAAAAGCAAGAAAATCAGTGTTGGCAACAAACACAACCAAAAATGTAATTGAAGAAAATGGCAAAAGTGAAGGAGGAGAAGGAGAAGAAGCATGTGTTTTCATATGCAATTTGCAAGGAATAGCTCTGGAATACAACATTATAAATATTCCAAATACTTCTGATATTTACGCAATTCATAGTCCTTGAATGTAAGAAACTATATATGATTACATTGTTACACAGTCTTGAGTAGAACTCACCCCAAAAGCTAGCTATTAAGGTGAGGGTGCCCTCACACTTATATGTTTAATATTACTTTAGTACTCAGACGATGTGGGACTTTGCTTCACACCCTCCCTCACGCCCAGCGTGCTCACTCGGCAACACCTGTAGCGTGTAGGCCATGGACACGCACCCTACCCATCCTTGAGTAATCTGGCTTTGATACCATGTTACACGGTCTTGGGTAGAACTTACCCCAAAAGTTAGCTATTAAGGTGAGGGTGCCCTCATACTTATATGCTTAATATTACTTTAGTACTCAGGCGATGTGGGACTTCGCTTCACATAAACACCATCATCTCCTTGAAATAGCTCGATCTCTTCTTTTCTTTGCTTCTGTTCCGGCACCATTCTAGGGTGAGGCAATTCTTACCGCTGCTTTCCTCTTTAATTGCATGCCGACTCCTTTACTCTCCAGTCAATCCCCTTATGAGGCTTTGTATTCCCAACCTCCCAATTATTCTCTCCTACATATCTTTGGGTCTGCTTGTTTTGTCCTACTTCCTTGTAAAGATAAGACCAAACTCAATGCCCGGTCTATCTTGTGTGTCTTTTAGGGTTATAGTCTTACTCAGAAAGGCTATCGCTATTACGATCCTGTCTCTCGTCGCCTTTATGTCTCCCATCATGTTGCCTTTCTCGAACGTCTGTCTTACTTTCAGCTTCCCCCTCTCACTACTCCAGTATCCAAAGAGGATTTGGTTCACAATAACCCATTGCCTTTTGAGATCTCGTCTGATGAATACATTTCCACTGTTCCTCTTGAGCTTGTTCTATCTTCTCCTCCTGTTTCACCTCTGGCTGCTTCTCCTCCTTTGGCTTCTTCTCCTCCTCTGTTATTAGTTTATTCTCGTCGCAAAGTTCCTCCACCGATTGTCTCTGCCCCTGCTGTTGCTCCTCCTGCTTCTGACAACTCTGATCCTGCTGAACACCAATATCCTACTCGAGCGCGTCATTCTCCAAACAGGTTGGGTTGGTCTAATACATGTTTTTCTGCTTCCTATCATACTTTTTTGTCTGCTATTCACTCTTTTTCAAAACCTCAGTCCTACAAAGAGACATGTCAGGATCCTCATTGGGTTCATGCTGTGGAGGATGAGTTGTCAGCTCTACAGAAAACTAGTACTTCGGCGCTGGTTCCTTTGCTTGCTGGTAAGAACTTGGTTGGTTGCAAATGGGTCTACAAAGTCAAGACTCATTCTGATGGGTCTCTTGAGCGCTACAAAGCTCGTCTGGTTGCCAAAGGTTTCTCTCAGGAGTATGGTATTGACTATGAGGAGACATTTGCTCCTGTTGCCAAGATGACTATTGTCCGTACTTTGATCTCTATCGTTGCTATTCGTTCTTGGCCTCCTTATCAAATGGATGTTAAGAATGCTTTTCTTAATGGCCATCTCATTGAGGAGGTTTACATGCATCCTCCTCCTGGCCTTCCTCATTCCTCTGGCCAAGTTTGTCGTCTTCAGCGTGCTCTGTATGGTCTGAAGCAGTCTCCTCATGCTTGGTATGATCGTTTTCAGACTGCTGTTACACGGTCTTGGGTAGAACTCACCCCAAAAGCTAGCTATTAAGGTGAGGGTACCCTCACGCTTATATGCTTAATATTACTTTAGTACTCAGGCGATGTGGGCATTCGCTTCACATACATACATATATATATACATATAAATAAAATAAAAAACTACAACCAATTTAGTCCCATTTGATTTGGAAAGGGTTATGCTTTTTGTTTGGTTTTGGCAACTTGGCGTAGAAAGTAAGGAAATGTCAGATGGGGCTAGAAATTGCAGGATTTGTCCTTTCAAGGCCTTAATATGCAGAAATTAAGGCCTCCTAGCCATTGAGAAAGCCAATCAACAGTGACAAACCTTTCTGCAAACTGAATAGGTTTGTTGGCAAGTATGTCAGGCCATATAAGAATCTAGAAGATACTACAAGCACAAGCAGAACAAATAAGAAGAATGGCAAGCCTTCCAGTACACTTGTCAGGAATTTGCAACATCCTGGAATATAGTGCAGAACCTGACATTCGGCCTGGAACATAGTACAAAACTTGACAATTCAGCCTTCAAAATAGTGCAGAACCTGACATTTCGTCCATGACTTGGTGTTGCAATTCATAGTCATCCTAGATATGGTACAGAACTTCACAGACAAGTGGCAAGATGACAGTAATTCTTGGAATCCTAATAGGGCAGGAGGTCATGAGGTTCTAATGATGTGGCAAGGGTTTGATGACATAGAAGACATGTGGCATGACAATAGCGCTACAGGAATAATGGCTCCAAGTAGTGACATGGCAGTCGTAATTCCCTTTAATTAAATTAATTAAATGGATAAAGAAGAGAAACATTAATCAGCCCAACTGTTCCTCGAAAATAGGGGTGGTTGAGCAGCCCCACATGCCAAAATTGGTGTTGGATGATGGTCCATGTTCCTAAATAGTTGCTAAGTTAACCCACGTGGAGATCAAGTTGAGATATAATGGGCCACATGACAACCATCCGATGAAATATGTTGCATATATAGCCGTTAGTGGGAAAGTGGTTGCTAAACTTGGGCTCCAAACAAGGAAACATGGAAACTTGGCACAAAATCAAGCAGACACGTTTTGGCAGTTGGAACAGAAACAATAGGTAGTTATTAGCTATTTTTTCATTATAAAAGGATTTCATGGCCAACATTTGAAGTGGTCCAACACCAATAACACAATATCAACTCTTGCCAAATCATTTTATCAATTTATCTTTTATTATGATCCAGCACCAATTCCTGCAAAATTCACTTGTCAATTCCTGCAATTGGCAGTTTTATTTGAAGCATTTATTATCTTTTCCTTTAATTGTACTTCATTATCCGTTTAGCAAGTCCAATATTCCTGCAAAGTCAGCAACTTTAGTTCTTTATAATCTTTTTATTCTAGTTTGTTCATTTCCTTTGAACTTTTTATTTCACTATCATCACCTAAGAAAATATTGAAGTCCTCTTCGTTGATGCAAAATCCGAACCGGTTATCCATCTTCCTGACCACACACAATTCCTACATTGGAAGTCAGAATCCCACCCCTTAGACTAGGTTCAAACGTCATGACACGCCCGCGCAATCCAAAGCATCAACACTACGCCCAAAGTTGTGTTTTCCCTTTTAAGGGTAAACAGCGTTACAAAAATTTGAGTATACTGCAACAGTTTCACAAGAGAACAAAATGAAGGAGAAGAAAGGTGAGAATGAAATGCTGATCCATATCACAAAACAGTCAAACAGGTACATATAAATATACAAACATATATATATGCGCATATGTGACTGTAACACATGACTTTTGCAATGACTCATACCAGAACTTAGCCCTGTTCTCAGTAGGAACATAAAACATAGTCTCAGCCAACACGCCACATTCTCCTCCTGAATCCATGTTCCCATAGAACGATCCTGTTCCAGGCCAGTCACGTTCATGGTTACCACTGCAAGGAAAAACTATTAATTCCCATATGCCACACAAGAGGAGAGAACAGATGACTGACTATGTGTTCCAATAATATAAAAGTTGCAACACACCTAGCAATCATATAAGGCACAGTTGAGGCAATTGGCTCAATTTGAGAAGTAAACTGATCCCACTGTGAAATATATCCATCTGCATAACAAATATCTCCAATGTGGAAGACTATATCAATGTTCTTCAAGTCCTTAATAAGCTGTTTAGTAGTGTTAAGAGAGCCGCGCTGGAAATTATTATATTCACTAGAGCCATCAGCCTCATCCTTCATATTGGAAAACAAAAAAAAGATACTTCAGAACAGAAGCTTACTGGGTAAATGGAACTGGGCTGGCTTTAGAGTATTGGAATAAAAACTCAAAATGAGTGATGCAGTGGAAAAGAAATAGATTTATTACTACATGACATAGATCTATTAAAATCTCCAGTTACAATGATATATTCAACATAGACAACAGTTGGAATCATAAATCATCATGATAAGAAAAATAAATTAATCAATAAAGAGCTAGGTTCAATGTGCATAATGAAGCTTGCAGGGTAGTTCAGACCTTTCCCATGTCACCATAAATGACTACACGTTGTATTGAATTTTGACCAGGATAAGGTGATGCCCTGAACTGGTACATCTGAGTCCATATATATGTACCATTCAACAACATATGCCCTATCTTGTACGTATACCTGCATTATAATTCAGAAAATAGGAAAACACTTTTTGCACCCATACTCAAAGTAGAATATTCAACTAAATCTTTTTGACGAGGCCACCATCAAAACAAACAGTTTCTTTTTTATTTTCTTTCTTTTTTCCTCAACAAAAGTATGTATCTCGTAACATTATCAGAGAACATCATACTTCTACAAGTTCTAATACCAATTAGTATATTTCATTCGTTCGCTGATTTGGATACATTATTTAACTTTATTAAACAAAGGGCTTCTTTATATTATCATAAGTTATAAATTAGTTTATCCTTTATTCTGATATAATAAAAATCATATAGACATACACTGAGTTGGGCCACAAGTCCTTCAGGAAACTAGTGTGTATGAATCCAGGATCACGCCATCCCACTGTTCTTGCTGGTGCACCTGCACCATGGAAATATAAGATGAATTATCTACCATAAAGATTTTTTCATAGAAGTCTTGCTCCGTTCAACCAAATGAATAAAAAGGCCAGGAAACACCAACTGTGTAGAATGCTCAAAAATTGAAGTGCCAAACAAAACTTTTGTTAGTTCAATAAAAATAAAATAAAAAAATAAAAAATAAATAAATAAAGAGCATGACTTGTGTAAATTGTCTAGTATTGTCACTGATTTGCCAGTTCTTATGGAATAGCATTTTTGCCACAACTGCATTACATGTTACATAAATCTCCATACAAGATATGATTTAGTAACAATCACTGTGTGCAAGAAGCATTATCCAAGTAAAAACAGCACCAAAAAAAATAAATAAGACTTTGTTTCATTATTAAAGATTGGTGCATGGTACTATTGAGACAGTCACTCTGCCCAGAAGGGTGTATCTATAAATGCACAAAATAATTAATTAAATTTTAATATATGATGTTTTACTCAAAACAGAAGTTCCATAATTATCAGCATATTAAAGATGTTGCCACCAGAATTCTATTTTATATCCATTACTTTGAAAGTATGTGGAAATTCAGTACAAAAATAAGGTCATCATTCCAAAGCAATGCACCTCGTGTCCATACTCAAGAATATGTTATAGAAGCTAGATTCAAATGTATATTTACATTTATAGATATTTACGCACCACACATACTGCTGCGATCAAAAGTCACTGTCCCAGCTGGGGAACGGCTCTGTTCTCTTCCTTTTGGACCCCATTGAACGAAAGGTTCTGCTTCATTGATCCCATATCCACTTGTCCATGTTACGGTCATCTAAGTTTCAAGTTAAAGTACATCATCTCCTCTAAGAAATTTTTAAAATCAACCATGTAATTAAATGACTAAATAAAAGAAACAACAAGAAAGAAGGCCCTACCCATGCATTGGCAAGGCATTAAGATAATCATCTACACAAATTAATAGCTTTCTTATACTTTCGGCATACACTACGCATAAGATCTAACAACTAATGTGACAGAATTAGACTTACTTCATTCCATGTTTTTCCTTGTGCTAAGCGTGGGTACACCGGCGCATTTGGATTTGCAAAAGCTACAATATTTGACACTGCCACTAGCTTTGGCTGTTATAGAAAGAAAAAAAGATTTAAATTTCATTGAAGGTAGTTGTGGCTGAAACACAAAAGAGAATATAATCTTCATATACAAGCTAAAAAAAATGGTAAAGAAAGGAAACAAACCAACAAAAATTTAAAACAAAAAATATTTTATATAACATGGTAGATGAACAATGAATTCATCAGCTAGTGCATTCAAAACACATTATGGGGGGGAAAAAAAATGAAGAAGAAGAAGAAGAAGAAGAAGAAGAAAGAAAGAAAGAAAGAAATTTCCTAACTGGAATTTCATTTGTAATTTAGATTCAGTTGGGGAGCTTTTGGTCAACTAGCCTTGTAAAGATAAACTGCGATATTAAAAACAAAATTTCAATTATAGTCACTAATGTTCTCCCACAAAATTATAATCCATCAAGAAACAGCTAGAAACATTACTCTGTCTGATTTTCGTTTTTAAGTATATATATTTGAAAAATACTAAAAATAGTTTGGTGAAAGTAAACATCAAAATGATATTTTTGAATTTTCAAAAAGTATTTCTGCGCAGAAAAATAAAACAACATAAAAATGATGAGTTTTCTAAGTTTTTCATTATTTTTTCAGCAAAATTATTTTTTTATTATTTTCAAAAGAAAAATTTTAAAAACAAAACTAAACAGAGATATTGAACTGTCAAAGTCCAGCTCCAGCCAATCATTTTAAAATTTAGAAAAGACCATAAAGGGCCAACACAGAACAATCAATGGTTCTTTATAATATTCTGTTCATGAAGGACGGTTTGACCTCCACATAGCTATGTTGGCTATATTGGAAGAGTAAGACATTGTGAGCATACAGCTAATAAACCGCCAGAAAACAATGCAAAAGAGAAGTCGGATCTCTGATTGATCAATTGAAGCCTTAATGATCCCTTGCCATTATCTTTGTACTCAGGATTTGCGTAATTTGCATATTGATACTGCAAGAGAAGTGTAACAGTTTAATATTCAATTTAGTCATAGAAACGCCCTTCTTCCACTTGGAAGCAAGCCAAGAAGTTATAGAAGAAATCCAAGGCAGCGCAGCTCGAACCTTAATTGGTGCAGTACACAAAAGGTGAGGAAAAACTCTTCCATTTTCAGGGGCGCAAGTAGAAGCACTGAAAAAATAAATAAACAATTAAAACTAAATGATTTATTCAGATTAACACCATCAAAATTATATATATATATATTAATCTCAGAGAAAAATCATTTCAACCTGAAATTTGCCGGTGAAAATACTCCAATCCAATCATCAATTGATGGGTTCGAAATGCTATATTCCACAGTCAACCATTCAGAATTTTGCCCCTATAACCGAGAAGGAATCTTGGCATCAAGACCAGACCAAAATTACACAAAATCCTTCATGAATTTTCAGATGTTTGAAACTACCCTCAGTCTCAGTGAGTTCTTGGCAGCAGACACTGGGCACTACCCATTTTATGTGGGAATCCATTCTCTCCATTGGTAATATATTAATTAGTTTTAAACATTTAACAAACACTCCTTTTTTCATGACTGCCCTGAACTCTGAGACTGAGAGTGCAATTGAAGGTTTCCTACCTCTAACCCAAGAACTGGAGGAGAGGCTTTAATATAAGAAAGGTCATCAAGTGCAAACACTGCCTTGTGAATCGCAATTCTTGAGAGAGGCTGCTGGTCTCCATGTGATGTTGCCTCCTTGAACCCCGACAAAATTGCCAACAAAATCAACCCCAATAATCTCATCCCCCCCGCCCGAGATATGATCAACTCAATCAAAAGTCAAATACCTAACAGTAAGAACCCTATTCGCAGCAACAGAACATGAATGCAATTGCAAACTCAAAAAATATATAAATAAAAGAATAATTACATTCTAAACTTAGCAAGGAATCACATGGAACGAAAATCTTAACTCACATTTGCTATTATGACCACTTATCATACCAAACATGTCTTCTTTTTTTCATTTTCCTTTCTTTTTTTTTTTCAGATTTTTCTCTCTAGACCTAATAGAAAAATAAAAAAATAAAAAAAATAAATAAATAAATAAATAAATCACAATCGAAGGCTAAAAACGAGGAATTCTTAATGCACGGCATTGCTAGTCACCCACAAAAATATATCCACCAAACAGAATCCCTAAATGCATGCATGCAGACATATAAATGTATGTCTGTGTTTAACCATTTATGGACACCAACATACAAAAACAACTAAAATTCTGCACTGCTCTTACAACAGTGGGTGACAATCTGAAAATAAGCAAATATATTGGGGACACAATAAGCATAGGTGTGAGGTGGCCGAAATAAGGGGATTTTTACTATACCAAGGGGATAATATGGTTTTTTATATTTTAGGCCCAAGATCCTACCCTGATCACACCCCAAGCTCCCCCTGAGCTACGTGACAGAAAATCAACACCACCCTACGCCTCTCAACTGCACAATGTTCGGGGTTCTAACCCGCAAATAGTGACAACAGGCGACTATCTCCCTCAACTCATTAGACCAACTATAGATGCATGCCTACCCGGGCCAAGCCCGAAAATCAATCAAATAACATCACCCGGGTGAAGCCCGAAAAACAACCCAGAATGAAAAAATCAAATCCCTTAAATAACCCAACATTTAGTTAAATTTAACACATTTATACTTGGACAATTTTTCAAAACATATGAAATCTCACCAGATTATTCTTTATAGCCATTTTACCAAAATGATCTTATGGTTAATAGTGTAGAATAATCTCTAAGTATAAAATCACCATTTTGTCTTTATGGATCATCTCTCAGTATGAAATCACCACTGTGTCTTTGTGGATAAAAATTATCATTTTTCTCATAAGGGTCTAAGTTTACCATTTTACTCATATTAACTTCATCAAGTTAATTGTAAATGATCAAATCAACCATTAGTTCATTGTCTCCCAAAATATCCAATTAACCCCTAATAAGCCAAAATTACCAATTTTTTCTTTTTTAATAAAAAATACCCAACAATTCAAAAAATCAAGGTATGAAATTAAGATATGAAAATATCACATTAAATCCTTAAACTAATAAAACTGGTATGGTAATCAAACATAACTTAAAAAAATACCTTTAAAATACCAAAACAATTCCAAATCAAACCATCAATTTAACTAGTTTATTTTTCATACCAAGCAAGCTAAACGAATTTTTTCAAATTTTATACACCTTAATCATCAATCATTACCTTAAAGTTAGCTAATCAACATAACTTTTATACCACAAATCATCTAATATGGCAAGGAGTACACTTTTTCAAAATTTAGGAAACAAAAGCCCTAATTTAATATTTAATAATTTCTCAATCTCAAGCAAAGTTTATCAACATGCATATCATTGCTCATCAAATGTCATGAATAGAGCACTTTTATGGTTTTTAATTCAAAAACAACTCTTTTAACTTCAACATGAGATTTTTGGCATGAAATACAACTAACTTCATGATTTTCTCAACTAGAGCTCAGGAAAGGAATATGACGACATTTGAACATATATTTTTCAAATACAACCACAAAGTTTGAAAATAATTTCAATACATGAAATATAACTTCCTAAACATGCATTTTCTCAAAATAAAACCCTAGACATGCATTTCAAAGCAATATAATGAAGAGGGAGAAAAAGAAAAAACCCACCTTATTGAATCTTTGATCAACAAAAAAAATGAAAGAGAAAGGAGATGAGCAGTGCAGATTCAAGCCACACTAACTTTGAGATAGCAAGTAAATGCCTTCCAATCATTGTCAAGAGTGTGTAATAGTTAAGATTTAACTAAAATATAAAAAATAACAATTTTGATTGGTAGCTCGAAATTCCCTCCCCGAATTCCCTAATTTCCATTTTCAGTAAACTGTTTTTTTTTTTTTAACTTGCCTTGCAATTTTTTTTTTTTTTTTTTTCCAAAAAAGGCATTTTCGGGGCTTTCGGGGGAAGCCCCCTCGAGCTCCCAGGATTTACCCAAAAAATAAATACATAAAATTGAAGAGGGGGTGAAGAAAGGGAACCCACGGGTTAGGCTAGCAGTGGCAGGTTTGAAGGGAGAGTGGTTCCTTCATTTCTGCAATAATGAGGCAAAGAAGTGTATTTCAAGGATGTGCAAGAAAGATGCCACCCTTTCCTTAGAGAAGCTTCGATGCAAACGCAATATTCAATGCACCGGTCATGTCACATATCTTTAAATTTCTATTACTAATACTATCATTAATAACGTGATAAGTCAATAAAAAAAAAATAAAAATTAAGACACAAAACATATCTGACGGTAGATGAGATCACTATCACATTTCTAAGAATTTAGATTCCCTCTTTGAACTTGGTCCTTGAGCTCGGTTTTTGAGAGCTTTTGGGTCCACTTTGAGGCCCAATTTTGATAATCTGAACCGTTCATATTTTAATATTTATTCAGTATAACATACCTGTAAAAAATCAAGTTAATCGGATATCAAAAAGTATGTGTTCGAAAAACTGGGACTATAAATTATTTTTTAATAAACAGTTTTTCGAACACATACTTTCTGATATCCGATCAACTTGATTTTTAACAGGTATGTTATACTAAGTAAATATTAAAATATGAACAGTTCAAATTATCAAAATCGGACCTCAAAGTGGACCCGAAAGCCCTCAAGGACCGAACTCAATGAGAGAATATAAATTCCATTTCTAATGCAATCACTAATTAATAGTCTGTATCATTTTTCATATTAATGCACTAAAAGCTTGGCCTACGTGGCCTTTGCTACAGTTGTCCTATTCAATGGGGGTAAACGGACCCTTAGTGCGGTTTTTTTTTGCGAATTTATATATTATAATTTTGGAAAAATTATTTTGAATTATTTAATTAAATTTATTTGAAATAATTTTTTATTTTAATAATTTATTTTAACTCAAAAAAATTAATTATGAGAAATTGTCCATCTCTTAATTTTTATTATCAATTTTTATTTTGGACATGTTAATTTATGATTATACCTTTAAATTTTTATTTTCTTTTTTTTTTTATAAAAATAGAAAAAGATCCAAATGGATTGCTTATTATTATTTTATTTTTTTTATGGAAAATATGGACTGGTAGTGAAGAGCATAAAATAAAAATTAATTCAACTTACAACTATAACAAAAGTTAATTCAATTTACAATTAACAAGGTAAAAATGACATTTATACACCCAAAACATTATTTCACAACTTAATTATTAAACACTACTAAACAACTTAAATCTGTAATTCAGTAATTGTACCAAACAAATCAACAACTTCTGATTAAATTTATAATTTATAATCTATTAAGTTATAATTTACAATCTATTTTAACAGCTATACCAAACACTCTCAATATTTGTTTGGGTCTCCAAAAATATATTAAAGGGTTTTTCAAGTAGGTCCTTACAAAAGGTATGGCCAAACAAGAACCACTCCCCCCCCCCCCCCCCAAAAAAAAAAAAAGAATTCACTAATAGAGTAATATACATGTTAGTATACTCTTAGAATATGCCTATAATACCCCATTTATAATAACACTATAAAATTTTAGATTAATTACTTAAAAGTTCTATTGGTAAAATTGGTATTCCATTAAATTCTTCTTCTTTTTTTTAACCCATAAAGTTTTTTTTTTCAAAATATTTATGTATATATGACTATTTTACTCTAATTAAAGTTCGAAAGGATTGAGAAGCGTCAATTCATTGAGGTCTAATAAAAATTTATTAAGTGTTACAAGTGTATCACATGGCAATGTTATCTGTCAATTACCAAGCATTATGCCTCATGCCCCATGCCCTAATACAAAATTGTGGGCTCTACCCTCTTTACTAATAATAAATTTTTGGTAATCGTCTAACTATGCCTCAAAAGCACAAGATATTTTTTCCTATTCAAATGGTATTGTTGATGTGGCATTTTAGTTTTGTTTTATTGTTTCAAGAGCAGTGCCTTAGACCCCCAGTGGGGGTCGCACCCCCAGTGAGGTGGCGCACCCCCACTGGCTGACAGTTCAAAAAAAAAACAATTTTTTTCGCCCAATCACGGGCCTCCACCTCACTGGAGGTCGACCCCAGTGGGGGTCTAATGCATTTTCGTTGTTTCAAAACTTAAAAAATTCATAACTTTTATTATACACATTTATTTTTAATAAAATTTATATTTTTAGAATCTACACAATGAGATCTATCAAACAAGCCCAATATTGAATATAAAATTTTATAAAAATAAAATCTTTTTTTTAAGCTATATAAAACTAACAATTTCTCAATTTGCGAAACTATCTAGTAAAATAGAGAAATTTCTCAAAAAAAAAATTCAATATTAACTGAGAATATGCTCAGTTTTTGAGAAATTTCTCAATTTTTTTTCAGTTTTAAAACTGAGTCAATTTTTCTAGTTTTAAACTAAGAATATACTCAATTTTAAATCTGAAAAAATGAAAAAATTAGACCAAAAAGATATTTTTGGTTAAGTTAAGAAAACTTACTATTGAAAATGGTTTTAAATTGTAAATATATAATAAAAAAATATTTTTTATTTTTTTATAATTTTGTATTTAATATTAATCTTGTTTGATAGATTTTGTTGTGTTGATTCTAAAAATATAAATTTTATAAATATATATATATATATATTGTAAAAATTATGATGATTTGAAGTTTTGAAAATTAAAATAAATGTTCCATCATCATACTTTTTTATACAATGACAAATGATGAATAATCATTGTTTGAAGGGTAATTTCATCTATTAAAAATTAATGGGATTTGAAGGAGTAAAAAATCTTAGGATGATTTTATTTACACATTGCTAATCCTCTCAATACACACCATTACTTAGTACACACACAAAATAATTTTTATGATTTAAAAATATCTTAATTCACACCTTATGTAACATCCCAGATTTTAATTATGCTATAGAATTTATACTAATATTATTTAATTTCAGTTCAGAAAATATATTATTTATTATATATATTATTATGTGTAATTTGGTAAAATAATATAATTATTAAAAATTTAGGAGTCAAAATATAAATAAATAATTAATTGTCCATTGGTATATGATAAAGTATAATTTAATTAAAAATTATTTTATTTATATAATTATATTAAAATATTGAATTAAAATATAATTATCTTAAATATATATATTAGATAAGGATAAATCATGAAATTTATGAGGGAATCCGAGACAGATTCAGAAAGGATTGGGTTGCCACGTGGCTCAGGGGCTTTATCTCCCTATAAATAGGGAGAATGTAATCCGGAGAAGAGAACATAAGAAAGAAAAAGAGAGAAAGAAAGAGGAAATGAAGAAGAAAAAGAAAGAAAGAGGGAATGAAGAAGAAAAAGAAAGAAAAGGAAAGAATAATAGAAGTTGAAAGGGTCTTTGATAGTGGAAAGGAAGGGTAAGGTATTAAAGTTAAGGTGAGTTATATTATACTTTGAGTCATCAAAATGTATTTTACGTATGTTTTGACTTACCAAAATCTATTTTATACAAGTGATGGTTTATAAACTATTATGTTTTATAAAGGTTTCAATTACGTGGATTATTTTATGAATCCTATTTGCTTAAAAGGAAACCCATGGATATGTTTGTTTTACTTTTAAAGAATATTTGGCTATGACCTTATGTGAAAATATGTTTTGTGAATACCACCACGGAAGTCCCATGCCTTGGGGGACTTAAATAACCATTGGCTTAGTGATGTCCGATGCCTTGGGGGACTTAAATAACCATTGGCTTAGTGATTGACCACTCTGTGGTCCAGTGATTGTCGTGGATCCATTGACCAGTGTAGTGCTTGGCACTTAGTGATGTACCGTGGTTATGGTTGTATAGTGATTTTCGTATTACATGTTAAATGATCTGAACTATATATCAAATGATTTCCGTATTACGTGATCCGAGGTATATGCCAAATGATTTGTGTATTATATGTATCAAACTCTTTTTGGCCTAACTAAGTATCCATGGTAAATTTTATGCTCATACTCTTAGTATAATATTTCTCACTCTGCCATGAGCTTATAGTTTTTTATCACTTTCAGGTGACATGTCGAGACCAGCGTGTGGGATAGGCACAGAGCACTTTTATTGATGTACTTTTTATATGTAAATATCAGCCTTTTTGGTCAATATGTTTTGTAATAAAAATAGAAGCTCCGATGATTATTTTAATACCCATATTTAAATATTTCTTCCGCTTGCGTTTATTGATTTGTTAAAGATTTGGCCGGAGGTAACCCCAGTTACTGGCCATCACGATGCCTAACCCTTGGGTACGAGGAGCGGGTCGTGACAAATGGTATCAGAGCAATGGTTTTTTTTTTTTTTTTTTTTAAAAAAAAATCATCATTGGAGCATAGGACACATGCACATTTAAGAAGTAGGATGGCGGGAAATTAATACCGAATTATTATATTTTTTTCGTCGATTTAATTATATTATAATTTTATATGATTATATATAGAATACATTTTTTTTTTTTTTTTAGTGTGCCTAATTTGTGAAGGATATTAGACATAATTTATATTTGTTATAGTAAAAGAAGAACAAGAAAAGAAGGATGTCGGGCTCAAGTATCTACCAAAATTATAATATAATTAAATCCATATAATTTTCAGTTCAGTATTGAAAAAAAAAAATTATTTATTTTGATGTTTTTTTTATAAAAAAAAAAAAAGTGGATTCAAATTTTGAAATTATTTCTCATCAATGAAAAGTTCATCTCAAAATTTTCAATTCTTGCATATAATTATGTCATTGTGTGTTTATTTTACTTATTTTTATCGTAAATAAAACGAGTGAAATTTTTTTTAATATCACCCATTATTTCTCACTTTAGCCCAAACTAATTTTTGACAACTAGACAGTAAGTTATTTTTTTCGTAAAATTTTTTTTAAGGTAATATTTTCTATCAGATTAATCATCTAATATATATTTATCAGAGTGCGCAGCGGATAGCTTACATATGACAAATTTCGAGGACGAAATTTTAAAAGGGGGGAAGATTGTAACATCCCAGATTTTAATTATGTTATAGAATTTATACTAATATTATTTAATTTCAGTTCAGAAAATATATTATTTATTATATATATTATTATGTGTAATTTGGTAAAATAATATAATTATTAAAAATTTAGGGTCAAAATATAAATAAATAATTAATTGTCCATTGGTATATGATAAAGTATAATTTAATTAAAAATTATTTTATTTATATAATTATATTAAAATATTGAATTAAAATATAATTATCTTAAATATATATATTAGATAAGGATAAATCATGAAATTTATGAGGGAATCCGAGACAGATTCAGAAAGGATTGGGTTGCCACGTGGCTCAGGGGCTTTATCTCCTTATAAATAGGGAGAATGTAATCCGGAGAAGAGAACATAAGAAAGAAAAAGAGAGAAAGAAAGAGGGAATGAAGAAGAAAAAGAAAGAAAGAGGGAATAAAGAAGAAAAAGAAAGAAAAGGGAAGAAAGAAAGGAAAAAATAATGGAAGTTGTAAGGGTTTTTGATAGTGGAAAGGAAGGGTAAGGTATTAAAGTTAAGGTGAGTTATATTATACTTTGAGTCACCAAAATGTATTTTACGTATGTTTTGACTTACCAAAATCTATTTTATACAAGTGATGGTTTATAAACTATTATGTTTTATAAAGGTTTCAATTACGTAGATTATTTTATGAACCCTATTTGCTTAAAAGGAAACCCATGGATATGTTTGTTTTACTTTTAAAGAATATTTGGCTATGACCTTATGTGAAAATATGTTTTGTGAATACCACCACGGGAGTCCCATGCCTTGGGGGACTTAAATAACCATTGGCTTAGTGATTGACCACTCTGTGGTCCAGTGATTGTCGTGGATCCATTGACCAGTGTAGTGCTTGGCACTTAGTGATGTACCGTGATTATGGTTGTATAGTGATTTTCGTATTACATGTTAAATGATCTGAACTATATATCAAATGATTTCCGTATTACGTGATCCGAGGTATATGCCAAATGATTTGTGTATTATATGTATCAAACTCTTTTTGGCCTAACTAAGTATCCATGGTAAATTTTATGCTCATACTCTTAGTATAATATTTCTCACTCTGCCATGAGCTTATAGTTTTTTATCACTTTCAGGTGACATGTCGAGACCAGCGTGTGGGATAGGCACAGAGCACTTTTATTGATGTACTTTTTATATGTAAATATCAGCCTTTTTGGTCAATATGTTTTGTAATAAAAATAGAAGCTCCGATGATTATTTTAATACCCATATTTAAATATTTCTTCCGCTTGCGTTTATTGATTTGTTAAAGATTTGGCCGGAGGTAACCCCAGTTACTGGCCATCACGATGCCTAACCCTTGGGTACGGGGAGCGGGTCGTGACACCTTAACTTTCCATTACTAGCTCTATGGTAACACATCACTTGTCTTTGAAGACACACCATGATACACACCAAAAACTCTTCATCTTCAAAACAGAGACCTCCATCTTCAGAGATCTTTATCGTTAGTGTTAAACTTCATCACTCGCAGAGGCTTTCATTCGGTCTTCATTTTCGTTGTTGTCTCACCGGTGCATTGTCGTTCTTTATCTTCTTTGTCGTCTCACTATTGTTTTGCCGTTAAAAAAAAAAATGGTCTTGTTCATGAATACAGAGTTGGACAAACTTAATGTGTTCAAAAAATTATATCTGAAAAAAAAAATAAAAGTTTAATTATTTTAACTGAACTAATTTTAAATGTTCAATTTTTTATGTATGAACATTTAATATTTGATGATCAATCTTAATATCAAATATAAGTAATCAAACATTATGTAAAAGTTCTACTCTGGTTATTCAAACACATGACGAACAAACTTATTTGCCTAACATACGAACGAGATAAACAAAAAACTAAAAAGCTAAGTAATAAACTAACATTTTCAATGTTCAAATCAACATTTTCAATGTTTATATCAGAATCAACCATCTCAATGTCATCCATGGTATGCAAATCTTCAAAATTAATTGATTTCAATGTTTTTAAACCCTAAATCTTCAAAGGCAATAATGTTTTGAGTTTAGGAAATAAGTATAATGGAGAATCGAATGAAGTGAGTTAATTGATAATAAATAATATCATAAGTGTAGTGTATTAATGGTAAAGATGATGAAGAAAATATAGTATTTATATGTTTAAACCCTAAATCCTATAGATGATGATAGTGTGTGAAGAGTATTTTATGTTTTTAAATATAAAATCTTTGAATGGGTATATACACCCACATATTGTCCTTAATGGTCTTTTAATTTGAAGATATTATTGGAATATAAATTTAATATGTTGATGGTGTGTACTGCAAGGATTAGTGGTATATAAATAGACTTACCGAAAATCTTATTTAGGACTTAATAGAGTATAAATTTATAAAATAGGACTTGCATATAAATGCCCCTAAATTTTTTAATAAAATACAAAGGCCATATTTGGAGTATGAAAAAACATGGAAATTATGAGGATAAATAGATTAAAAGTATAGAAATAGATAAGTTCAAATATGGTGACAAATAGGTTAAAAACATAGCGACATATAGGTTTAGATATGGTGATAGATTAGTTAAAAATATAGGGCCAAAATCCAAATATGGGGATAAATAGGTTCAAAACATGGGGACAGATAGATTTAGACATGGTGATATATAGGTTCAAAATATGGGGACAAATAGGTTCAAGTAGGGGGAGATTTTATTTGCACTCCAAAAATATGGTTGGACACCCTAAGTTAATAAAACAAAATTATTACTATTATATTTCTATTTGAAATAATCAAAAAGTAGTTGATATTTTAAAATGTACAAACCATAACTAGTACCAATCTTCATTCTCTCTTCTCTATTATATTATTCTCTCACTCTCTTTACCTTATATCTTCATACTCAATCCTACTTTCTTTGAATCCATCATTCTTGCATTCTATTTCATATTGAAATCAACAATGGACAACGAAGAATATGTTTCGAAGTCGTGTCTAATAGATAAGAAATGTTTTTCATTGAGCTTCTTCATTTTTAGTTATTGGTTTTGAGAATTTGAAAATTTAATAACAAACAAATTACATTTATTCGGAAATTTTGTTTCTAAACAAATTTTACTATCCAGACATTGTGTTTCCAAATTATTCAATGTTGTTCTATATTTCATATATGAACAAAATGTATGTGTTCAACTCTATGTTTCTATACATTTAAGTTTCAACTTCTTCATATTCCAGTTCTAAACAAAAACAATCCTCTAGTATTATACATCAAAAAAAATTACATATTTTCATAAACTTGTTTCCAAATAAAATTCCTTTTGTTCAGTATTTCATATCTAAACAAAATGAAAATATTCAACCTTATGTTTTCATACATTCTGTAGAGGTTGGGTTGTGGGCGATAGTGGTGTGCTCAATAGTGGGTAATGACAAGGGTAGGCTACAAGAGTTTGTTGTGCTACTCTGCCATGAGAGGTTGAGTTTGGATGGAATGGGCCCTATTTAATGTGTAGGGTGTCCTAAGTATATATTTAGGGCTTGTGAATATAGAATGGATATTATTTAAAGTATTCAAAATAATAGAATAAATTTTAAAATTTTAGAATAGGATATCCAAAATATTAAGGTGTCCAAACAATCTTTTAGGATACAAATAGAGCCTCCCCAAATAGGTTCAAATATGGGAGACATATAAGTTTGGATACAAATAGAGCCTCCCCAAATAGGTTCAAATATGGGAGACAGATAAGTTAAAAAGAAACATATCTATTTAAAGCCAATGTGTCCCATTTTAAGTCAAAAATGGGAACATATGTCTATATGTCCATTTTCAATGCCTATTTGACCATTTATGAAGAGGCCTATCTAGGAGTATTGAAAACTCCAACCATACCTAGAATCAATCACATCATCTAACTTACTTTTCAAAATAGATTGAATACCAAAACAATCTCCACATTAGGAACATTCCTCGAGATAATTGTTGCCAACTTTGTGGTAATGCAGCGGAAACAAATTTACACACCCTTTGTGATTTCCCTGCAGCTAGGAAATTCTGGGAAAACATTTCTATACCACCATCCCTCATTCAATCCTTTTTACTTGACATGATCCATTAAGTTAAAACCAACTGTCAATCCAAATCAACCCATAGATTTGCTTCTCCCTGGGCTATCATATTTTCCCTAGCTTGCTGGACCATTTGGAAAAACAAAAATTCCTTTTGCTTTGAAACCCAACCCCTTTCCTCTAACCCTCACTTGGACCTTGGGCAAAGCTGTGGAATGTGTTGGCTTTTTTGGCTTTGGAAGATTGATAATGTAAATTTAAGCATACCAGTAAGGATCAATCAGTCCTTATAGAATATTAATTGCCAACAAATTATTAGACGATTGTGTTGTAGTTCTTTCAGCCTCAATAAAGAGGACTTTTACTAGTGGCTTGTTTAGGAGAAATTAGTAAATAATAATAAGTGAAGAATAATTTCAGAATCTGAATTTCATTAAGTAAACGAAAACTAAACTTGGATACCCTTTGGGACACACCCCAAGTTCCAATCCCATGCCTTATAAACCCATTCAAAACTTCCCACCAAATTAATGTGGAACAAGCCATTTTTCAAACCTTTAAGGATTTTCCACAAAAATTCCATTTCCATGGAGCACACTTTGGTTTCAATTTCTCATTCACTCGATAATGGTTTCGAGCAAGCAAATATACCACATGAATCACAATGTAACATAGAACGCGTTACCACTTAGACCCGCCAATTTTGGCGCACGGGTTCCACCTAAATAATAGACCAAAGTTAAGAAAAAATTCTATTTTAATCCAGAATTTTCAAACCATTTCTAACACACACACACACACACACACACACACATATATATATATGTGTGTGTGTGTGTATGTATGTATTTGTATATATCTATTTTTCTCTGTATATACATGTTCATTTTTCAAATTAATCTTAGATCTGGGTGTTCTATTGGCTCCACAATCTAACACCTTCATTCAATACGAACCAACCCAAATCAAAAGAATAATGCTTGGGACCCCCTTTTAGGGGTCACCCCCTCACCCACTTTGTCACGTGGCGGGTGGTGATTGGAGGAGTAGGAAAAAAAAGAAAAAGAAAAAGAAAATGTAACCAATGAGAGAGAGAGGAGGTCAAAGGGAGTGAGGGGAAAAGGGGGGATGAATCATTGTTGAAATCAAAAATAAAAGAAAATTGCTTGAGAGCTCTAAAAAAGTGGCTCTAAATTAGCATTAAATTGTCTTTTTGTGCCCATTATTTTGTCTTTTTCTGCTATTTTTTTTTTTTTAATGCTTGCCAGCTCAGTAGAGCTGCTCTAATAGTAGCTCTACTAGAGCTCTCCAGCAGTGCTGAAAATAAAATCCCACAAAAACCCAAAAACATGATTTTTGCTCTCTGATTGTAGTCCAATTCATAAATTTCATAATTTCTGTTCTATTATCATCTCAATGTTTCCAATGATGATGTTGATGAATCCAATTCCAAATATATATATATATATATAAATAATGATGTATATGTATATGAATGTATATGATGATCTATATGATTCTAGAAAAATAAATATATAAATATAAATAATGATGTATATGTATATGAATGTATATGATGATCTATATGATTCTAGAAAAATAAATATATAATGATATATATGTATATGAATATATATATGTTTGTATAAAATATATACATATGTATATATATATTGCTCTGAAAATATAATTATATTTAAATTTGGTTAAAAAAAGTTATGAATTGAATAAATAATTAGGAAGTTAATGATAATTTGTGATCTAATTAAATTAGTTTTTGATTCAAATTAATTTTTTAAATCGAAACCCAAATTTCACATGTTGAAACCTTAAGTTCTCTCCACACAACCTTTACTTTTCTCAAATCTATTGAATGAGAAATAATAAACCAGGGTTATATATAAGGGCAAAATAGTCTTTTTACTTTTATTGTTAACGGTGGTAACTATGCACTTCAATCCAATAATCACGAGGAGTTATGTGGTATTTTTCAAATGTCGGGGGGTAATCTGCACTCTACCCAAACTACAGGAATAAAGTGAAGTTTGTCCATTTTTTAATATATAATATTGGTCTAAATAAATATGTTTTAGTGAATTACAAATACACTATCTGAAATTTATTTAAAAAATGGATTATCCTTTATACTTTGAAAAATTACAAATATCTCATTGTCATAATTTTTTATTTAATAGAATTAATTGAAAAATAAATTTCCTAACTACTCTCCTATAAAATAATAAAATTACCTAAATTATTAATTAAAATAAATTTTTACTATTATTAAAAATTATTAATTGACTTAATATTTTTTAATAAAAGAGAAAAATTAAAAATTTCAAGCGACGTAATATAATTTTTAAAATTATAAGAAATAATTTATATTTTAAACAAATATAAGAATGTGTATTTATAATTTATCTTTTTGTTATATCAAAAAGCTCACTGACACACTACAATATGAGCTAAATTCATCGTACTGTGGTTTGTCTAGATTTTGACAATTTCGAGTATTAAAATGACAAAATTAAAATTTAAGAGATTATAGTGACAAGAAAAGCATTCTTTAAAAATTAAAACTGTTTTTTTTTTTGTTTTGTTTGTTTATTTCTCATTATCAATGTAGACATAGTATCAAATTAACTAAAATTGATAATTTTGATGACTAAAATAATAAAATTAAAATTTAAGAAATTAAAATGACAAAAAACATATACTTTAGAGATTAAAATTGTATTTTATCCTATTTCATCTATCAAATTGTAGATGTTTACATTGCAATCATGGAAATTAGTCTTTCCACAAATGAAATTAAAGGTTTGAGCATATTCTTATTTCATAATCATATGATATATTTTTTTATGAAAATGTTTGGTAACTCAAAATTTTGTGGCTCGAATGGCTCAAATCTATCAAAACGACGTCGTTTTACACTCAAAACGACGTCGTTTCATTTTGAGTGATTTGAACCATTTGAGTCACAAAATTTTGAGCTACCTAGCATTGTTGTTTTTTTTTATGAAAAATGTCTCGTAGCTCAAATTTTGTGGCTCAAAAGTGACTCAAATGGCCAAAACGACGTTTTCAGTTCATCTTAATCACCACCTTGTTACGTTTATTCCACCTACGTTTAAGTCACCCACTTCTTCCCAGTCCTGAATAAGTCCTTAGGTTTAGGCAGTGTCGGACTCAGGGGTCAAAAGATAGGGTATGTATGTATACATAGGTCTGTGAAGTCACAAGGTATGTGGTAAACTGGATAAGAATAGGATATGTATTAAGATATCTATCAAACTGATTAATTAAAAAAGAATAATGAATCGATTATTTAAAAGTAACTCTTCAGTCAGTTCTAGGTCAACCACTTTGCCCTCAATACCTAATCAAGGATTAGTAATTAATGAAGAAGATGTTGAAATACAAAATAATAAAATTGATGTAGACTAGAATATACCCAAACTGCCAATTAAAGAAATTTATAAAACCTCTTTTATACAGAATATTTTCAAAATCACTTTGCATGTTAAGACAATTGAACAAGTATATCACTACTAAAAAAAACACTTTTTGCGACCGCCGCATGCCGTCGCAAATAATAAAAACACAGTCGCAAAAGACTTTTTGCGACGGCCTATGCGACCGCACACGGGGGACGCAAATGTGGGGGTGGCAAATACTTTTTGCGACGGCAAAGCAACGGTCGCAAATTATTTGCGACCGCCTAAACTACTTTTTGCGACAGTTATTTTGCAGTCGCAAAAAAAATAAAAAAATAAAAAACACTTTTAGCGACCATTGTTTTACTGTCGCAAATAATTATTTATTAAAAAAAAATCATAGATTGGTTTGCTACAATAAAAAATCAATTACAAGCACCAAATAATTTTTTGTAAATGAAAAATAACAAAATTAACAAATTAATTAAATTTATAATAAACATTATTCATTAACCATCCTTAAATATACTGCACTAAAAATTTCAAGTCCTCAAAAAAAAAAAAAAAACGCAACATAATCTTTGGCTCCCAACATCAACTGCTCGATTAAAACTGAAATATAATTACATCATCTGAAATATAATTCAAGCCACAATAATGCATTCTTAGGACAATTTGTTTTCCTCTTTACATGAAAACACGATTATTTCCCCCCTCAAGGAAGTAAATGTAAAAAATAGAGAATACACCACACCAATTACGCTGCATTGCAGAGAGAAGCGAACGCAGAAGTTTGCCAATAAATCATTATTTAACAGCAACTTTTTTTGATAAATATTATTTAACAGCAACTTTTAAGTAAAGGCAAAATACATACCCATTCCTGATGCACTAATTGCTCCAAGAGAATCAATAGCTATAGTTCTTGGCCTATGGAAATGAACAACGGATCCTTCTATACGGCCTTCAACAAGGATATTCTCAACTCGGCAAATCTAAAGAAGCAGATGGATAAAGATGTTAAAATGCCTATATAAATAAACACCGAACCCAATCAGTAAACATTTTTTACTAGACAAACACCTGAAGGGTGAAGGATAATGAAGAGTTGACATTGCAATCTTCAGGCGGATGAAGTAGTTCAATGGGGCAACTTTGAAGTTGACAATTCAGCCTTGGAGTCCTAACATCCATTAAAATATGTATTTAGCTAAATCATTAGAACAGCATCGAACAAATGTTTTAGATCAAAAGAAACAATGACAAACTTACACAGCATCAGTTTTTGCATCTTCTAGAGGACCTCGCAGAACAGATCCAAGTCCAAGCTTCATTTAAGGAGAGGAAAAAAGACAAACGAAGGAAAAAAGAGAGATTCATTCAGTACAATACATGGAATTCAATATTAACAAACTAGAAAATATATTATAATAGTATATTGTGCGTATCTTAGATTCTAATTAAGACATTGACAACTCATTAGGATTTGAGCAATTTACAACAATCTGCCACTGCCATAAAAGTCTGTTTCCATGTCATAATAAAACAATCTGCCAACTCATTAAAGATCCTCCACCCACTATGAGCTTCAGTTTGTTCATTCAAGTAATTTGATCAGTAAACAACATATGGGAACATTCAGGGAAAGAGTACTTTATCATATGTCAAGGCCCATAGAAAAAAGTCCTGACCCAACATTGAGTATTTTTTTTTTTTTTTGATAAATAACATTGAGTATATGGACCGGATGATTTAAATCATTTGCACATGCTGGATATCAGTGTATGAGGCAGCACTCAGCAATGCATCAAAACCATTCCAATGATGTGTGTGTGCAAGAATGACATGAAAAGTTCAAAAAAGATGTCATAACTACTGAGTAGAGTTCAATCTGAAATTTTTTAAAAAATAATCTTGGAAACTCTAATATCAATAAAACTATTTACCTTTGCTACAACATTAAGAAAGGTTGCATCTTGAAGATTACCTGTTTCAACCTGTTAAGAAAATACTACAGCTTAAACAAAGTAACAGTACAATACTTTATACTTATAAACAGTTAAAAGATGATATCAAATGGACAAATCTCAGATTAAAGAATGCAATTATCTTCTAGATCCCATAAAGAATGCAGCAACAATGGCACAAATGAATTCAATGAGCATAGATCAAAGTGCTTCTCTTATAACCGTATAAATAGTTAGAAAACAATAAACGAACAAGTTTTTCCAGCACAAGACCACCATAGACATCCAGCAAAGTACGAAAATGGTCAAATCTTGGGTCCTAGAGCAAAAATCATTGCAGGGGCCAAACAATAGAACAAAGTAACAATTACGATGATGATTAATGGTAAAAAAACGACAACAAAAATGATAAACAAATAACCAATGAGACTGAGAGAACCTACTAGAAATTCAGTAGATGGACATTTATATTACACCATTTCCTTACACAAGCACATAATGCACATACTTTCTTGTGCAACAAAAAACAAACTAAACTACAGATTGAACTTTTGTCTTATCAGACGTCTAATAATCATCAACATATCTATTAGTACGCAAATCAGGTTCAATTACACTTTAAATTTGATATCTATACCATATCCAACTTCTGCATCAATTCCTGCCTACCATTGTAAATTGGTGGTGAGACATACAATGAATTTGATGTAATTTATAATGGAGGAAACAAACCCTGAAGGGGGAAAGAAAATGACAAAAAAGATGATCAGGCAATGTGAACACTACTTATCAAAACATGCTAATAATATCTAATGGATGCTGAGATGTGACCATTTTGGAGGGATGTGCAAAACAAGGTAAAATCCATGCAAATGCCGAAAATGAAAACAAAACTCACAAGTCCCAAGAAGAAACCTTGTTTAAAAATTAAAAAATATATTCTTGTGAGCAAATCCCACCAGTGCAGCAGAGGAACAAAAGTCAAACATTCATTAAGCTAAACCTGAATTTCCAGTCAACTTGAAAATATGTGAAAACAAGAGCATTAACTCTCTTGTATATCCCATCAATTTCAAAATTAAAAGGAAACACGATGACATTGCTGGAGTCTCAAATACCAAACACAAGCATTTCGAATGCAACAAGTCCATGCATAAATCCTTCCAACAGCTAATTACATTTTACCAATAGGAGAGGAAAGTTATTATCACCTCTTCAACAAATTCCTGACTAGGTGTACCAGCTCGTTTTTTTATGGCTACAAGCATCCCATCATTTAGCATGCCTTTATATACCGGCCCAAATTTCCTTCTCCAATCAAACTTTTATCACTAAAATCTTTTGTGGCCAAAGACAATTCTTCCATCTCAAAATGCCTTGCTTCTCGCAAGGACAACTCAACCACATCCCTTCTTCCTACAGTTGATCACCAGAATAAATCATGGACCGATACATATCCATTTACAGGTTCTGAAATCTGAAGAACATTTGATATAAAGTTACTAGAAAATCCAATTAGCATGATCAACGAACTAATTTAATATCACATATAAATCAAGCAAATTCAACACTAGGACTTTTTATCTTCCAAATTCAAATTTACCAGTTCTTGCCTCAACAAATTCAAAATTGCTGATAATAAATGAAATCTTGATTTCAGGTTAAAAACAATAATGTACTACTCACTATAATGTATTGAAGAAGAAATTGAGAGATATACACTAATAGATATGGAAAATGCAAGAAACTAGGGCAAGAATAAGATGAGTTGAACCAGAAGATACCTGTACGAGGATGAGACGAATTAGTCGAACCAGAGCTTCCTCGTATGATATATATGTGTAGCTAGAGATAGATAGATAGATAGATAGAGAGAGAGAGAGAGAGAGAGAGAGGGATTGGGGGCGAGATTGAGAGAGAGATTCATACCGTTGGAGATCTTCAGACGACGATGACGAGGGAGAGAGCAGAGCTATATAGGTCTGTTGAACGCGTGCGAGAGAGAGAGAGAGAGAGAGAGAGAGAGAGAGAGAAAGAGAATGATCCGCCATAGATCTTTAGAGCTATTTGTCAATTCTCTCTCTAGAATCATCTAGAACACAAGCTATCAGAGATATATACACAAATATATGCATGTATATAAAGAGAGAGAAAGAGACCTGGAAGATGTTGAGGAGGGCAGGGGCGAAGGCGAGGCAGCCGAAGGAGAGAGAAACGTTAATGGCGACCTGAGAACTGAGAGCTTCGACGATTGATTTAAGACAGAGAGAAGGGGGGGAACGACATCAATATTTGTGAAATAGGGCTAGGGCAATTATAAGGAAAAAAAGAAGAGGAAATGAATATAAGGAATAAATAGATTATTTGCGACTGATAATTAGGGGGTCGCAAATTGTATAGTAGCAAAAGGTCATTTTTCTAGTAGTGATCTCTCGACTATTCCATTGCTACACAGATCCATTAATACCAATACGAACTGCCACATGTCAGACTTTAATTGGCGACTTGCATTAATTCCCCAAATTGCCTTTTAGGTGCCACGTGTCACTCTACGATTGGCTTTTACAAATTATACAGTCAACATTACCCCCCACACTAATATACCCAATACTTGGTGATATTAGTGGACTAGTGCATTCTACCCACGTGCATGGACTCTGTATATTCTGGAAGTATAACTTCTTTTGAATAATGAAGCAGTGAACTTCATTAAATCCTGGTGCTTTGCACTTCCACTCTTTAAGTAAACGAAAATACTGGTACATCCCCAATAGCCAATCACACATTCTCTTACATTGATCCAGCATATGATGAGTCTTTGGAAGATGATTACAGGCCTCGAAAGAACCTTAATGCGTTTATTAGCTACACATATCCGCCTCCATTTATACAAGTCATGGAAGCTTTTACAAATTACCAACCTTTAGACCAAGAATCTGCCAACTACAAACCTTTGGACCAAGCATTTGTAGGAATAGACCTTGGAAGCTCCTCTTCTGCCCCACCATTCTCCGCATGGAACAAATCTGTTTCTTCTTCCTCCCAGTCCACTGGCTGGAAAAGTTGGTCAAAACCTGATGAACCCCAATTAAAGGAGCGGATTCATCATCGATTTGTTGAATTCAACGATCCCTTTTCTATTCCTCATTCTGTACGAAGCTCAGTGGTTTACTCCTATGTACCCATTGATCACCAACGCAGTCTGGAGAACAACTTGCTTGTGGCGTGGTACACATCTTCCATGTCATACAATCTGTCATTCTTGGCTAAGAAAGCAAAACTTTGCTCTTTTGACTGACTGGCTCGAATGCTTGAATAACCCCCAGTTCCTCTCTTCTTTTGGGATGGATCCCTCTGCACCTCCTCTTCCCCAGAATCCTCATTGGATGGAGGAATTGAAACTTACTCTTTTCAAGAATCAGTTTTTTCCTTCCTACCAACCTCAAGCTCTTCCAACTACATTTGAGCGATACTAAGCTCAACTTCTGCTTGCTACCTTTTCTCACTTGCCTTTCAATGTTCTTGGAGATAAGATTCCTCTCAAGAACTTCCAATGGGCCTGTGATGTTATGACTCAGGGTCATGTTCTCAACCCTATTGCCCAGGCAGAGCTTCAAGCTTTTTTGGATAAACTTCCATTTCTTCTTCATTGGTACAAAATTTCTTTGGCTATCAGTGACTCTGTAAACGAAATCATAGCCAATCGAATTCAGACACAGTACAAAGCAGAAAACCTTATTAAAGAATATGATGACTTCAAGAATAAGGATTCAGTGTACTAGGATGATCTAAATATGGACGAAATGGAACAAGGCTTGAAAGAGACAGAATTCGAGGTGAAAGTTGAACATCTTTTTCACCAAATAAGAACATAGCAGCTGCAACAACCTAGCTTTGATAGAATAGAAAATAGAATAAAGAAAGAACATAAGTTCATTTAACATTGCTGGGTTAAATTTAATGAACTTGTTACTCTTTCTATTCCCTATTATTATGAAATCGAATTCGTAGCCAAGTAGGCTTTTCTAATGTAATTACTAACATATCAATAAAACTAGGGTTTTCTTTCCCTATTTGGCATGATCTAGTTTTATGTTCCAATTGCATGCTTGTGACCATTTTATTCACACAATTTAAATAAAATTAGAGCTTCAAATTAACCAATTTTTGCTTCAAAGCCTGATTTGAACATCTCCAAAGTATGGAATACTTGAAACCTGATTTGAATATCTCCAAAGTATGGAATACAATTGACAATCTTTGCCTTAAGTCTTCTCATTCCAATCGCATGGTCAACATAATTTAACAGCTTTGAATTAACCAACCTTTGTATCAAAGTTACTTTTAAGTACTTTGAAGTACTTTTAAAAGTAACAATGCTGCTTTCCAAAAAAGGGTTTATTTTGACAGAAAATCCCAAAAGGAATTTTTCATGTTTAGGCAAGTCTTTTTGGATTTTGATCCTTTACTTGACTTGGTACTGGCTTTGCAACTCTGAAGTCTAAAACATTAAATAAGAATCAAATTCTAGCTACAAAATACTTCAAAGTTCACTTCGAAGGATTTTATCTTTTACAAGAAACCTAAGAGCAAGTTCCCAATCCCTTCGAAGCAGACCAAACCTAAACATTCTTGCATTCTTGGCATAAAATGTGCTTCGAAGTCAACTACCTGCTCTTGAAGCCCTAGCTGGATGTTTGACATCTGGCTTTGGATCCAAATCCTGGCTTTGAAGCCAAATATTTGTTTTCGAAGCCAATCTGAGTGCTTGAGATATGTTTCCCTTTCAAACAATCACCATTGAGAGAAACTTTTTATGTTGTACTTTCAAGACTCCTATGAATTTTAAGACAAAGGCTTAAACTCATATGGCTTCCAAAATTAGTCAAACAATTATCTCGGGTCTTTTTACCCATTTAGATAGATTAGGCATCTTTCGGACAGAAAGGTTTAAAAAACCCATTCATTTCGCGCTTTTAACTTGCTCGCCCAAAACACAAACCCTTCATTTCTATTGCCCTATCTTCCTCTTTACTCTTTTTTTCAGCTTCGTCATCCGAAAACTTCTGCTAACGGCTTCTCCTCCTGGAAAGTACCAATTGTGGAGCGCGTGAGCCCATCCGTAGCTTTGAAGAAGGTCATTGCTGAAGAGTGTGAGAAATACAAAGCTGGCAAACAAAGTGTTATCGATGGGCACATTTTCATTTCCCGTCATCATGAGCAACAGGAATATATGCTTGGGCCCATTTTTAGAGAGGCTCCTACTCAACTTCCTGCTTTATACCCGCGTTTGGAAAATCACTGCCTCCTCTATGAAGGTGGTCTGGATTGGGGAAGCTGGAGGATAAACCGACCCCATCGCTGTTGGCCCCCACAGTAAGGCCAGAATGGAAAGCATGGTACGATCGAGTTATTCCCACTAGGTCATTAGATCTCCAAGAACTTTGTCTCTTCGATGCCGTTCAACTATCCAGGTTCACTATTTCGGAGGATCTATTTTTAATACTTGTTGTTCTTTGTTTTTGGAACTCTGCTTTTAATTTCTTTCAATTTAGATGTGGTATGATGGCCCCTACTGTCCTTGATATCTATCACCTTTTAGGGTTATCCTTTACTGGCACTCCCTTTGGTTCAGACTATCCTGACCTTAACATCTCTTTTTCTACTCCTCCTCTGAACTCATCTTATAATGACTTTGTCAAATCTGAGAACAAAAAGGAAGGTTCTGTAACTGATAGGGAACTCTTTTCTTTTTTATTGTTTTGGCTTTGTAAATTCTTCTTCTGTACCTCTTCTTAGAGGATTATGCCTGAGTTCGCCCCTTTCGCTAAAGCTTTTGTTTTGCATAAAAAGGTAGCTTTAGCTTTATATGTTTTGGGTCATGTCTAGAGAACTTGCTCTCAATTTTATGAAAAACCCATGGATGCTAATCAAGGAGGCCCCATTTTGGATACTCAAACTCTGGCTTTTTGCATACTTCACTGACTTGCACTCTAAATGCCTAAGATTTCTATCACCAAACACTGCCTCTTATGGCATGAAGTTTGCCAGGGTCTTTCTTTACCCTTCCAATTTTTCCTTTTACTTTTCTTTTTTCCATCGACTTCCAGCTTCCCCTTCTAACCTCTTTTTCTGTCCCTTCAAAGCCAACATTGGACCAGCCTGGCTAAGGGCCTTTTTGGGTGACAAGTCCTGCTCTAGGCCTCAACACAAAGATATGTGGGCTTCCATTCTGATTCCGAGAGAGCTTTTCATTGGCACTGTGAATCCTAGAGCTTATAAGTGTATTTCTGAGCCCTACTACCCTGTCTAATTTGCTAGGCAATTTGGATTCACTCAGGGGATTCCTATCCTTCTCTGTAACCAATCCAACTCAAATCTTGTAAGTAGAGAACTAAAAGTTCCAAGGTCTAGATTGGAGGAAGCAACCTCCAAATTGATCCAAAACTTAATTGCTTTTGAATACTTACCCTTCATTCCTCAAGGCAATACATTGAAAAGACACCAGAATTGGTGGACGGCCAATATGGAGGTGTACTTGGCCATCCCTCCTCAAGATTTGTTAGTGGGAATAGATGTGTCTCAGGTCAAATCCAAGGAGACTAGGCTCATCATTCCTTCTACTACTCTTGCTATCCCAGCTCCTACTCCTGCTGCCACATAGACTGCTTATCACGACCCAAACCCGCTTCTATAGGTTTAGTGTCATAACCAGCCAGTAATCCTTGGATTACGAAAGGCTTTTTAGCAGAATAACATATAATAAGGGAGTGCGGAAGCAAGAATAGAAAATATACAATGTCCACAGAGCTGTGTTAACATATATGAGACCGAAAATTTTCAAATCAATTTATATATATATATATATATGTAACATCATAAATACATGAGTCTTACGTCACTCCAATGCACAGATAATGCCAAAAGGGAACTTAGCCCAATATACAGATAAACAAAACAAGGCAAAAAAATCTGTAGCAAGGTAATAAACTAAACATTTCAAAGAGAACCTTCCCAAGAGGCATAGTGGCTGTTGACCCAAAACACTCCAGGCAGCAGCTTAGGCCTGGTCATGCGCCTGTTCACCTACATACATAATATAATAAAGTGAATGGAAGCCTAGTGAATAATAACATAATAAAAGGTTTAAATGAACGATGTCCCTAACAGATTCAGAAATCAAAATTCAAATAAAAAACAGATGTATATTTATGTTCTTGTTCAAACTTCATACATAAATCGGAATTCATGCTTAATCATACATGGTACATCCCTTAGCATTATCTTGCTTGTTAGTTTCATAAGGAACCTCCGGTACAGGGAACTTGTAATATACTTGAGCCACGGTATTGTTACCCCTTGCCAAGGGCCATCAGACTACAGTATTATTACCCCCGGGCAAGGGCCTTGCTTAAAATGCAAAGTATTGTTACCCTCGGGTAAGGGCCTTGTGCTAAGGATGCCATGAATACATTTCAGAAATTTGGACAATCATTTATTCATATAAAACTTTGCATTTTAGAAAACTGATCATTTCATAGCATCAGAAAATAGTGAAAGTTAAACATAACTTTACAGAGTTATTACTCACAGATGGCTCCACTTGCAGAATAGATAAATCAGATAACTTGTGGCGCATGACCTACACACATAGCAGAAATACATAGTGAAACACACACTCGGTTGGTACTTAACTTCTTTCGTTTCATTCTTAGTGTTTTTCTAAGTCTTAGCCTTTCATTCTTAGGAATGCCTAGGATGCAATGTGAATGCCAAAATGCACTTTGGGACTCTTAACCAAACTTGCTGAAAATAGGGGTCACACTTAAGCGTAACTTCCCTCGCTCAAGCGGACATGCAAACATGTGAGGGGCCGCTCAAGCGGTCTGTAAACTCTGAAAAAGTACTAGTAGTATGAAATCTCCACTCGATGGCCGCTTGACGGTCGCTCGAGCATAAGACTAAGGTCCCTGCTCGAGCGCAACTTTTGTCGCTCGAGCGGTCTGTAAAATGTAAAAACTTCTGAAAGCTCGCATTTCTCACTCGAGCGAACTTTTGGTCGCTCGAGCAGAAGTGCAAGATTGCAGAGTGGTCGCTAAAGCGCAAATTATGCCGCTTGAACAGAAGTACAGAATCTAGAATTTCCAGATTGCACTCCCAAGCTTCAAACTCAAATTACACCTTTCAAAACTCATCTTTTTGGGCCAAATTCCAGAAAACATTTAGAAACTTATAAAATACCATGGTTTGAAGATCATTTCATGAAATCAAGGCCCAAAATTATGTCAATTGTTCAAAATCCACCTAGAGACTTTAAGAACATAACATGAATACTACATGCATGAAATGGTTTGAGCTTCAAGTGTCTAAAGCATAATCAAATGAGGTGTTTAGCTCAAAAACATGTTGAATTATAAAATCATGGCTAAAATATAAACATATATGCGACAAATTCTTAAATAACATGCTCTATTTGTCATGTGATGCACATGCATGCATGCATCTTCTTCTTTCTACATCAATTAACTTAATTCTTGTTTCAATTCACTTAGTTCTTTTGAATACATATGGTAAGTACTCTAATTACACAACTAAAGGCTTGATTTCTAACCGTAGGGGCCCAATTTTAACTTAGATGTGTTGATGTTTGAGCTCACAAGTCAATTCTTTTAATTCCCTTTCAAGTCCCCCAATTCTCAAGCTTAGAGTCAAATCTTCCTAGTCCCTCTCTTATTCTCACGTTTTGCTACCAAGGATGAAGATATGAGAGTGTAAAATGTGAATGAGGGTCCATTAATGCCTTATATAGGCTAAATTAATGGTTTAATTAAATGGTTGATCAAATTACTCAATTAGACATAAATTATTCTAATTAAATCGTTCTGAATCGACTTTCAATTGAACCTACCATAAAATTCTAAAAATTCTAACTAACACATAATTCAAGTCAATTTCACGATCGAATGCCGATAAGGCCTTCAATTCACAAAACAGAACAGAACGACAAACATATATTTTTACGATGGATAGATAGAAACACAAAAAATGTCATACACACATGCAAATAAATTCAGAATTTAATCTTAATTCTTCTTAGGCATAATTAATCATGGATTAAAGGCTAATAACAAGTCGGGGTTGTTACAGTCTTCCTCCCTTAAAGAGTTTGGTCCTCCAAACTCGGATTACCTTCATTTTGGAAGAATGTCGAATCTAAAGGAAACAATTCAGGGTATCTCCTCATCATATCTTCCTTCGTTTCCCAAGTTGCATAGGTCCCTCCGTGGTTTTGCCAATCAACCTTTACCAATGGGATTTCTTTGTTCCTTAGTCTTTTGATTCAGCGATTAACAATCTGTATTAGCCTTTCCTCATATGTGTAATCATCTTTCAAAAACACATGTGTTCGTTCAATGACATGTAACAGATCTCGTAGATAATACCAAAGTATGGAGAGGTGGAAAACATTATGTATTTGTTCCATGACTGACGATAAGGCTATTCAATACAACTGGGTTGATTTTCTCAAGGATTTCATATGGTCCAACATATCTTAGTGTCTGTTTGCCTTTTTCTCCAAACTGGGTCTAGTCTTTCATCGGAGTTACTTTGATAAACACGTGATCCCCAACTTCATATTCCTTATCTTTCATTCGGACATCCGCATAACTCTTTTGGTGACTTTGTGCAGTTTTCAGTCTTTGTTGAATCATTTCACATTTTCAGTTGTTTCTTACACAAGTTCCGGTCCCAACAAAGGTCTGTTACCTACTTCAACCCAACATATCGGCGAGCGACACTTTCTACCATACAAAGCTTCATAGGGAGCCATCCCAATACTTGAATGATAACTGTTGTTGTATACGAACTCGACCAAAGAAAGGTAAGTTTCTTAATTTCCTTGAAAGTCTAACACACACATACGTACAATATCTTCCAAAGTTTGATTGGTTCGTTCTGTTTAGCCTTCTGTTTGTGGGTAACAAGCACTGCTTAGTTTCAGTTCAGTTCCCAAAGCCTGTTGCAAACTTTGCCAAAACCTTGACGTGAACTTTGAATCTCTGTCAGATACAATGGATACTAGCACACCATATAGCCTCACAATCTTATTTGTATAAACATTGGCCGATTTGTCCGCATTGTAAATAGATTTAATAGGCAGAAAATGGGCAGACTTAGTTAAACGATCAACAATAACCCAAATAGAATCCATACCTCGGGAGGAGAGAGGCAGTTCAATAATAAAATCCATGGTAATATGCTCCTATTTCCATTCCAGTACTCAAAGCGGTTGAAGCAATCCAGCGGGTTGTTGATGTTTGGCTTTAACTTGCTGGCAGTGCAAGCATCTAGCCATAAAATCAGCAATACACTTCTTCATTCACGGCCACCAGAAGTTTTGTTTCAAGTCATGATACATCTTTGTGTTTCCCGGATGCATAGCAAATTTCAAATTATGAGCTTCAGTCATGATGCGTTTCCTCAAGTCAAAACAATCTGGCACACAAAGGCGATTCTGAAATTTCAACACATCATTGTCAAGCACAAATCCCAATCTCGATTTTGAGTCAATCTTATCAAAAATTTTCCTCAGAAACTTATCTTCACGTTGTTTCTCTTTAATTTCTTCAATGATTACAGGTTGGACAGAAATGGCAGCCAAGATCCCACTTTGTTCACGCAACACAATTTCAATTTCATTCTTCTCCAAGTCATACAATAACTCTCTCTAACCAGTGAGAAAACATGACAAATTCCCAATAGATTTTCGGCTCAATGCATCTGCAACAGTATTTGCCTTCCCTAGATGATACAAAATTTGCAAATCATAGTCCTTGATCAATTCTAACCATCTCCTCTGACTCATGTTCAGCTATTTTTGGGTGAAGAAATATTTTAGGCTTTTATGATCTGTGTATACTTCACAAATTACTCCATACAGATAATGGCGCCAAAATTTTAAAGCAAATATCACAGTGGCTAATTCAAGGTCATGGATTGGATAGTTCTTTTCATGAGGGCGGAGTTGTCGAGAAGCATAAGCAATCACTTTTCCATTTTACATCAACACACACCCCAAACCTTTGTGGGAAGCATCACTGTAAATTTGAAACCCATCAGTACCATTAGGCAAGGTCAAAATTGGTGCAGTTACTAACCTAGTTTTTAGCTCTTGGAAAGCAGTCTCTTTTTGATCAGTCCAGTTAAATGGTGTAGCTTTCTGTGTCAATTGAGTGAGTGGCAAGGCAAGTTTGGAAAAATCTTTACAAATCTGCGATAATAGCCTACAAGTCCTAGAAAACTTCGAACTTCTGTTACATTCGTCGGTCTAGGCCAGTTCACAGTAGCTTCAATTTTCTGTGGGTCAACGGAGATACCATCCTTATTGATTTCATGCCCCAAAAATGCCACACTGTGAAGCCAAAATTCACATTTGGAAAATTTTGTATATAACTTCTTTTCTCTTAGAATCTGTAAAGCAATTCTCAGGTGATTTTAATGTTCTTCCCTACTTTTAGAATAAATCAATATATCATCGATGAACACAACAATAAACTCATCAAGGAATTGTTTGAACACTTTATTCATTAAGTCCATGAATGTTACGAGTGCATTAGTTACCCCAAATGGCATGACTAAGAATTCATAATGTCCGTATCTAGTTCGGAAAGCGGTTTTCTCAATGTCTTTGCTTTCACCTTTAGTTAGTGATATCCGGATCTAAGGTCTATCTTAGAGAACACTTGTGCTCCTTGAAGTTGATCAAGTAGGTCATCTATTCGGGGTAGTGGATACTTATTCTTGACAGTTACTTTGTTCAGCTCACGGTAGTCAATACATAACCTCAAAGACCCGTCTTTCTTTTTGACAAATAAAACTAGAGCACCCTAAGGTGAAATGCTCGAGCGGATAAACTTCTTGTCTAATAGTTCCTGGAGTTGAGTTTTTAATTTCTTCAGTTCAAAAGTGGACGTTTTGTATGGGGTTTTAGAAATTGGTTGTGTCCCGGGTGCTATATCAATGGTGAACTCAATTTCTCTATCAATTAATTCCCCAGGTAGGTTAGTAGGAAACACATCAGGAAATTCACGGACTATAGGTATCGTTTCCACATTAGCACTATCCGAAGACTCAGTTAACACACAACACAAGTAGCCCTGACAACCTTTTCTTAACAATTTCCTGACTTTCATAAATGAAATCAAGTATGGCGGAAGAACTACCCCATTTTTGGTAAAAACAAACTCCGGCATACTAGGTGGTCTAAACACAACAGATTTATTTGCACAATCAATGGTGGCGCAGTATTTAGTCAACCAATCTATACCCAGAATACAATTAAAATGATCAATACTTAGGGGCAACAAATCAGCATACAATATCATATTACCAATCATAATATCACATAGAGATAGACATAAGCACATATCATAGAACCCCCAGATGGTGTAGACACGGATAATAAACAGTTCATAGGTTCTAATGGTCTAGTTAATTTTCGAGAAAAAACATGCGATACAAATGAATGCGTGGAATTAAAATCAATCAACACATAGGCATTTTGAGCACAGATAGAGATTATACCTGACACCACTGACTCAGTATTCTGTACATCCCCAGGTATTAATGCAAAAACCCGATCTTGTCTCAAAGTTTCTTCTCCAGTATTGGCCTTCATATTGGTTCTTAGTATAGGAACAGATCCAGCTGAACTTGCCGCAGGATGGGTGGTTGTGTCAAGTTTCATCCAGCAATCTCTAATCATGTGGCCTGTCTTGCCACATCGAAAACAAGCACCAGATGTACGGTGACACATGCCTCTATGTTTCCTTCCATATTCTGGACAAACAGGCATAGACCCACTATTTTGGCTTGAGCTACTTGATGATCCAGTATTTTGTTTGTTCGGAAATGATCAGCCTTTCTTGAAATTGAATCCAGCCATTTTACTTCTCCATTTAGTTGTTGGAGTTATAGCTTGTTTCTTAGCTGCTAGTATGGCCTCTGTCATCAATGCCCTATCAAGCACTTCCACATAAGTAGGCAATTTCAATACACCCATTCGATTATACATGTCTAGGTCTAAGCGCCCTTCAAATTTTATGGCCTTCTTATAATCTGTGTCAACCATATGAGGAGCAAATCTGGCCAACTCAGTAAACTTAGCCTCATACTCGGCTACGGACATTCTACCTTGCTTCAATTCTTGGAATTCAAAAACTTTTCGGTCTCTATAGCATTGGGGAAAGTACTTATTGTAGAAGATCTCATTGAATTGAGTCTAGGTCATATTCCCATTATTATTTCAGGTCAATAACCACCATCTCCGAGCTTTTCCTTAAGAGTGTAGGTGGCCAATAAAACTTTCTGAGTCTCAGTACAAGGAAACACTTCAAATAACTTTTCCATTTCTAGTAACCATGTCTCCGCTTTTAATGGTTCAATACCACCCAAGAAAGTTGGCGGTTTCATCTTCATGAATTTCTGTGTTAGGCTGATGATGTCATTATTATCCAATTCAACTTGGACCGGAGAGGGCGAAGGAGGCATCGGTTGTTGTCTTTGTTGCCGTGCTATTGCTTTAGTTAGAGCGATAATCATTTTTTCCATTCGGCTCATGCAAGCCTCTGAGGATTCACTTGTATCATTACTTCTTGCATTTTCCATTTGCTATAGGCAAACACAACAATAATAAACATAGGTGAGTAAACCCTTCTATAATGTTCAGAATATTCAGTTTTAATTCATTTGTTTCATTTATGTGAGGTCAAGTTGAATTCATGTTCAGATTCAGTTGTCATAATAATCAACTCACACACTCACACATGCACATGAATGTCCTTACTTCTTTTCTAGGACATCCTATAGTTCATATGGACACGTGTGTGCGGTAAGATGCGTGCTCTAATACCACTCTATCACGACCCAAACCCGCCCTTATAGGTTTAGTGTCGTAACCGGCCAGTAATCCTTAGATTACCAAAGGCCTCTCAACAGAATAACATATAATAAGGGGCTATAGAAACAAATATAGAAAATATACAATGTCCATAAAGCTGTGTTAACGTATATGAGACAGAAAATTTTCAAAACAACTTGTATATATGTATATGTGACATCATAAATACATGAGTCTTACGTCACTCCAATGCACAGATAATGCCAAAAGGGAACTTAACCCAATATACAGATAAACAAAACAAAGCAAAAACATCTGTAGCAAGGTAACAAACTAAACATTTCAAAGAGAACCTCCACGGGAGACGTAGTGGCTGGTTGACCCAAAACACTTCAGGCAGCAGCTTAGGCCTGGTCACGCGCTTGTTCACCTACATATATAATATAATAAAGTGAGTGGAAGCCCAATGAATAATAACAGAGTAAAGGGTTTAAATGAACGATGTCCCTAACAGATTCAGAAATCAGAATTCAAATAAAAAACAGATGCATATTCATATTCTTGTTCAAACTTCATACGAAAATCAGAATTCATGCTTTATCATACATGGTACATCCCGTAGCGTTATCTTGTTTGTTAGTTCCATAAGGAACCTCCGGTACAGGGAACTTGTAATATACTTGAGCCACAATATTGTTACCCCCGGCCAAGGGCCATAGACCATGGTATTATTACCCCCCGGGCAAAGGCCTTGTGCTGAAGATGCCACGAATACATTTTAGAAATTTGGACAATCATTCATTCATACAAAACTTCGCATTCAGAAAACTAAGCATTTCATAGCATCAGAAAACAGTGAAAGTTAAACATAACTTTATAAAGTTATTACTCACAGATGGCTCCACTTGCAGAACAGACAAATCAGATAACTTGTGGCCGCGTGACCTACACATACATAGCAAAAATACATAATGAAACACACACTCGATTGGTACTTAACTTCTTTCGTTTTATTCTTAGTGTTTTGCTAAGTCTTAGCCTCTTATTGAGTCTTAAACATGGCCTAGGAATGCCTAGGATGTAATGTGAATGCCAAAATGCACTTTGGAACTTTTAACCAAACTTGCTGATAATAGAGGTCACGCTTGAGCTCAACTTTCCTCGCTCGAGTTGACATGCAAACATGTGAGGGGCCACTCGAGCTCAGATTCCCTCCCTCGAGCGGTCTGTAAACTCTGAAAAAGTACTAGTTATGTGAAATCTCCGCTCGATGGTCGCTTAAGCGTAAGATTGAGGTCCCCGCTTGAGCGCAACTTCTATCACTCGAGCAGTCTATAAAATGTAAAAACTTCTGGGAGCTCGCATTTCTTGCTCGAGCGAACTTTTGGTCGCTCGAATGGAAATGCAAGATCAGAAAGTGGTTGCTCGAGCGTAGATTATGTCGCTCGAGTGAAAGTGCAGAATCTGAAATTTCCATATTGCACTCCCAAGCTTCAAACTCGTATTACACCCTTCAAAACTCATCTTTTTGGGCCAAATTTCCAGAAAACATTTAGAAACTTATAAAATACCATGGTTTGAAGATCATTTCATGAAATCAAGGCCCAAAATTATGTCAATTGTTCAAAATCCACCTAGAGACTTTAAGAACATAACATGAATACTACATGCATGAAATGGTTTGAGCTTCAAGTGTCCAAAACATAATCAAATGAGGTGTTTAGCTCAAAAACATGTTGAATTCTTAAACCATGGCTAAAATATAACCATGCATGGGACAAATTCTTAGACAACATGCTCTATTTATCATGTGATGCCCATGCATGCATGCATCTTCTTCTTTCTACATCAATTAACTTAATTCTTGTTTCAATTCACTTAGTTTTTTTGAATACATGTGGTAAGTACTCCAATTACACAACTAAAGTCTTGATTTCTTACCTTAGGGTCCATATTTTAACTTAGATGTGTTGATGCTTGAGCTCACAAGTCAAATCTTTCAATTCCTTTTCAAGTCCCCCAATTCTCAAGCTTAGAGTCAAATCTTCCTAGTCCCTCTCTTACTCTCACGTTTTGCCACCAAGGATGAAGATATGAGAGTGTAAAATGTGAATGAGGGTCCATTAATGTCACGACCCAAACCCGCCCCTATAGGTTTGGCACCGTAACCAGCCAGTAATCTGAGGATTACTTACGGCCTCTGAAAAGATTAACAAATAGTAAGGGGCTACGGAAGCAAATATACAAAATAACAAGGTCCAATGAGCTGTGATGACGTACATGGGACAGAAAATTTAAAACTTATTTATATACATAAACATGCTAGTCAGATACACCAAATATGTACAAAGTATTTACAAAATGTAATCCCAAGATCTGACATTACAAACAGATACAACAGACTAGCATGAAGTGCAAAAATAGCCATGGCGTTAGGCTTCAAGCGGAACCACGTCGGGAGGCGCAACGGATGGCTGACCAAAACAAAACAGAAGGCCATCAACTCTGGCCTGGGTCCTGTGCCGCCTCACCTATATATATATATAGTAACTGTGAGCGAAAGCCCAGTGAATAATAATAGAGTAAAGGGTTTTAATGAATGATGTCCATCACAGAGTTAGAAATCAGGGGTTATATCAGAAACATAATCTTATCAGGAATCGAGTCTTATGCATTTTTAGATTTCAAATCAGAAACAGATTCAGATTCATACTCATATTCATATTCAGATTTTGCATAAGATCATACGTGATACACCCATTAGCTATCAGATCAGATTGGTCTAGAGACCACAGACAGAGTTGGTACCAACGACCGTAAAGGTCCATATCTTACGCGCAAGTAGCCATGGTATTGTTACCCCCAGGCAAGGGCCACATGCAAATTGGCCGCGATATTGTTACCCCTAGCCGAGGGCCATGTGTAGATTGGCCGCAGTATTGTTACCCCCGGGCGAGGGCCACATGAACTAAGGGTGCCACAATACTTTTCAGAAAATTGGACATTCATTCACAACTCATAAAGTAGCATTTCAGAAAAAACAGATCATATCATGTCAGTCAAAAAATACTTAAAGTTAAACATAACTTTACAGAGTTATTACTCACAGTGGGCGTTGAAACAGACAGGCAGAGCCAAAAGGTCAAACAGAGTGCGGCACGTGACCTACATAACACATAATAGACATATACATGAAACACATGTTCTAGCTTATACAAAACTTTTGTCATTGGTTCTAAGTGTGTTTCTACCCTTGAATTCCCCTTATAGAGTCTTAAACATGGCCTAGGAATGCCTAGAATGGAATGAGGATGCAAGAATGCATTTTTAGACACTTTACAAAATTTTCAAAAAACAGGGGTCTCGCTCGAGCGTGGCTTTCTATGATCGAGCGGACATGTAGACAAAGGGGCTCCGCTCGAGCGTGAATTCCGTCGCTCGAGCAGACTGTGTGCTACAGTAAAAATACTGGATGCTCAAAATTTACGCTCGATGGATGCTCGACCCTCGCTCGAACGTGAGACACAAGTCCTCGCTCGAGCCTGGGTTCCCTCGCTCGAGCAGACTGTAAACTCATGCAAAGTACTGGATGCACGCATTTCACGCTCGAGCATCACTTTACTCGCTCGAGCGGAAAGCATGATCGCAGAGTGTTCGCTCGAGCGTGGAGTTCCTTGCTCGAGCGTGGGTCCAAAATCTGGAAATCCAGATTGAACTCCAATGCTCAAATCCAACTTTTAACCATTCAAAACTCAACCTCTTGAGCTCAATTTCTAGAAAATCCATGTAAACCCATAGTACCACAAGTTTCAAAAGCCAATCTGTAAAATCAATGCCCAAGGGTAGTTTAGTTAAATACAATTTAACCATAATTTCCAAAAACATGATATGAGAGTAACATGCAAGTGTTTAGTTGGAATTCAATGCTCAAAAACATGTTCAAATACAAGATTAAACTCCAATTCATGATGAACTCATGGACTATAACTTAAATATGGCTTTGCATGCAAAGAATTCTCATGAAAACACTCTCAATTTCTATGTTATGAACATGCATGCATGAATTTCTACCCATTTCAACAATTAAGAGCTAAATCTAGATTCTAATCTTCAATAGGCCAAGAACTATGCAAAAAACTAACTCAACGACATGAATGAGAGGATGAATTCCTACCTTAAACCTTCAATTCCAAGCTTAGGAGCTTAATTCTTCCAAGTTGCCTACAATTCCTCCAAATTCCAAGCTAAACCTTGTTGAAATCAAGTTTTCTCCTCTCCCTAATTCTCTCCCACGTTTTGGTCTCACAAGATGATGAAAACAAATGTTTTAAAACTAAGTTCCTAGGTTGCCTTAGATAGTGGGCTTCAATGGCAATGTTGTAAATAATTGAACTCATAATTTAATGTTATTTAATCTAATTTAATCGCACCAAACCGAATTTTAATTGAACCTACCATAAAATTGCATAAAGTCTAACTAGTCCAAAGCACTAATCAATTTCGGGATCAGGCGCCGATAAGGCTTTCAATTCGCAAATTAAAGTTTAAAACATGAACAGATATTTCGACTCCGAACAGATAGAAACACATAAATCATGCAATACACATGCAAATTAATCCCAGATTCCTTCTAAATCACTGTTAGGCATAATTAATCATATTTTAGCATTAATTTAAGATCGGGGTTATTACAATTAATGCCTTATATAGGCTAAATCAATGGTTTAATTAAATGGTTGATCAAATTACTTAATTAGACATAAATTATTCTAATTAAATCATTCTGAATCGACTTTCAATTGAACCTACCATAAAATTCTAAAAATTCTAACTAACACCTAATTCAAGTCAATTTCGCGATCGGATGTCGATAAGGCCTTCAATTCACAGAATAGAACAGAACAACGAACAGATATTTCTACGATGGATAGATAGAAACACAAATAATGTCGCATACACATGCAAATAAATTCCGAATTTCATCTTAATTCTTCTTAGGCATAATTAATTATGGATTAAAGGCTAATTACAGGTCGGGGTTGTTACATTGCTGCTGCTGCTGCTGTTGCCTCTCTTCTTCCTCTCCCTCCTAGAATTACCAAGGTTGTTTCGAAGAGAGGCATGCACTTCTATCTCTCCTTTCTCTTCTCTTTATAATTCTATGCTCATCTACTTATAGCTTTTTTTTTATGCAGGAGCTTCACAAGTAGACTTTTCTCAGAGGGCTCATGCCCTAAACTTTCTTAAAGACAAGCAGCGACAACAACAAAAGAAAAGAAAACTTGTGCTTGATCCTGAAGAAGAGGAGATACCTAAAGAAACAACACTTAAGAGGAGGAAGAAAATAACTGTCTCTCCTTTTGATTTCATTGATGACCGTACTCATCAGGCAGCCACCAAGGCAGTAGAGAGGGAGCAATCCAAGGAATTAGTGGTTTTCCAGAGATCTAAGAAAAGAAGGCAGCAACAGATATTAAGGAATGAAGCTGCTGTTGCTAATACACTTCAAAGGGAAGCTGCAAGGAGGCAACAAACTACCGAACATTATGCTCTTCGCAGTTCTCCAATCATTACCACCACTACTTCTGAGGCTAGTAATTTCTTTTAGTTTCTCTAGTAATTTCCTTTCCTAAGTTTTCAACAATAAAACTTACCATTGCTTCTTATTTTCTGTCTTGCAGCAACAGTTACTCCACCTCCTCCTCTTTCGACAATGGTTTCTTCTGTCCTGTTTGAAGTTAAAAGGCCATTAGAGGCAGCCTCGAAAATGAGGAAGGAGATCAACACTGAAATGCGCTTAAGTGTAGAGCCATCCAGACAGTACTTCCACTTCCCAACTCTACATTTTCCATACTTTTTTTAGGCAAGCCATCCCTATTTCTTTATGCCCAGGCTTAAAACCATATCTACCTCATCTAAACTTTACCTCAGCCCAATTTACTCTCCCTACAATCCTGGCTGCTCTTTCATCATTTGAGAAGGCCCTAGTTGTCACCGCATCAGTGATAGCTGGTGCTTTCAAAGAAGATACTGGTAGCTTACCAATTTCTTGTCCACCACCACCATCCAGTTCCAATCCCTCTTCCCTTGATCTACTGGTGGTGAGGACTATAGACACTAACAGGGACACTTCAACCCCTTCTCCTATCCCTATACAACCATCTCTTCCAAACCTTTCTGCACCTTTCATGTCAATGGTAAGAGATGGACATTTTTGAAGCCCGATTGGCTAGCCTTTTTGACACACCTTCAACCACTCTAGCAGCCAGTAGTGAAGCTCAGCCATTAGTCCTTGCTGACTCCCTCTTGGAAATTTTTGAGAGCTCTTCAACCATCAACAGAGTTTCTTTGCCTCCATTGGAATTAGGCACCTATTTGGAATTGCTAATATCATTTCCAAGGATCCCATTTGAAGCCTTACAAAGACCAATACTTAAGAATGGTTTTCTCCAATGCTGCAAAGTTATTGAGCAATCCAATATGGCCATTTCAAGCCACTTATCCTAGGCAGCAGCTACCATAGATTTCTATATCAACATTTTCCATATTGCTAAAGCTGCAGAAGAGAAGCTATTAAAAGACAAGGAATTTGTTTCCCATATACATATTGAGGTATCTGAATTGAAAGGACAACATTCCTCTGCTTCTCAGTTTCGCATTCAGCTCTTGGAGAAAAAAACCCAATTAGAAGAGGAGTTAGCAGCAGTTAACCTAGCCTTAGATCGAACTGCTACAAAGCTGCAGATTACCAATTAAGGGCTAGCAGACCGTAGACAAGATATGGCTACAGCCATTTAGTTGTTCCAATCCCTAGAAGTAGAGAATCAATTATAAGGAAACAACTGAAGCATTGTACTGATTTTTGGGCCAATTTATGGCTGCATGTACTTAACTCTTTATGAAATGAAATCCTTATTTATTATTTGAGTGTTTTCATGCTTCTTTTGTTCAGCATTTCTCACACTTCTTGTGTTTCCCACACAGTTAGATAATAAGGCTTTAAACACCTGCCATTGATTTTCTTGGGATGTACATAACCATTTAGATTTCTCAGATGGTATGCTCCCCCAAGCAAAATTCTATGGACCTGATATGGTCCTTTCCAATTAGGTGACCACTTATCAAATTTATGGCTTTTAATTCCTATTAGGAGTATTGTTTTCCACACCAAATCACTTTTATCAAAGCTAATATACTTAACATTCTTATTATAGCTTTTGACTGCCTTTGTCTTTTGAAACATAATATTATTTAATGCTAGAATTCTAGTTTCATCTATATTTTCTAATTCTAAGAACATGCTCTGATGATATTGCTCAGAAGTTAACTAGTTCTGACATTTCACCCTCAAGGACCTAATGTTAATTTCCACAGGTAACACTACATCATGCCCATATACTAAGGCATAAGAAGTGACTCCAGTACTTGATCTTGGAGAAGTCCTATAAGCCCATAATATATCCAACAACAAGTTATGCCAATCCCTAGGATTGTCTTCCACAACTCTTCGTTTTCTTTTTTTCAAGGACTTGTTAGATGATTCTGCTTGACCATTTGCTTGTGCATAATAAGAGGTGGAATTAATAAGACTGACTCCAAATTCTACTGTGAAAGATTTTACTATCTTTCTATCAAATACAGTCCTATTATCTATAGTTATAGTTTGTAGGATGCCAAATCTGTGAATTTGATCTTTAATAAATCCAATAACTTCAGTTTGATCCACAGCCTTATATGGTTTAGCTTCGACCCATTTAGTGAAGTAATTTGTGGCCACTAGGATGAAACAATGATGCTTCGAAGAAGGTGGTGTAGACGTCCCCGAACGTCCCGGGAGAGAAATCTCGTTTTGTTCATTTGGGCTCACTATAGTTCAGGACTCAATGTCACGGCCCTGTATCTAATCTCGCAGAGTGCAATGCAAGACCGATGAATCATCAAAGAGTCCAAATCCGACAAATCGTTTTTGAAAACAGATTTTTTTGAAAGAAGTGCCAAACATGGACTACTTTGCCAGATACAGAGTCGCCACCTAAATATTTTGTTTCGGGGGAATTTAGGAAACCCTGACTCATTGCCTAAGGCCACGTGTCCGTCATCACCAAAGTTGCCTCGGCTCGGGAACTTGGGTACGATTGGGGAAGGTCACTTCGTGAGCACCCCCGCTCGCCCGATCAAAGATCGGCCTCTACTAACCATGATATCTAGTTTTGAAAACATTATGCGTTCTTATTCCGGTTATTAGCCTAGAATTACTATGTGATGCGCACAGCATACAAGTATAGACTGGATCGCCTGAATTGGAACAAAACATTTCATGTTTCTTTTTTTGAAAGCGGTTTGCTACTCGCAAGTAGGCTAAAATGCGGATTTTGCCACCCTCAAGTGGGCTTAGAAAACATGGTTTTGCCACTATCTAGTGGGCTTAAAACTCACAGTCGATGATTTGTTCCAATCCAAATAATCCAATCCTCACCCACAGGCATTCAGGCAATTATATCACATAAGTAGGTAGCCTCATGGTAAGCATGCTATCATGACAGTCACTCACACACATGCAAGGATGCTACAGCATAAAACTTACCGAGTACTCCAAGCCAAAACAAAAGCTAGTTACGAATCCATGCATGATCCTAACTATATAGAAATGCCTAATGCAACACATGCAAAAATGCAACTATAGCAGGCTCGGCTATTCTAAAGATGGCATGTGAAATGCTACAATTAACAAATATTCAACTCGGAATTGAAATACAATGCAGTTAGTATGATGCGCCGAGCCCGGTGCATGCGAAACAGATGAATGAATGCAAACATGCTATCATACTGTATGCTAATTGAAACATGCCCTAAACTAACCATCATAAGCTGGTAAATAAAAGGGAGAAAGACGTGGGGTTGCAAGACATGCATCACACACACGCACACTTATTACAATTGTGCCCTCACTCGGAGGGTCCGAATAAATAATATACAGTCCGAATAAATACAAAATCCTAATTAATTAACAAATTAATCTAGGAAAGCAGGTAAATTAGCACGCAAATCCATGGACCGCCTCAGCTCTGTTCTGAATGATGAATGATGCATGCTTGAGTTGCCTTGCGCGGAAATCCATTGCGATGCCCCGGTTTGCCTCTGTTTGCAATTGTTCTCGGAATATTGTGCAAAGCTCTAGAAGGCTGCTAATTTTTTATTCGCTGCAACAAAGAGCAACAAAGGGGCATGGCAAAGTATTTTCACATATGTATGCATGACTACTCTTCAGAGAGTGTAGTCATCGATCCTCGTGCCACCAATCACGCATCTCGATGCATGATGGCCGAGGAGTCGAATTGCACGACTCGATGTGAAATGAATGCACATATAAACATAACAAGACCGAGACTCCATCATGGTTAATCCGGAGTGTCGGCGACTGGGATTGAGACACGTTCTGTCACTCGAAGTACGAAACGTCCCTCATTTCCCGTGCTTGGGCTAACTCCTATCCCAAGCACAATGCAATATGCATGACATGCATGAATGCAATCCTAACATGCAACCTAGCATACACAATCCTATGAAATGGCATACACAATGCTCGATGTAACATGGCATACACAATGCTCTAACATACAACCTAGCATACACAATGCAATATGGGCTTACGCCAACATGAGTGGACCTCAGCCACACCCACATCAGTAGCCATTAGACAAAAATGAGACAACCGAAATGCGTGCACACATGCACGCATACCGAGGACCGAACCTAAGGCACAACATGCAACTCTAACAAGGCATGGCAAGGATGAAGCATGGCATTCAAACATGTAAATTTTAGCGCTGAAACGTGATGCTAAAAGGTCCCGAAACATGGAAACATGTCACCCGATACATGAGATGAGCCCCGAAACTCAAAACTAGGCACATGTATTAACTTATAGCTATACAAAGCATGCATTATTTGACTATGAAGCATAAAGACAGAGCCAAGGTAGTCCGAAAACATGAACATTTCCAGTTTAAAGCATGGCCAAAAGATGTTAGTATGATGGACTAAAATAGCATGCAACTTTAACTAGCAAACATGGTTTACATGGCATGTATATGAAGCATATAAAATCTCACCCAACCAGCCAAAATCAATGAATAAAACATACCAAAATATGCCCAAATAACCTCTGAAATACAGCTAACACATGCACAAATAATGGGTTCCTTTAAAGGGCCATACAAGGGGTTATTAAGCACCTACAAGATAGACACTTAGCAAGACCAAACCAACTCTGGAAATGGGTTATGACAGTCCTAAAACCCACCAAATATGCCCTGGAATCAGTCTCGGAAACATGCAAAGAAAGGCCTCTTTGAGAGGCCTTGAATGGGATTGCTCTACACATGCATCATAGACATAAAATATGGCCAAGAGGGCCTCAGACAGAGCCAAGGCAGACCTCAAAACCCTCAGAATAAAGCCTGAAAAGTGACTTCAATACATGAAAAATAGGGTCCCTTTGGAAGGCTAAATATGCTAGTAAAGAGAATGAGGGGTGGGAGGGTCACCCCTCTATGATTTCAAAGCTCAAAATCTCATCAAAGCCACTAAAAATTTACTGGATTTCAGTGGCTAAGAGGCCAAAACAAGACTTATGCAAATGCTCAAATGTATGGCTCAAAGCATGTGGAAATGAAGCATGCAAGGAAGGAGATGACTCCAAATAGAAAAGTGACCTCAAGAAAACTTAAACAGGAGGTCAAAAAAAGATTTTTTTTAGTTTATACCAAATCTCGAAAATGCTCACAAGTAAGGCTAAAATATGATGCAAAAATAGCCCTAAAAGAGAGATAAAGGACAAGGGGCAGCAGATGGTCTCAAACAGCAAAAAGCCCTTTAAAAAAGTTGAAGAGGGGCTCAAAATAAGATACTTCACAGTTTAGGTCGAAGCCCAGAAATATAAGCAAAAGGGGCTAAGAGATGAAGCAAAATAAGGCTAGAAAAAGGGAAAAGAGGACTTACCCTTGTAGCACAGCAATGCAGCAGCTTTTGGTCCAAGAAAATGAGCTCCTAACCTTTGAAAATCAGCCTCAAGGTGCTGGAATGGAGGATGGAGGTGGTAGGCTATGAGTTGGTGTGTAAATGGTGCAAGAACAAGGGTGTTTTGAGGCTTAGATGAGAGAGATATGGAGGATTGTATGCAAATGCTCCAGCTGGTTTTCCAACCCTTGCAAATGAAGCTCAAGGGTTGGTTTTATAGAGGGAGAAGGGTGAGGCTTTTTAGAGAAGCTAAAGAGGGGGGTTCAAGGCTTCTAAAGGAAGCTTGACCAAAGGGGTCAAGCTTCTTGGGGAAGCTAAACCAAAAGGGTCAAGCTTCCTCAAGAAGCTTGACCAAAGGGGCCAAACCACCTTGAAACCAAGCAAAGGGGGTCAAAACCACCTAAAATGGACCAAAAACAAGGACAAACCCTCGGGCAGTGGATCTGGTGCAAAACAACTGGCACAGCGAGAATGCACCTGGAGAGACAAACTTGGCCGGCCAGGTTCAAAAGGTCCAGGTGGCCGGCCGGCCACCTCCCCTGGCCGGCTGACCAAGGGTCAAAGGGGTCAAGCAAAATTACTGGCCGGCCACCCCAAAAAGGTGGCCTCCCAGATGAGTGCAACACAGCTGTGTAGAGAAAAACCAGAAAAAGTGGTTCAAGAGAGAGAAAAGCCAGCTTTTTAGAAGGGTTCAAAAGGGTTAGGGGGAATTACTGGCCGGCCTACCCATATTGGTGGCCTCCCAGGTGTGTACAACACAATGGTGTGGTGGAAAGTCAAAAAAAGTGGCCTGGGAATGGGAAAAATCAACTTTCTAGTAAGAAAAACTGGTTTTTCAGAAAAAATGCTGGTCTCCCACCCTCCTACAACCTTTCTAAGAATGAAAATAAGGTCCTTGCCAAAAATGGACCAAGACAGATGCAAAACGAAGGTTCGGGGGCCAAAACGCGCAGTTTGGGGCCCCGAAAATAGGCTATTAGGCACCGAAAGTGGCGTATGACCATGAAGGTGGTCTCTCGGGCCACAGTGTCCCTCAAAAGGGAGGAAAGAAGGTGTGTGCCAAAAACCGGAGCAATCGGAGGTAGTTAAGCGGTCCCGAACCGAGGCACACGGCCGACGGCTCCGAAAATCAAGAACCGGGCTCCAAACGAGAAAAATGGCCTACGACCACGAAACATAGCCTACGGCCACTGAGAGATGATCTATGAGACCTCTCCCTCCCTTCGAAAAGAGAAAACAAAGAAAATAGGGCCTGGTTCGCAAACCGAGGCAAAGCACAAAAGAGTCCGGAAGTCTGAAGGCAAGGCTTGCGGCCGAGACTCCGCAACTTCAGAATGAGCACAATATGCAACATCACCAAGCGCTCAATCGGTGACGTCTGAGTCTTATGGTCAATCAAAAATGGGGTGTCTACAGGTGGATGTATTTTCCCTATCATATCCATAGTGTGATAACCCTGTCCCATTTTATGTTAATTAATCTTAATTATGATTGTGATTATGTGCTTAATATGATTTTGAGTGCTATTTATATGATTATGTGTGTTTTTGAATTTCTATCTGTTCACTGTAAGAAAATCTATTCGATTCTTTGCTATAAAAATTTAATTGAAGAGCATAGAGGCATCAGAAAGTGAAATTGACTGTATTTTTGTGTTTAGCATGATTTTTAAAACCTACAATGAAATTAATTAAAAAATTTATTCGAATCAAAATAATTAGATTCAATATGATTAAATTAGAACACCATTACTTAGCCTTAATCAATTTGATTAGGCAAGCTTATAAATAGGCCTACATACACTCAAGTTCCCTCTTTTGAACTCATCTTGGCTGAAATCACATTCTAGAGAGAGAGAGGGTCGGTTTAGACAGAGAGAGAGAAGCCATCCTTGTAGATTTTTGCAAAAGAACTCAAGTTTTGGAAGGCTAGGCTCTAGAACTAGCTAACATTGTGAAGGTTGAAGCTCCTAGGTGAGTAATTGAGCATAAATTAATGAGTTTGAGTTTGTAATTTTGTGAATTCAAAGTTAAACGGTAATCAAGAACAAGAATTAAGTTGAATTTGATGAATTTGAAGTCATTATAAACATGCATGTAAAAGATTGCCATGAATTTGTGTATTTTAATATGAAACATATGATCCATGTTGAATATTGATTAAAATTCATGCTTTGATCATCTTTTGCATCACTTAAGTTGAGAATGGAAGTTATATTCCACATGCAAGCACAATTCATGGAGGTATAAGTTTTGGTTGCATGAATTTGAAGTATTAGAAATAAGTTTGGTATAAATTGAGTATGCTTGTAGTTAATTCATGGGAATTGAGCTTCATAATGTTGTAAATTTAATATTTGCATCATGTTAGATGATGTACAAGTGAATTATGAGTCATAACAAGCAAGTTACATCAATTAAAACCAAGTTTGAAGCTCAAACAGAGTTCTGGAAAAACCCAGAATTCAGCTTGTCTGCTCGAGCAGGGAAAGTGCCGCTTGAGCGTAGAAAACGAACTCCCAAAAGTTTTACAGAAAATACACGGAGGCTCGAGTGGCCAAAGCTGCACTCGAGCGTACCCTGTTTTGCAAAGCTTCTCGCTCCAGCGTAAATTGCAAGCAACCAGTACTTTTGTAGACAAAAGGAGTTCGCTCGAGTGAAGAGCCTTGTTTCAGAAATTTTGAAAAGTCATTTTGTGTTTTGTTTTCTGTTCTCTTTTATTTCTAAGCACTCTTAGGCATGCATTGGGCATTGTAAATGACCTAAAAGGATAAGAAAGAGGCCTAAGAGAAATAAATAAATTAAGAACGGAATGAATCGCTTGTGACCCAATGTGTTATGAAATGTGTAGGGTCAAGCGCAAGGATAAATCATCCAGCAGATTACTGTGAGTAATATCTTAGTAAAGATAAGTTCAAGTATGTTATTTCCCAAACGTTACTTCTGTATGAGCCTTATGGATTTGTATTTTGAGTTATGGATGAAAATGTCAGTCTTTTGCATAAGACTAATTAAATACGAATATGATCATGATCACGGATATGCGACACACATAAATACGAATGTGAAGAAAGATTGAGCCAAAGGCCGTTTGACATAAATGAGTTGGGCCTATGGCCGTTTGACATGAAGGATTGGGCCAAAGGCTGTTTGACATAAACGAATTGGGCCAAAGGCTATTTGACATAAACGAATTGGGCCTAAGGCCGTTTGACATGAATGATTGGGCCAAAGGCCGTTTGACATGAATGATTGGGCCAGGGGCTGTTTGATATGAATGAATGGGCCAAAGGCCATTTGACACAAACAAATTGGGCCCGAGGCCGGTTGATGTATTAGATAGAATCATGAATGGGCCTAAGGCCATTTGATATGACTGCTACAAATTTCATTCATGTACTCCTTTATTTTGATATTATTCACTAGGCTATCGCTCACTCTCATTTATGTGTGTGTAGGTAAGCAAAGAGATATCCAAACCCAGCTCTAGTGAAAGACATGAGAGGAGTCAAGTTTTTGTGGGGTCAGCCCGAATGTCTCACGCATGAGACTTTATTTTGTTTCTTTTATTTTTGATCCTCTTTTTGTTATCCTGGTGAATATGTTGGATCACCATGTACATAAGCTTTTTGTTAGGCTGACTATATGTTTGAAAGGTCCTGGACACATGAGATGTTAATTTTGTTTATACGTGTGAGTTATTATGGAATGTTTGTTTTACCATGTAAGCATAGCTCATTGGACAGAGTTTTCAAATCTACTTTCGTTTTGGCCCTTTTAATATTTTTGAAATTATTTGAGGACGTAGATAATCTCATGATTATTGGCTGGTTATGACCTTAATCCTTAGGGGTGGGATCGGGTCATGATACATAGCCCAACCTTTAAATGGCCAAGGCTTTACAACTACATGCAAATCAGTTATTGATACATGTCTTATCATGCCATGCTTTTAGCATGCCTAGCAACCTCTGGCATACTCTATACAATCTTTAAGGATGGTTGGCCAATAGTAGGAATGCTTTCGAAGCAACCATCTCATTTTCACACCAGGCTGATGGGCACCACAAATGCCTTCATGGACTTCAGCCATGGTTGTCAATACCTCCTTCGGCCCTAGACATTCTAATAAAAACCCATCTGCTCCCCTTTTGTAAAAAGCATTACCATACACTATGTATTGCATAGACTGTAATTTAATCTTTCTACTGGCCTTCGAAGATGGGCCAGTTAAGTACTATATGATTGGATGCCTCCAATCTTGATCTTGTAAGTCATTATGATTGACTTCCAACACAACATTCCTTTTAGCTAAATGTGATATTAATTTTTGGTATGTTGCTTGACTTATGTTCAATTGAGTGTCATCCCTCCTTCTGAAATTCGAAACCTTCTGAGCTACATCATTAGCTTTGTTATTCATGAATCTTGGGATATAAGTCATATTTGCTATCTGAAACTAAGAAAGCAAATGTAATGCAATACATAATATGGTAACATACTTGCACTTTAACATTTGAAAATTCATTTCACTTGGTTAACTACCAATTGAGAATCTCCAAATATATCAATTGCATGAGCTTGTAATCCAATAAGCATTTCTAGTCCCATTATTAAAGCTTCATATTCAGCTTGATTATTAGAACAAGTAATTTCATCAACCCTAAAACCATTTGTGGTTTCTACCCCCTGTGGTGACTTAATTATAACACCAATTCCAATCAAACCATTGGCTTTTGATCCATTGAACCACATCTGCCATGGCTCAACATTGACCATACCAAGATCCATTATCTTCTAGCTTTCTATTTGACATGGATGATTTGCCAAGAAGTTAGCCAAAACTTATCATTTTACTGCCTTTTGGGGGACATATTCTAGATGAAATTCTAATAAAGCTAATATCCATTTGCCAATTCTTCTTCTCAACATAGGTCTAGATAACATGTACTTAACCAAGTCCGTGGTTACAATTACCAAGACAACAGTAGGCAAAAGATAATATCTTAATTTCATTATTGCAAAGTACAATGTAAGGCACAACTTTTCTACAGCTGAGTATTTACATTCACAAGAATTTAAAAACCTACTAAGATAATAAACTGCTTGCTCATTGCCTTCTTCATTATCCTGAGCTAGGAAAACTCCCTATAAATCTTCTGTTGCAGTAATGTATAACTTCAAGGGCTTGTCGCTCCTTGGCGACATCAACACTAGAGGCTTAGCCAAGTAGGCTTTGACTCCTTTGAAAGCAGTTTGATGCTCTGCTGTCCACACAAACTCCTCTTCATAGTTCAATTGATGGAGGTTTAGCCTCAATGATGGCTTTGGCTTTATTCTGATCAATCTGTATTCCCTTCTTGTGCACAACATATCCCAAGAAGTTTCTAGCTAATACACCAAAAGTACATTTGAGAGGATTAAGCTTTAACTTGAACTTTCTCATTCTTTCGAAAGCTACTACCAAGTGAACTAAGTGTTCCTCCATAGACTTGGACTTTACAACAATATTATCAATGTAACACTCTAGGTATCCTCCAATAAGATCATGAAAGATAGTATTCATTGCCCTCTGATATGTTGCCCTAGCATTCTTTAGACCAAATGGCATTTTTACCCATTCGAATATGCCAATGTTCCTAAAACACCTGAATGTTGTCTTGTGGACATCCTCCTCTACAATGTAAATCTGGTTGTAACCAGAATGCCCATCCATCATAGACAAAATCCTGTGTCCTGCTGAACTATCTACCAATAGATCCACTATAGGCATGGGGTATTCATTTTTTGGAGTTGCCAAGTTCAGATTTCTAAAGTCAATGCATACTCTCATCTTGTCATTCTTTTTAACCACAGGCACAATGTTAGACAACCATTCAACATACCTGGTTGTTCTAATGAAGCCTGCTTTAAGGAGCCTGAGAATTTCCTCCTTCACTTTCTGAACCACTTCAGGACTCATCCGTCTTGGTTTTTGCTTGTGTGGTTTGAAGTTAGGCTTCATAGGGACCCTATGTTCCACTAATGACCTATCCAATCCTGGTAGTTCATTATAAGACCACACAAAACAATTCTTATATTTCTTTAGGACTACCAACAGCTGGTTCTTGTAAGTGGGTTGCTGTGCAGAACCTTCCCCTAAATTGACTTCTTCCAAGGGGTCTTGATCTTGAGCACTTACTGATGCTTCTCCTTCGACTTCTTCTACCTTCGAAGCAATTTCTTTGCCTTGTTCTGCTCCCATCTTCTCTCGTTCAACATCTTTGCCTTCTTCTTCATAGACGAAATCTGTCTATAAGGCTTCTTCTTCTTATATTTCCTACACTTTTGTTTTGATGTCCAATGCACAGTACTTATCAAGGGTCAAAGGCCTGACCTTTTGTTGTTCCTGATTACAACCAACCACCATGGCTTCTCTTTTTCATTCCTGAACCTTCTAGACTATTAATTTTATGTCCAATGTTGAAAACTTGACTAAAGCCAAGGGTCTAGCTTCTTGGGTCTCATCTTCTTGCCTACAACCAGGCATCATTGTTATCCTTGGTGACAAACTCTTCATCAGCACTCTCCTACACTAAGTGCTTCGGGTGTGCTACTTCCTCATCAGCCGTCACTTCAGCTATTCTATCAGGTTTTCTTAATATCCTAATTGGTGTCACTTCTTCAGTATATAACTTGATCTTTGCAAAATCAGCACAAGCGATAAAGGGTTAAGGGTCTGCATTGATCTCTTCTGTCTCTCTATTGCATAAGGCTATCATTATTTTCTGATGTAGAGAGGAAGGCATACATTTGTTGGTGTAGATCCAATCCCACCAAGTAAAGCATTATACTTGGCATTACTATCTATAACAAAGAATGTTGTCATGCAATCTCTAGTTCCCACACTCAAGTTGATGGGTAGGATGCCCTAAGCCATCTGCTTATCCCCAGCGAAGCCAACAATGGTTGTGCTGGTTGGGATTAATCTGGGGTTTCTTTTGTCCAATTTCTTCAAAGAGGACTTCAGAAGCAGGTTCACTATTGCCCCGTTATCCACTAACACCCTGTTCATTTGTATCTCATCAAAATAAGCCTTGATATATAAGGGCTTAACGTACTACGTCATAGATATTGCAGGGTACTCGAAGGGATACGAGAGATTAATACTCACCTCCTTACTTTCATCTTTAGTTCCATTGGTGTGGCCACTTCAGACTCATCTTGAATCATGCTAACCTGTGAATTTTCACTAGAAACTGGAATAGGATCATCTTTCTGACCTTCTTCGTTTCCATCTTCAGCCTGGAACTCCTGTGGCAATATATATACCATGTTTACTAACACTTGAGGACATGAGACAAGCTGAACTGCTGGCTGCACTTGTTTCTTTTCCAAACTAACTTGTTCAGTTATTTCGGAAGCATCTTCCATGCTGCACTCTAGTACCTCAGTACTAGTGACTTCCTTCGAATCAACTCGTCAGTGGTCTACTCCTGTTGGCTTGTGACCAAAAAGGTTTGTTCAGCCATGAAAGCTTCAAACATCTCATCTTCAGCCATTTATTTCCTTTAACCTAGTTCAACTTCTTCTTCTGTCTTACTGTCGCTTTCCATCAAGGCCTTTTCAAGACCTGCTAAGCTGGATCTTTCCTTGGCTTTCAGTTTAGTGCGAACCTTAGCCAACTGCTCTCTGCTGACACTTTTTTTTGTTCTGAGGAGCCAATTTTAGACTTTCTTTTTCCTCTGTTTGGCCTTTTGACTGGGCCAACGAAGAACTCTCTCCACTTTCCTTCAGATCCTTTTGGTACTGGGTGTACCTTCGTTGGATCTTCCTCATTTGAGACCTAAAGATTACTGGAACCATATCTGGTTCCTTTGTTTTTGGGTGATTGAGTAATACCCAATTATCTGGAGCCACCAAGGGAGGTTTAATCATTCTGCCCTTGTCTCCAAAGACATTTCTCTGTGCAGGTATTTCCTTAGGCTTGTTCTGCATGACAAACTAGTATGGCACCCCAGGTACCCATGAACTCACTAGTTTAGTTACTGAATTTGCTTTCCCAGTCTTTGAAGCCATCTTCGAAGCTAACTGTTGAGGCTAATCACTGGTTCTGACACCCTGTCTTGTGCCTAATTTAGGCATTCTTTTAGGGTAATTGCCTTGTATCTTGTTCGAAATTGACTTTGGAGGCCAATTACTGGCTCTGATTCCCTGACTTGAACCCAATTCAGGCCTTCTCTCAGGATAATTTCCTTCTATCCTGTAGTAATTGGATGGTCTGAACACATGCAGAAGTCTCTTACCCTTGGATTGCATTCTAGTGGTTGGTGGTCTAGCCAAGAATAGCTGTTATTTGGAACTAGTTGGGTATGGCCTCTTGTTGTAGGTATTGGTTTACTTAGAGCGTCTCTGTACATCTTTGTAATACTGTTTCCCATCAATTGGGAGCCTTCTCAGCCATTTGTAACTTAACCTGCATCTGGGACACATCATTTGCATGACAGTTGCCTCAAGAGAGTCATCATCCAGTGCTTCTTCACTAGAGTCTTCCTTTTGGTCCGCAAAGCTCTATATATTTGCTGGTGAACTTCTGGTATCATTCTTGAAAGCAGTTTGGTTGGCAACATGTATCTGCACATTAACCTCCTCCAATTCCTTCAAGGGTAGGTTTTGGAAATCTAGCATGCCAACATTGGCTGTAACCTCCCCAATCTCTGGGAACGGGTTGGTGTCAATTCCCATAACTTTCTCTACTTTGGCTGGAAACTTTAAACTCCCTTTTCAAATCTGTTCTTGGATCCTGTCCCAAAAAATATTCAGTTTTTAGTTGAATGAAAAGAATTATGCCATTTACAGTACATTTCCCTTTAAGTTCTTCTAGGGTAAGGATCTTTACTCCCTTTGGTAACTTTAGGAAATTTGCTGCAAGCAAATTATCAAAAATGTCATCCACTTTTGTTAAATTAAAAGAATACTTCCTATGAAGGTTTTTCTTTTTAAACTGCTAGTCTGTTGTATTGTCATTTTGAATTAACGCCTCACAGGTTATAGGCTCTTTCCCTACTATTTCCGCTACATCAATTTCATAATTAGGACCTTATAATAAGTCTTATATGATGCATTACTCGATCATGTTCTTCCTCAAGTAAAGATTCATATCTAGACACCTTATAGGTTAATTCCACTAAGTCTCGAAACTCAATTGAATTGAACTTCTTTTGAAGCCTAAACTTTAAACCATTTTGAGCCAATCTCACAAATTCAGACTCTAGTAGAATGACCTTACACTTGTTTCGTGCTCTTTTGACACTGGCAATAAATTGAACGGCCTTCTCATCAAGCCTTTGGCTCAACCTTGCCAAATCTGCCATGGAAACTTCAAGCTCTGTTTGAAAGAATTGGGCATGAAATGCCTCCTCCATTTGCTGCTAAGTTTGGATAGAGCTAGGTGTAAGGTTAATATACCATACAAAGGCTGCCCCAGTTAAAGAATTTGGAAAGTGTCTTAACTTCATATAATCATTATTGATAAATTCACCACATTGGCCTGCGAACCTGGCAATATGTTTTACTGTTGACTGGTTTCCATTTCCATAAAAGAGAGCAAAGTTTGGTATTCTAAACTCCCTTGGGTATTCATGCACCCTATCTACCCATTCTGGGTTTGACTTTCTATATACAGGAGTCTGAAGCCCCCAAGCCATAGGTCCACACATTTCTCTGGCAATGTCAACAATTTGGTCCCTAGGAACCATATTTTGTGCTTGTTAGACTACCACTAGAGGAACAAACACAAGGTTTGATGGAATCCCATATGCTTGAGATCCTCATGGTCCATAGGGAGGTATATTTAGGACTAGTTCTCCCTGTGGTATTTGTTGCTGTTGGGGCTATGATTGACCTTTCTGGGCCTATCCTGCGAAGGGTGCTGCAAGAGGAAGAACAGGTGTTGTTTCTCTCCCAGCCGCAAGAAACCCTTCCAACCCCCTGGGTGTGAATTCGAACAGAGGGTTAGGGAACCCCCTTGTGCCAGGTATGGTTTCGAACATAGGATTTGGAAACATTCTCATGCCATTTTCTTGTGTTGGCCCAGATCCACCAATTTGTATGGCTTCGCTGTTAGATAATGAGATATTTTGATTTACCAAAGGCCTCGAAGGAGGCTCATACCATGACTGAGGTACAGGTGATGGTCTTTCATAATTTTAATTACTAGTCTGATCATTAGTATGTCCATTAATTTGCATAGGCTTCTTATCTCTTACCAATCTTTATTGAAGAACATTTGAATTTTCCTCCATATATCTTGTGATAGTTGGTTGATGGGAATTCATTCGATCCATGAAGGATGTTGCCCATCTTTTCATTGTATACATTAACTATTATTCCATGGCATCTACCAAGCCTCCCCACGAATTCATTGGTTGGATAGACGAAACAATAGATGGTCCAATTCCATGGCCTCATCTAATATTTTGAACATGTGGTGTATACTCTGAGGTGCTGGTCTATTCGATGATAGGTATGATGAGATAGGTACTTTCATAGGATGTGTTATCACATTATCCTCTGGATCAGTTACTTCTACCTCTCCCTCCACACCTTCTTCTAGGCGCGCATTTTCTCCTTGTCTCCTACGTCTAGCCATTTTAGTGTCCCACTAGGCGTGCCAAAAATATATGTTGTCTTTTTTTGGCTTTCGAAGGTTAATAATGTAAATTTAAGCGTACCAGTAAGGATCAATCAGTCCTTACAGAATATTAATTGCCAACCAATTATCAGACGATTGTGTTGTAATTCTTTCAGCCTCAATGATGAAGACTTTTACTAGTGGCTTGTTTAGGAGAAATTAGTAAATAATAATAAGTGAAGACCAATTTCAAAATCTGAATTTCATTAAGTAAATGAAAATTTACAATGATCTACCCAGCCTTGTAAAGGTTCATAGCAACAAACTATTTGAAACTACTCCTATGAAATGAAGTGCAGTACAGGAATTGAAGTACAAAAATGTAAAAAACTATAAAACTAGAAGGAAAATGAAGTAAATAAACTGGTTTCTGGACTTGAGTCTGGGGGTTTATTCTGGGGCCTTCCTTGCTATTTATACTTCTCAGTGGCAACCGTCGAAATGGGCTTCCAATCGTCGAAATCTCCTCCCACGACTGCTGAACATGCTCTCTCACAATCAGTCCCACTACACCACTCTTGCAGTTAGGCTTCCCTACTGATTTAGAATTTAAACTTATGAATAACCGTTAGGCCATATCATCTTATATCTCTCGACTATTCCAATGCTACACAGATCCATTAATACCAATATGAACTGCCACGTGTCAAACTTTGATCGGCAACTTGCATTAATTCTCCAAATTGCCTTTTAGGTGCCACGTGTTACTTTGCGATTAGCTTTTACAAATTATACAACCAACAGAATGGTTACATATTTCAATTTTTTTGGGGAAATTCAGGCCATCCAAATACATTAAAGTGGGTTGGCATCCACCACGCATAAGACACTTCAAACTCAACACAGATGGTGCATCAAAAGGACTGATAAAAGCAACGGCAGTAGGAGGAATCATCAGAAATTGTCACGATGACTAGATTAGCGGGTTTTGCAAGATCATTGGAACAACATCCCGGGTGGCTGCAGAATTATGGGGCCTAAGAGATGGATTGCAACTTGCTCTAGACCTTAATCTACAAAACATTCAAATTGAAACTAACGCATTTTTTTATCAAACAATTAATGACCAATGCAAACCATCATCATCAGCTTAGTTCTCTTATTTTTTACTGCAGTTACCTTATGGAGCAAGTAAGAGCTCTAACACTTAGCCATGTTTACCACGAAGCAAATCCCTATGTTGATGCACTCGCTTATTTAACTTTTACTAAGGAAGAAGGCCTCTACTGTTTTCGTCTCTTCTCCCTCTTGTATTGCCAACTTATTAGTTAATGACTCTAAAGGGATGCTCTATCCCAGACTTCTATACTGTTAACTTTTATTAATGCATGCCTCTATTTACCAAAAAAAAAGAGGCCTTTCTATTTGAAGCCATATGTCCATTTCAAGTCGAAAAATGGGAACATAGGTCTGTATGTCTATTTTCAATGCCTATTTGACCATTTATATAAGGCCTATATATCAATTTTTAAAACTTGTATGTCCATTTCTATGTTATTTCAACACCTATTTATCCATTTTCAAGTTAAAAATATTTTTTTACATCTTCTTAATTTATATACATTGGTCCGTTTTTAATGCCTTTAAAAATATAAAATTGAAAATACTCTTAAAAAAATTTCATTTATGGTGTTAAAAATTCAATTGATCATAACTTTCCGTTCAGTGATCTATTTTGAATGAAATTTTTATTATTGTTTTGAGATCTATCCAATCAAAATAGCCAAAAGCAAATTCGTCACATATTTTTGCCAAAAAAAAAAAAGTTAAATTTAGCTCTGATTTTTTCCCACCTAATCATGAGATACAAGATTGAAAAATATATGTATTCAATTTTTTTTTAAAAATTTCATATTAAATATTGATCTTATTTTAAAGATCTTGAAAAGCCAATTTCAAAAGTATTAATTTTTATAATAAATAAATTTATAAAATTCAAGTTATAGTATTTTAAAATATATTAGCCCAAAATACACATAAAGGGAAAAAATGTTAAAAATTATCCGTGTCACCACATATTTAGACTTACCAACAAATAAATGTGCTAGACTTCCGTGCCAAAATATAGAGAAAAGAAAGAAAAAAAATTGAAAATGGCTATTAAGTTGAAGAGAAAATTGAAACGACAAAACAGATAAGGAAAAAACAAAAATAAAAGAAGAATAAGAAAATAAGAGGGAGAACCAAAAAAGAAGAAGAACTAGAGGGAAATATATGGTCTCCATTAATATATTTCCAATTGACAAGAAAGTTATTCAAAGTCGTGATGTTGTGTTTCTTGAAGACCAAACAATTGAAGACTTTAGCAAAGGTGATCAACCGGAGCCAACAACTAGTGATCTCATTGATAGTAATTTATCTCCTTCGTCTTCAGTGGATGATGAAAATGGGGGAGATGTGCAACCACCTATTGAAGATGTGGAGAATGATGTTAATCCTAATGAAATTTAGCCCGAAATTGATGAAGAGCATCCAACTCAAGAACCACCACCACAACTTGAGTTGAGAAAATCTACAAAGGACCTGTAACCTTCGAAAAAGTATCATCCCAATGAATTTGTGTTGATATTCGATCAAGGAGAGCCCGAGAGCTACCAAGAAGCAATTGAGCGTACAAAGAAAGGTGATTGAAAAAAGCCACGGAAAAGGCTTAATCAAAAAGTCATTGGTGTTATTCGTCAATGGATTGATGATAGTGTATTTCATCATGTTGCTACTGAAACTTCAACACACAATTTATGGAAAAAATTAGGTCTTTATGATAAAAAATCAGCCACAAATAAAGCTTTTCTGTTTTGTAAGTTGGTTAATTTAAAATATAAAGAAGGAAGTCCATTCCAAAACATTTGGATGAAATGAAGAATATTGTTAATCAACTTGCTTCTATGAAAATTGTTTTTGATGATAAGTTGTAGGTTTTGACGCTACTTATTTCCTTACCCGAAAGTTGGGAGACTTTGGTTGTGACGATCAGTAATTTGACGCTTGATGGAGTTGTCAAATTGAGCCAAGTCACTAATAGCTTGTTGAATGAAGAAACTAAAAGAAAATTAGTGAGTTCTTCTCATTCGAAGGCATTTGTTATGAGAGGGTGAAGCAAAACAAGGAAAAAGAGTAAGACTCCTCATGGTCGTGATCAAAGCCGTAACAAATCAATAGATGGTTCTTTTTCAAAGAAAAATATTGAGTGCCATTATTTCCATGAAAAATGACACATGAAGCGGAAATGCCAAAAGCTCAAGAACAAGGAGAAAATGCATGACAAAAGTGCGGATAAGAAGTAAGAAGACACAATGGTGGTTACTACCAATGGTGATCTCATGGTCGTTTGTGAAGATGATTGTGTCAATTTTGTGGACCAAGAGAGCAATTGTGTGATTGATTTCGATGCTTGTTTTTATGTGACCTCTCGTGTTGATTTCTTTACTTCCTACACCAAAGGAGATTATGGTTGTGTTCGAATGGGTAATGAAGGTTTGTCCAAGATTATTGGCATGGGTGACGTTTGCTTGGAAACAAATTTGGGCTACAAGTTGTTGCTTAAAGATGTGAGGCATATTCCCGACATTCGCCTCAATTTGATCTCTACCGGGAAGCTAGATAATGAAGGCTACAACAACAAATTTAGTGATGAAAAATAGAAGCTCACAAAGGGTTCTTTGGTGGAGACCAAGTGCAAGAAGACTCGCACATTCGATGCAAGGAAAAATTTGCTAAGATGTTGTCAACGCACTTGAGAATAATGCTTCTACCGAATTATTGCACAAGTGGCTTAGGTACATGAGTGAAAAGGGGTTACAAGTTTTGTTCAAGAAAGAGCTTCTACCCGGTTTGAAAGGTACGCATCTTAAAACTTGTGTTCATTGTTTAGCAGGTAAACAATATAAAGTTTCTTTTCATAAAAATGTTGCTTATAAAATATATATATATATATTTTGGAGTTGATTCATTCGGATGTTTGTGGTTCTTTAAAAGTTAGAATACATAGTGGTGCACTTTTTTTTGTTACTTTCATTGATGATTATTCAAGGAAAGTTTGGGTTTTTGCACTAAAAACTAAATATCAAGTGCTAGATGTGTTTAAGTATTTTCAGGCCATGGTTGAAAAAGAAATGGGGCAAAAATTGAAGTGAATTCGAACGGACAATGGTGGTGAATACATTGGGTTATTTGATAAGTATTGTCGCATCCAAGGTATTCGACATCAAAGGATAGTTAAGAAGACTCCTCAACAAAATGATGTTGTCAAAAGGATGAACCGCACTATTTTGGAAAGAACAATATATCTGCTTTCACATGCTAAATTGCCAAGATCCTTTTGGGGTGAAGGAATGAGGACAGTGGTTGACGGGATCAATTTGTCTCC
>CM039314.1:125469161-125641661 GCA_022316695.1 Camellia oleifera | reverse complement strand
TGCTGAGCTCTTGGAACAAAACACACTATAGAGTGAGTCTGCCAAGCTGTTGAACACATAATTCCGGCAAAGATAGTCTGCCTGCTTCCATATGTCAAGTGCCATGACTTTCTGCCTGTCAGGCTCATTCTCTGCCACGGCTGGAGGATCCTCACTCAGAACCTTGGCAAGGTTTAGCGTGGTCAAGTAAAACAGCATCTTTTGCTGCCATCTCTTAAAGTTTTTCCCAGCAAATTTTTCTAGGCGCTCATGGTGACTAAGCAGTCCTCCCGGAACAGCCGGAGTAACACCAGGGTTGACCACAGAGGTCACAGCAGTAGGGGTTGGCAATCTAGTTGCCCCGGGGTTCAAATCCCCACCAACATTAGCAGTAGCAGCAACATCAGTGATAGTTTCCATTTCTGAAAATTACACCAGAATATCACTTCTGTGTTTCCAGAAATTAAACTTAACCCTTAGAAAATCCCTTAGAAGAAAAATTAATTCAAAAATTAGTTTCACCACAAAACCTAGAATCGAACATGGTCAAGAAAGTTCCCAGGAAGACTGAAGGGGTCACATCGGTCCCACTTAAAACCCAGTTAACCTTTTGACAAAACTTTTAAGAGCATGTTGACTCCTAGTCCGTGATAAACAAATTAAGAATTAAATTTTCTTAGGGATGAACTAGGTTAAAGCAAACTAGGGTCCAAAACTTTTACAAGCAATGTAAAACCATTACTACAACAATATAAGCAAATAAAACTTGCTATTACAAATTGGTAAACAAATCAATTACATCTCAAGCAAACATGCTTCAAACATTTTGATAAAATAGCCAATCCATAAGGATTCTATTTAGTCCAAAAGCTTTTCCACGCTTAGGTATTCCTATTCAACACAAAAGTTAGTAGTCCAAACATTTTTGTTTTTACATCACAAATTCTATTCATTTGGTTTTATATTTGTTTTTCGCATTGGTATCCTTACAAAGAAAGTTAGTAGTAAACCACAACAAAATACAAACAAATAATCTAAAAAATTTAATTATAATAAATAATTGAAACCATCTAGCCAACTATTAATTATATAAGTAACCAACTAATATAAGGTACCAAAACAAAATATAATTTGTAAGTTCAAAATTAAATTACAACTTTAAAATAAAGTTCAATACTCATGAGTCATGAATGAAATTAATTCATAATAAACATTTAAACTAATAACTCCAAATAGATAAGTCAAATTCAAAGTTAATGCACCCAATTAAATAATTCAGATTAATGCACCTAATTAAATAATTCAGATTAATGCACCTAATTAAATAATTCAGATTAATGCACCCAATTAGATAATTTAGATTAATCATATACACAAATCATAAAACTCTATAACTCCAAATACATTAAATTATGTAATCTAACCTAGAAAATAATAAGCATGTCAAAATTGCAACATCCATAAATTATATTTTATAACCTTAAAATTCATGCAAATCATGGTAGGGAAATGATGAACCATACGCATAAAACAAGATCATACTAATACAATTAAATATGTAAATTATAATAGAGCATTCTAATTAAACTAAGCAATTAGAGAGTACCATTGCATAATTTACAATTATTGAAATAGTGAGCAATTCCGCAACAATTCCTAGTAACATTATACAAAGCTAACCTAATAGTCTAAATAAATCTATTCGATCAATTTCATAGAAAAGATATATAAAATATGTTTTAAGGTTGTTGTTCAAAATTGTGAAATTAAATAAATAGATTTATGAAGAAAACAAATTATATACCAAGAACATATGCTAAAAATTACAATTAAATTTCAACAGAAATACACAAAACAATAAAAGGGTAAAGAGACAAAACCGAAGCCTGCACGAAAGCAGTTTCCTTAAAACAGATTTCGCCACCTCACGGGTCGAGTGCTTGAGAAAATTCGGCGTCTGTCTCCCAGGATACGACGGTCAAAACCAGCTACGGCAGAAGCACTATCTGTCTAGCTTAGCGAACAAAACAATGGCAGCACTCTCTCACAATAGGAACGATCTAGCAAACTGACTTGTAAAATGGAAGCAAAAATTTCTATATAGAAACTTGACAGAGGGTCTCAATTTATACATGTATAGGGGAGAGAGGAAAAGCCTCTAGCCTTTAAGGCTAGTCATTAAAACACCAAACATCCATAGCCCTTTTCCACAAAATGAAAAGTATGGATGCCCAAAGGATTTACATCCTTCAGCCAAGAAAAAAGATTTAAATACTCTGTAAAATCCTATTCATGAATCTAACATCATGAAGCAATTTTTTGACAATTTCTTATTCAAAACCCAATGGTTTTTGGCTCACTTGGACCCAACACAAAAAATTGGTTAGGACCCACTTTAATATTTAATTAAAGTCACCACACTTTAATATTAAATTAAAATCCCCAAAAAACCATTTTTTTCCAACACACAATAAATACCCTAACACAAGATGGAGTACATTCCATCAAAGTTAAAAAGACAATAAGATCCAAAATACAATTCACGATAATTTTAGATTCGTGTGTAACTCTCTCCCCGATCTGTGTTGAATCAGTGGAAGCAACGTTAGAGCAAACTGCGAGAACTAAACGGCGGACTGAAATTTTACGGCGACGAAGCAATCGGTGTGGTATGCTGCAAAAATTTAAACAAAAAAACAGTTAATATTGTTCATAAATACAATGTTGAAAAAACATAAGATGTTCACAAATTTATATTCGAACTAAATCAAAATGTTCAATTTTTTATGTATAAACGTTTAATACTTTTTCAACTTTAATAATTTGAACAAAATGATTATGTTCAAATGTAAATAATTGAACACTTTGTAAATATTCAACTCTGCGTGTGCACAGAACAAATAATCCAGTGTTGTAAAGATGAACAATGGTCTTTTATTCCAAATCAATACGTACAAGATAAATAACAAAGTAAATTGACATTTTCATTACTGTTTTGTTCCAAATCAATGTCATCCATAGTATGTAAATCTTTAAAATCAATTGATTTCAATATTTTAAAACCCTAAATCTTCCAAAACAATAATATTTTGAGTTTGAAAAATAATAGAAAAGAGATTTGTTATAGGTGATGGTGTGTATAGAGATATTTGTGTTTTCATATGTGAATTGTTGAAATGAGTATACACACTCGTATTGTCTTTAATAGTCATTGTACTTGAGGATATCATTATCATATAAATTTAATGATTAAATAATATGCACTGAGAGAATTAATGGTGTATAAATAAAATGATCCTAATTTAATATATATTCATATCTAATGCCACCATGATCAAAACTTTGGAAGGATGATTTGTAGAATATTGAGTGAATGTAGAATAATAATATTTCGTTTCATTTGTAACTACTTTGCTCTTTAATAAATTAAACAAAATCATTAATTCGATGTGATAATTTGCAAGAATGGATTACAATGCTATAGTAGGTGGGGTTTTTGTTAGTTGGGACTTATTTCTGATGATGGGAGTCTAATTTGTTGGAAAAATTCTTCTTAATTTCTTGACTCGGTGGTCTTCGGGTCTTCAAAATCTGACGATGAACTTGTCGTAAAACAGAAATGGGTTACAGAGTCGTTTTCCTAAAGAGAATATTTGCATTCTGATAATCAAATCTGTAGAAAATGATTATCAATAATAGAAAGTAGAAACTTGCTCGCACCTTATTTATAGGCCTTGATGCACCTGATAAGATAGGTCATGTCCTTTGATTGTATCCAATCAGATATGACCGTTGGATCATCAATCTATGGTGCGGATCTATCACACACCGAATCGGTGCATTCACTAATCACACCTAATCACGATTGGGTGCCATTTGATATGTTCGATCGCATGTTTCTCCAATTAATGACTAAGAGCAAGCCGCTCTAGATAGGACACACAACCATTCGATCAGTTGGTTGACTCATTGCCAACGCACGCCACATTACTACTGTCACACGAAGCTAACTATGTTCCACGTCACACATGCCATGTCAGACCAACTTGTTCCAAAGCAAATAGGAAAGTGTTGTTATGGCGTCGATGCAAAGTGCGCCACACAGCCCCCACGCCACATAGCCTGCGCCACATATGCGTGTATGGATGGATGGATGGATGGATTCCTTTCAGTGTGAGTGCATGCACACTAACAATCATTCTACAATTCCATATTTAAAGGAATATTTCATATAGCTCTGGCTCCATGTTTTTGTCTCTTTCCAATGTGGGACAACTCCCCAAGCTTGTTTCAAGCTTCCCAAAGAAAAATAAGGTAGATTTTAAAATACCCAAAAATTAAAATATTACTTTTAAAAACTCTTTTGAAAATTCCTCAACATAATTTAGATGACCATGGACCTTAAGAGTGAGCATGACTTGGCTTGGTTCAATGTAAGGTGAAACACCTATGGTTTCATAAAATTTGAAACCAAATTAATCATTTAAATTATGAAACCAAGTGAGACCGAACCATTTAAAAAAGGTTCTGTTTGATTTAAACAACGATTTCAAATATTGTAGGAGGTGTTGAAAATTGTAAAGAGCAATTATAAAAAAAATTATACCAAATATTTAACCAAACAGTCACATGAGTGTGACACACTCATGCAAGTATTTGGTAAAATATTTAGAATCTCTAATATTGTTAAATTATAAATAGTTTGTTCTAATAGTAAAGTGCTTATTTTTGTTCGTGCTCAATAGGTGCTTTTTTTTCTTTTTTCTTTTTTTGTCTCTGCTCCATTCATTCCCTGTAATTCTATCACAGGCTTACATTAACAAACCAAAATATTTACTTATAAAAGGATGTAATTCTATGCTTCAGGTGCATGGTAATTAAAATGTATAAGTTTTTAACTAAACAGTATGTTTTGATTTTAATCCAAAACCGTGGACCTCAAGCGTGAACCGAACCACAAAGTTCACCTAACCAGAACAGAATCACATATTAAAGAGTCAAACCGAATCTACCAGTTTTGTTTGCACCGGATCGGATTGTAATTTATTCGATTTTTTGCTCATTCCTAATGGACCTCCAACACCAACACGAACATGAATTTATCTATCTATACTATTATTAGGTAAATGTTAAACTTGATGTTCAAACCTTCTCCTCGTGCCACGTAACCGATATTTCTATCCTAAAATAAGAAGTTATACAAAGACAAGATTTGAACCTAAGACTTTGTGTTTCATTAAAAAGACTCTTACTATTTAAATAACATACCAATTATAATATTTATTTTTTATTATTTATTTTTATTTTTATTTTTATTTATTTGAATTACATAGCGTGAAAACTAAATATTATAAATTGTCAAATTATTTTATTTACTTTTTGACATTTTTTTTTATAAAAAATTAAAAAAATTACTAAAAAATCAACTTGTAACCAAACTTGCATATGGAAGTAGAATGTCAAATCAGCTCTCTACTTTCAGAGACGGACACCCAAAAGGAGAGAGAAAGTGAGACTGTGTTTGGTTATATTTGCCAAACATATTTCCACCCACTTTCATGAGTATGGTGTTTGTTTTGAACTTTCAAATTATAATTTCACACTCACTTTTAAAAACTCCTTTTTAAGTGAAAAAATTTGACTAACCCGGTCGTCCTCCCGGACATCCGGCCGGTTGACCGAAACAGTGTTTGGGTTTTTTTTTTTTTTTTTTCGCACCTATTATTTTTATATTGTAAATAAAAAATATTTTCAAATTTTTTTAAATTTTTATATGAACTTTAAATAGAATTTTAGATTGTATATTTGATTATGAATTGTAAATTTTTCAATCAAATAACTTTACTAATTTCAAAAACTCAAAACTCCTTCCAAAACTCAATTCAGAACTATTTTCAAAACTCATAATCAAACAAAGTTTTCACACTCAAATTATAATTCCAAACCTTACAAACTCAAAAAATACAACTTTATTATCAAATTATATTTAGAAAACTCTACCAAACGCTACTTGAAACTTTCCCCAAAATACATAAATACATACATATTAACATAATAACATAACTGAAAAAGATCACGATACACACCTTTTAAAAGTTATGTATTGGATACACCTTATAATTAAAAAAAAAAATGATATAATTCTATATTTTCTGAGTCATAATTAAGATAAAATAAAAAATAATAACCAAACACTACATAAGGCATAACCAAACATTTGAAAATAATGCCATAACTAAAAAAAAAAAAAAAATTAATCATAACTAAAGATGCATATGGTAAGGAGTGTGTATCGTAAACTTCTCCAACATAACTACTACCGGAAAGATGTGCAATGCAGCAGCACAATATGGTACGTACATGTACATATATCCCATATACAAACATCTCTTTTTTCTTTTTTTCAGATTTATACAAAAAAGACGCAAGTTATTTTACCTTATTTTCTTGCATTTTTTTGGCAGCAAATTCAAAACGAAGTTCTCCCTTCATTCCCAAAATCAAGATGCCAAAGTTGAACTAGGGCAACTATCCACAGTGCAGGCCAAGATGTCTCTATAATCGCGAGTTATTCTGAAAGAATCATAAACATTCCCATCCCTGCTCTTCTTGTACTCAAACAGAAGGTTTGAATGATCAAATGCGGTGAGTTTTACAAACCCATAATCAAAATCCTTGAAAATACTCCAATGAGTCTGGATGGTGGTAAATGGTGAAAGGCTTGCTCCTGCACCCCCCGCAACCACATGTATTGTCCCATTAAGGGGCCCCTTGTAATAATGCTTCTCCTTATTAGTGCAAATATTCTGTACCAAGAAGAACATACATGGCCAAAATGTTATATAAATCCATGCTGCTAGTTGATTTGATAGCCAAGTGTACATTATATTTTCTCTTTTCTTTCTCTTTGTTTTCACTTTCATCTTCAAAGGAAACAAAAAATAAAATAAAATGTGTTCGAGAACCCCCACCGTGACAATTTGACAAGAATAAACACGAACTTACAAAGAGATGACTAGTATCAGCACAATCCATGAATTGGAGAACCCCAATTTGCAAATGGTTCAAAATCCCAGTTTCACTCTCTTAGTGATAAATAAATAGTAAATAAAAGGATGGGTTGAAAAATATAACAGCTTGCTTGTTTTCATTTTTTAGAAAATACTTTTCAAAAAATTCTACTTTCTTATTTTTCGTATTTTTTTCGTTTTTACTGAATTTTTTTAATATTTTAAGCAATTTTTTTACTTTTCAGACGCACCTAACATAAATACACCTAAAAAGTAAAAAAATTATAACATTTTTTTTAAAAAAAAATTCACTAAGTACCAAAAATACAAAAAAAAAAAAAAACAAAACAAAAATTTAGTACACTTTTTGTATTTTTATGTATTTATTAATTTTTTAAAATATTTTTTTACAAATTTTTTACTTTTTAGATACATCTAACTAAGATGCATCTAAAAAAATAAAAATAAAAAAAGTTTAAAATTTAAAAAATATTCACTAAAAACAAAAAAATATGAAAATCAAAAAACTCAATTTTCAAAAAACTTAATTCAGAAAACTCAAACCAAACACACTCAATGGAACTGACTTTTGCACAAACAAATTCAATTACCTGGTAAATGGGACATGTCCTTTCATAGTTGTGTACATGGCCAAACATGGCTATATCAACCTTGTACTTCTGCCAAAGCTTTTGAAGACTATCCCTCCCCATTGGTTCTGCAAATGATCCTTCTAAAGCATAATTCGCATCAGAGGAATAACCTAATACCCGATGTGCAAGGAAGATCAGCCACGGTTGCTTCAGTCTATCAACAGATGCCAAGCAATGCTCAATGAACACATATTGCTCAGACCCCTCTCTCCAGTCTTGTTCTGTGTCAGCTATGCAGAATTTGAACATGCCATAATCGGTGGAGTACCTAGCAGAGGAAGATATGAAACTTAAAAACAGTCACTCCAGGACTTCGGTTGCATGTGTTGAAACATGTCTATACAGAAAATTTACAATTAGATGGACTCTCTCTCACGCACGCACGCAGAGTCAATTTCTTTGAAGATGGGAAAATTCTAAGTTGTATCCTTCATGGTATTTGGAATATTTATAATGTTTTGACTCAAGGATTGGGTTTGAGACTGAATTTGAGTTTGAGCTTGAGGTAAGTCGAAATCTAGACTTTGGTCAAAACTTCCAATATTTTTTACTTCGAGAAAATGCAATTGGGGGCCAAAATGAAGTTAGCCAAGAAGATGAGCTACCTCCTCCTCCTCCTCCTACTCCTCCATTGGATGACTATTTTTTTGACATCTGTAAGCAACTTTTTGGCCTTTGCTTTCAAGACTTGCACCCGCATTGGATTTGTGAGGCACATAAAAGGAGGATTTTATTCACTTGGCTTACACAAAGTGACAAAATGATTTCAAGAAGTCCTAAGTAGCACAAAGCCCATTTCTAGGTCGAGCAAGGAACAAATGCAAATCAAGTAAGAAAGTTCGGCCAAACATATAAACATATATGTGTGTGCAGGGGAAGAGGGGGGGGGGGGGGGGTTGTGTTAGGGGTGGTTGTGGCCCCTACAAGGATTTTGGAAACCTCATGCTTATTTGTATGTGATGCAGTAATATGCAGCTGCTATATATGTTTGGCCCCTGCAATTTTTTGACCCCAACAAAAACATAATCCTTCCCACATAAAATAGAATTGAACCTAGTCCAAACATAACTCAAGACTTATAAAATTGTGGCCCAGTAAGCAATAGTTGGTAGCAGTTTTAATGGATTTTATTAATGTTTGTTTTAAAGCACATATTAAAAAGTTTTACGAGAATGTATATTTTGAATGAAAGTGTAATAAAAAATGTACAATTTATCTCTTTTAACATATGCCTTAAAGATACATGTTAACAATACCTATTTTTATTAAACTAATAAAAAACTAAAAGTTTGAATTTTATAATTTTGTTTTTAAAATTTGACTACTTGGATGGTATATATTTAAGTTTTATAGGCAATAATTTTCTATTTCGGCCATTGTAAAAAGCTTGTTGGCCAGTTGAATTTGTTTTTACATCACAAGGAAATAATCAAATTATTTTAACCAATCTAACCAATTTGTTTGCAAAATTTTAATGCTTCACTTGCCCAATATCTTAATAAATTTACACAATATTAATTTATATATATATATATATAACCAAATCAAGCCAAGCCAAGCCGAGCCTTAAGTCCCATCAAATGAGGTAGGCTACATGAATCCTTCTTCTCCATGCGGTCCTATTAAAGGTCATTTCGTTAGTCAAATTAAGTAAATCCATATCTCTATTTACAACACCACCCAACGTTAATCTAGGCCTACCCCGTCTCCTAACACTTCCATCTACCGTTACAACGTCGCATCTCTTCACTACTACCTCTGTTGGTCTTCGTTGAATATGTCCAAGCCATCTTAATCGATTCTCTCTCAACTTACCTTCTATCAGTGCTACTCTTACCCATTCCTGAATACACTCATTCATAATTCTATCTTGTCTAGTCTTGCCACACATCCACCTTGGCATTTTCATCTCAGCCACACTCATCTTATCTACATGTTGTTTCTTGGTTGCCCAACACTCCGTCCTATACAACATTGCTGGTCTAATAGTCGTTCTATAAAACTTACCTTTAAGTCTAGTGGGTATTTATTTATCGCACAGTACTCTAAACGCACTTCTCCACTTACACCATCCCGCCTTAATCCTATAGGCCACATTCGCATCAATCTCCCCTGCTGTTGTGATAATCGACCCTAAATAACGAAAATGTTCACTCTTAGGCAACTCTTGGTTTTCAATCTTCACTTCTCCTCTGCTTTCATTGTTACTGTTACTAAATTTACACTCTATGTACTCTGTCTTACTTCTGCTTATCCGAAATCCTTTAGATTCAAGAGCTTTTCTCCAAATCTCCAACTTTGTATTAGCTCCTTCTTTAGTCTCATCCACTAGCACTATATCGTCTACAAAAAGTATATACCATGGCACGTCATCCTGCATATTTCTCGTTAACTCATCTACAACTAAAGCAAAAAGATAAAGAATTAAGGTAGATCCTTGGTGTAACCTTACAGTGATAGGAAATTCATTTGTCTCTCCAGTAAGCGATCTAATAGTGGTCACCACCCCTTCATACATGTCCCTAATCATATCAATGTAACCTTTTGTCACCCCTTTCTTCGCTAACACCCACCATATTATATCTCGGGACACTCTATCATATGCTTTCTCAAGGTCGATTAACACCATATGAATGTCTCTTTTCTTTTCTCTATACTTTTATATTACTCTCCTCAAAAGATAGATCGCTTCCATTGTTGACCTTCCATTGTTGACCTGCCTGGCATAAACACAAATTGATTCTCTGACACCTCTGTTATATCTCGTAATCAGAGTTCTATCACCCTCTCCCACACTTTCATTATGATACATTAGCTTGATTCTTCTATATATATATATAAAATAAGTAATGAATTTTAAATATTTTTAATGCTTTTATTTGAGTAATTCAAAAATTTATTGTAACTCGACTAGACTAAAATTTTCATATACCATTCTTGTTAATTTGGCACCCCCACCTTTGCGATCCTTGCTCTGCCCCTGTATGCGTGTGCGTGTGTGTGTGTGTGTGTGCACGCGTGCACGCACATATGTGAATGTAACACATTATTTTTACAATGACTCATACCAGAACTTAGCTCTGTTCTCAGTAGGCACATAAAACATAGTCTCAGCCAACACGCCACATTCTCCTCCTGAATCCATGTTCCGATAGAATGATCCTGTTCCGGGCCAGTCACGTTCATGGTTACCACTGAAGGGAGAAACTATTAATTGCCATTTGCCACATGAGGAGAGAGTAGATGAGTGACTATGTACAATGATAAAAAAAAGTTGCAACACACCTAGCAATCATATAAGGCACAGTTGAGGCAATTGGCTCAATTTGAGAAGTAAACTGATCCCACTGTGAAAGATATCCATTTGCATAACATATATCTCCAATGTGGAAGACAATATCAGTGTTCTTCAAGTCCTTAATAAGCTGTTTAGTAGTGTTAAGAGAGCCGCGCTGGAAATTATTATATTCACTGGAGCCATCAACCTCATCCTTCATATTGGAAAACGAAAAAGATATTTCAGAACAGCAGCTTACTGGGTAAATGGAACTGGGCTGGGCTCTAGAGTATTCGAATAAAAACTCAACAATTAAGTCATTGAATGAACATTATGGTGGTGAAGAACAGATTCCCAATAAAATAAAATTAGCGAGGCAATGGAAAAGAAATAGATCTATTACTATGTGACATAAATCTATTAAAATTCCCAGTTACAATGATATATTTAAAATAGATAAAACTTGGAATAAGAAAAATAAATCAATAAAGGGCTAGGTTCAATGTGCATAATGAAGTTTGCAAGGGAGTTCAGACCTTTCCCAGGTCACCATAAATGACTACACGCTGCACAGAATTTTGACCAGGATAAGGAGATGCCCTGAACTGGTACATCTGAGTCCATATATATGTACCATTCAACAACATATGTCCTATCTTGTACGTATACCTGCATAATAATTCAATAAATGTTGATCTAAAGAGGCAAGTAAACTGATACACTGACTGCACCACTCTTTGTACCCATAGTCCAGGTACAATATTGAACTAAATCTTTTTGAATAGAGCAGCCACCATCAAAATAAATAGTTTCTCTCCCCCCCCCCCCCCCCCAAAAAAAAAAAAAAAAAAAAATGTATCTCATAATATTATCAGAGAACATCATACTTTGATGAGTTCTAATATCAATTATTATATCTCATTTGTTCGGTCATTTGGACACATTATTTAACTTTATTAAACCAAGGGCTTCTTTCTATTATCGCAAGTTATAAATTAGGATAGTAACTTGACATGTAACTTTACAATGTATTCAAAGTTGCCTTTGGCCTTTATATATGTTTGGATGAATAATGAAAAAATGAAAAGGAAAAAAAGAAAAAAAATTGAAATTACAACCAAAATTAACCAAAATCAGTGGAACTTTGAGAAATTAACCAAAATTTAACACATTTATTACCATTGTCATATACTAGCAGAAAATACAAACATACACTGAGTTGGGCCACAAATCCTTCAGGAAACTGGTGTGTATGAATCCAGGATCACGCCATCCCACTGTTCTTGCTGGTGCACCTGCACCATGGAAATATAAGATGAATTATTCTACCATAAAGTGTTTGTCATAAAAGTCTTGATCCGTTCAACCAAATACGTGAAAAGCCCAGGAACACCAGATGTGAAGAATGCTCAGAAATTGAAGTGCCAAGCAACACTTTCGTTAGTTCAATAAAAAATAAATAAATAAATTAAAAAAGAAAAGAAAAAAGAGCATGACTTTTATTGTTTGATCCCAATCCAGAATCTGTAATTACTATAGGTATATGATATTGTCAGACAAAGACTCGTATACATTATCTAGTATTGTCACTGATTTGCCAACTCTTATGGAATAGCATTTTTGCCACAACTGAATTACTTGTACATAAATCTCCAAACAAGATTTGATATGGTAACATTCGCTGTGTACAAGAAGCATTATCCAAGTAAAAACAGCATGAAGAAAAATAAAAAGACCTCTTATATCATTATTAAAGATTGGTGCATGGAACTATTGAAACAGTAACTCTGCCAAGAGGGCTGTATCTATAAATGCACAAAATATTCAATAAAATTTTAAGCTATGATGTTTTACTCAAAACAAAAGTTCCATAATTATCAGCATAATAAAGATGTTCGCACCAGAATTCTATTTCATATCCATTATTTTTAGTATGTGGAAATTCAGTACAAAGATAAGGTCATCATTCTGAAGCAATGCACCTTGTGTCCATACTTGGGAATAAATTATACAAACAAGATTCCAATGTATATTTACATGTATACATATTTACGCACCACACATACTGCGACGATCAAAAGTCACTGTCCCAGCTGGGGAACGACTTTGTTCTCCTCCTTTTGGACCCCATTCAACGAAAGGTTCTGCTTCATTGATCCCATATCCACTTGTCCATGTTACAGTCATCTGAGTTTCAAGTTAAACAGCATCATTTCCTCAAGAAATCTTTAAAACCAAGTAAGTAAATAAATGACCAAATGAAAGAAGGGTAGTAGTAAGCAACAAGAGAGAAGGCCTACCATGCATTGGCAAGGCATTAGGACAATCATCTACGACATACACTATGCATAAGACCTAACAACTAAAGTGACAGAATTAGACTTACTTCATTCCATGTCTTTCCTTGTGCTAAGCGTGGGTACACCGGTGCATTTGGATTTGCAAAATCTACAATATTTGACACTGCCACTAGCTTCGGCTGTTATTGAAAGAAAAAGGCATTAAATTGCATTGAAGGTGGTTGTGGCTAAAACACAAAAGAGAATACAATCTTCATATACAAGCTAAAAAAATGGTAAAGAAAGGAACAAACTAATAAAAATTTAAAACAAAAAAATGTTTGTGGCTGAAAAATGTTTTCGTTTTAAAATTTTTCTTTTTAAAAAATTAAAAATAAATATGGTGAAAAAATAATGAAATTTTTTAAAAACTTATCATTTTCATATTGTTTTGTTTTTCTATGCATAAATAATTTTTGAAAATTTAAAAATATCATTTTGATGTTTATTTTCACCAAACTAATATTTTTCTACATATATATATATATATATATTTAAAAATGAAAGCCTAGCTGTTGATGGATTATAATGGTTGCCAAACTACTGACACTAGAATTTTTTTCTTGGAGAACATTAATGACTACAATTGAATTTTTATTTTTAATATCTCAGTTTATCTTTATAAAGCTAGTCGACCAAAAGCTTTCCAACTGAATCCAAATTACAAATGAAATTCCAATTAAAAATTTTCTTTTTATTTTTTTCTCATATATGTTTTTGAAAGCAATAGCTGAACAGAGATATTGAACTGTAAAAGGCCAGCCAATGGTTCTTTATAAAGACCATAATGGACCAAAACAGAACAATCAATGGTTCTTTATAAGATTATGTTCATGAAAGACAGTTTGACCTCCACATAGCCATGTTGGTTATATGGGAAGAGAAAGATATTACGAGCATACAGTTAATAAACCGCCAGAAAACAATGCAAAAGAGAAGTCGGATCTCTGTTTGATCAATTGAAGCCTTAATGATCCTTTGCCGTTATCTTTGTACTCAGGATTTGTGTAATTTGCATATTGATACTGCAAGAGAAGTGTAATAGTTTAATATTCAATTGAGTCATAGAAATGCCCTTTTTCCACTTGGAAAGCAAGCCAAGAAGTCATAAAAGAAATCCAAGGCAGCACAGCTCGAACCTTAATTGGTGCAGTACACAAAAGGGGAGGAAAAACTCTTCCATTTTCAGGTGGGCAAGTAGAAGCACTGCAAAAATAAATAAATAAGTAAATAAAATACAATGATTTGTTCAGATTAACACCATCAAAATTAATATATATATATATATATAAATATTAATCTCAGAAAAATCATTTCAACCTGAAATTTGCCGGTGAAAATACTCCAATCCAATCATCAATTGATGGGTTCGGAATGCTATATTCCAAAGTCAACCACTCAGAATTTTGCCCCTATATCAGAGAAGGAATCTTGGCATCAAACCAGACCAAAATTACACAAAATCCTTACTAAATTTTCAGATGTTTGAAACTTCTACCAGTCTCAGTGGGTTCTAGGCAGCAGACGCAGGCATTACCCAGCAAAGATTAAAGGATGGGTTAACTGAAAGTGGTAACCAGTTTATGTGGGAATCCAATCTCTCCCATTGCTAATATATTAATTAGTTTTAAACAGCTAGGCACGTAAATTGAAGGTTACCTACCTCTAACCCAAGAACTGGAGGAGATGCTTTAATATAAGCATGGTCATCAAATGCAAACACTGCCCTCTGAATTGCAATTCTCGAGAGAGGCTGCTGGTCTCCATGCGATGTTGCCCCATTGAACCCCGACAAAATTGCCAACAAAATCAACCCCGATAATGTCATCCCTCCCTCCCTCCCTCCCAATATCTGATCAACTCAATCAAAATTCAGCATAACTAATAGTAAGAAACCCCATCCACAGCAACACAACACAAATGCAATTGCAAAATCAAAAAATTAAAAAATAAAAGAATAAATTACATTCTAAACTTAGCAAAGAATCACATGGAACAAAAATCTTAATTTTCATTTGCTATATTATGACCATTTATAATACCAAACATGTCTCTCTCTCTCTCTCTCTCTCTCTCTCTCTTATAAGATTTTTCTCTCAAGAGCTAATAGACAAATATCAGAATCAAAAGCTAAGTTTCAAAAAGGGGGAATTCTTAATACATGGCATTGCAACTCACCCACAAAAATATAACTACCAAACAGAATCCCAAAATATATAACTGTGTTTAACCATATATGAACTCCTCCAACATACAAAAACAAGTAAAATGCTTCACTATTCTTACAACAGTGGATGACAATCTGAAAATAAGCAAACAAATTAGGGGACACAGTAAGCATAATTGCAACTAGGCACGTAAATTAACTGAAAAGAACTCACACAGAAATGACAAAATTGAGTTAAAAGGGTTTGTGTAGTGTACAATTTGAAATTTTTGAAGAAGAAGATTGTGATGATCTTTGAAGAAGAGAGTCGAAACAATTCAGTTCATCGTGTCGGTGGTATACAAGTAGTAATCAGTTTGTAGTAGTGAGGGAAGTATTTAGATTCATAGTGGGAACATTCGGTCGAAGGTCCGCATATTTGGACTTTGAAAGTTGAATAACTCATAAACAGACAAATATGTTTATGCAAATGGGTATGTTTATGCAAATGGGTATAGGCACTAGATAGCATAGATATTAGATAGGCGATTGGATAAGAGTCGAATGTAATCCAAATTCTCGAATAAATAGTTTCTTGTCTGGTCTAATTGATGAAAATTATATATATTTCATTTTTTTTTTTAATCATGAGATTAGATATTATCTTAATAAATTTCTCATTTAGCGGTAATATATTAATATAATTAGATTATAAACATATTAACATAATTAGATTATAATGGAAGGATCGTCACTTAACTTCCTATTCATTACACTTTAAGGTGTAACTAGACCACACTCTAATATCTCTCTCGTTTATTTAAATAACTATTTTATCATTTTAAATTATTTACTAAATAAAAATGCTAGATATATCAATAAAAATGCTAAAAATTACCAAATACTGTAGACCTTTGTATGGCTTTTTTGATTTTTTTTGTAAAATAAAAAATATCTTATTTAGAATATTTTATATATATATATATATATTATAGAAAATTGTGAGAGAAAAAGTAATGAATTGATGTATAGGATTTAATATTTTGATTTGACTTTTCAATTTTTTGTAAAGCTTCATCCCAAATGAGGAGAAGTTATTTGGTAATTTTAGAATACTGTTTTACACTATTCATTGAAAGGTAAGTGTTTAGTTGTCTTCTAAAAAAAGATAAAGGCCTTGTTTGATTTGCTTTTAAGAAATAAATTTTGGAAAAAAAATTTCAAAATTTTGTTTGGTTTAGTGATTTTGAAAAAAAAAAATTCAAAATTACTTTATCTCTTCTACATATCAATCAATTTTTTCTTTTCTCTCCTCTCTTCTTTTCAATCACTTTTTCTCTCACATACATCTACTCAATTCTAACAAAATATCAAATCATCCCAAACTTTTAAAAAAATTTCTAAAGTCTCTCCCCAAAATCTTTTTTGAAAATTCATCTTCCAAAGCCAAACCAAACCAAACACATCCAAAAAGATTGTGGATCCTACTGTTTCACCTAATAAAAATTAAGTTGGAATACCATGTTCGCATAACCCGGAGTAAACAATAAGGCTGTGTTTGGTGTGGAGTTCTAATTATGACTCCACACCCATATTTGAGTGTGGTGTTTCGATATAACTTTCAAAAATTAATTCCTTATCCACTTTTGAAAGCTTGTTCCAGGCGGGATTTTGAATTTTGAAATTTGGCCTACCTCGTCGTCCTCTCGAATGTCCAATCGGTCATCCGGCCTGTTGACCGAAACAGTGTTATTTTATTTTTATTTTTTTTGGCAATTGGCACCTGTTATGTTTTATATTTTAAATAAAAAAATATTTTCAAAATTTTTTAAATTTTTTTATGAGTTTTGAATAGAATTTTTGATTGTGTGTTTGATTATGAGTTGTAAGTTTTTTAATCAAATATCATATGTTACATCAAAAATTCTAAATTCAATTCAAAACTATTTTCAAAACTCATAACCAAACAAATTTTTCACACTCAAATTATAGTTCCAAAACTCACAAACTCAAAATACAACTCTATTCTCAAATCATAATTCTAAAACTCTACCAAACGCTACCTAATTTTCTCCAAATGAGACCTACGTAATGACAATGACAATGTTAAATATGATTTCTAAATTTTATTTTACGTTCTGGTTAGGACTAATAAAAAATTAAGAGCACGGGTGGGGACCCCCAGTGCCCCCCACTTCCACGTGGAGCTGTGTGAACAAGGTTAAAAAAAATAATAATGATAAAAAAAAAAAATAAAAACAGTTTTTAGCAAATCAATAATCAGTGGGGGTGGTGGGGGTCACCCCCACTGGGGGTCCAACGGATATTTCAAAAATTAAATAAATAGAATATTAATAAAAATTAGAAAAAATTGATGACAAATCTAGTCTAGCAATGGAGATTTGGTCAAAACCTGCTCATAATAAAACTTTAATAAATTAAAGACAAGTACAAAAAGTCTTTCTTGAAAAATTCAATATATATCATTATTATCAAAATATTAAATTTTAAAATAATATAATTTTTGATGTAGACATCAGTTATTAATAAAATTAAGGGTTAATTACACTAATAGTCTCCATAGTTTGGGACTTGTGTCACTTTGGTCCCTGACTTTTCAATTGTGACACATTTGACCATGAATTTTGAATCTTGTTTCAAATAAGGACAATTGAAAATATTATTAGGTTTTTCAAGGGTAAAATCGTCAATTTGATAAAATATAAACTAATTTGACAAAAATAAATGTCAAAAAAATATTTTTAATATTTTTAAGTTATTTTTATCCACCAATAATAAAATTATGTAAAATTAATAAAAATTGCATGATTAATTTTTAAAAATTAATTTTACATGATCATCATCCAAACACATAATAAAACTTAATTTGGTAAAAAATAAATAAATAAATGTCTAAAAGATTTATCAATTTTACATAATTTTATTTCTAGTAGGTAGAAATAATTTTTAAAAATTCAAAAATATTTGTTTGACATTTATTTTTGTCAAATTAGTTTATATTTTATCAAATTGACAATTTTACCCTTGAAAAATCTAATTATATATTCAATTGTCCTTATTTGGAACAAGATTCAAAATTCAGGGTCAAATGTGTCACAATTGAAAAATTAGGGACTAAAGTGACACAAGCTCCAAACTATGGGGACTATTTGTGTAATTTTCCCTAAAATTAATATTTTTAAAATTCTCTCATCAAGATCTATCAAAGAAGATTCATGTTGACTATGAAATTCTTTTTAAAAAAAATAAAAATATTACCATTGAAATTGATATAAACAGTAACAGTAACATGTTATTTTATTTGACAGTAACATGTTATTCAGGAAACATTGTTTAAAATAAGAAAAAAAAAATATTTTACTTTATCCTTACTCAATTATGTGTTTTCTCCGTAAGGGGTTTATGAAGCAAAATAAATTGGGATGTCCTTTTCATCAAACAAGGGTCCAATAAGGGGTGCAATTTTGGCCCGGCCCGATCCATCCAGGACTTGGCCGGGCCCATGTCAGGCCTTGCAGGCTCTCGCCAAAAAATCGGATCGGGCTGGGCCGGCCTACAGGCTAGAAAACTAGGCCTAGGCCCAAGGGTATACGGGCTTTGAGCGGCCTAGTGGGCCTGGCCTTGGGGCGGGCCCCTAGGCTTGGGCCTGGGCTCGAGCTTTAGGCCTAAATTTTTTTTTTTTTTTTCCACTAAAATTTTATTATTTTCCATTAAAAATAACACTGGACATCGAATAGACCGGCTTTTGGGCGGGCCTTGAGCAGGCCAATAGGCCGGACCAAGCGGGCCGAACCTAGCTTCAAAAAGATGGCCCAGGCCCTGGCCGAAGACCTCGGGCTGGGCTTGGGGTCGGGCCTTAGCGAGCCGAGCCCACCTCGGGCCACCCGCGAGCCACGGGCCAAAATTACACCCCTAGGTCCAATGGAGAAGTTTTAGCTAAATTTCCCCTCTAGTAATTGTTTAAGGCAATAGGTCCAGTGCATATTTTTTGTTAGTGGTAAGTCCACTTTTTGTAAAATAGTTTGGTGAGAAGTCTTAAAGGATATTTTGTTTTCAATTACCCCTCGACTTTTTTTTACCTTTTGATTTTCGTTGACTAACTATTCATATTATTTTCTATCTGTTGAAATTATTTGTATCTGTCAAAAGTCCTATATGTTCAAATTTTTTATTAGTTAAAATTTCTATATGTTCAAAAAAAATTATTTGTGGAATTTTTTTTAATATTTTTTTTTCTATCTGTTAAAATATTAAACTAAACAAAATCTTATCTGTTGAGCCAAACAAAACCCCTATTTGTTGCAATACCAAGCCAAAGCAAACCCTATTTTGCCTATAGCAATCTGTTTCATCATCATCAACAACAACAAAAACAAATTTTATATATTTTTATCTGTTGCAATGCCAAACCAAAGCAAAACCTATCTTGTCTATAGCAATCTGTTTCATCATCATCATCATCATCATCATCATCATCATTATCATTATCAACAACAAAAACAACCTTAAGTTCATTACTACACTCTTCCACCACACTGACAGTAGCTCCATTAAGAGCTCATGAAAATAAATGTTTCTTTGCAAAAAAAATCATTTTGGTGGTTGATTGACATCATACACTTTTTTGAATTACATTAATTGATATAATCGTTAAAACCATAACGCTAAGACTAAATGTTTGAAAAGCCTTGTTTTCTTTTTTTTTTTTCTTTTTTTGGTGAAAAGCTTGTTAGCAGTAATTGATATAATGAGTTGAACTTTTCTTTATACATAGATGGCATACGACTTGGATGGAATTGTGTGCCTCAAAATAGGCCATCCAATTTATGATACAACTTGGATTTTTTTTACAAAAAGAATAAAGACTATTATATATATACATATTTACATAAACATGTTCAAGGTAGATTTGAGATCTTGGATACACGACTGACGTTGACATGACAAATCTAGATTGGGCTTCGCTAAAGCAACGACATCGACATGGTGTTAAACTTTGTTTGTCGTTGAACCACGACGGTGATCTCATATCTATAATCGGAGAGAAGATTGGTGAACATCAGCGGGATGGTGAACAGAAAAAGAAAAGAGAGAGAAAGGGAGAGAGAAGGCAGCGACGGAGATGGTTGTGGCGGCTGTGGTGGTCGTGGAAGTCACGGTGGCAGTGGAAAATGAGGCGTCGATGTGGAAGAGAGAAGAAGGATGAGGCGACGGCGTGGGGCGCAGAGATCCTCTAGAGTAATCCTCTAGAGTGATCTCCTAAAGTACTTAATCCGACGGCTGAGAATAAAACTCACCAAAACGATGTCGTTTTGGTGAGTATTTTGAAAAAAAAAAATCAAATTCAGGGATTGCAAAATTCCCCCCATATGGCTGAAGAACTATACAGACGGCGAGAGTACGAAGGATTTCGAAGGACGACAAGATGAGGGCGAAGGACGACGAGACGATGGACGAACGGCGGTGGAGGCAGACGAACCACGACAGAGGACGAAGGACGACGAACCACGACGGAGGACGAACGGGAGCCTACGACAGTGAATCTGAGGTAAACCTGAAATCGCAAAGTTAGGGTTTACGTTTGACTTCAATTTTTGTAGAAATTAGTCGATTAAGAGTGTTTATGGTTGGATTTTGTTTGCTATTTGTGTTAGGGTTTGGGATTTGGCTTTAATTTGTGATATGTTAGGCTTTAGGATTTGCCTTTATACCTGTGATCAAGAATGAACTCTGTGTTCACATTCTGCACACTGTGTATGTTGAAAAATTGAAATTTAAATGACTTCTCAATTTATACCTGGGATTTGGCTTCAATTTCATTACAAGGACATCAAAGTCCCTTTTTTTTTTTTTTTTTTTTTGTCCTTAATTTTGGACCAATTTTATTTCCTCAAGGTGGTTTTCAACTTATTTTCCCAAAACCCAGATGGTTTCTTGAAGTCGTGTTTTGGATTTGAACTTGTGCTTTCAAAAACAATTTCATTGAGTTCTATAATTAGTTAATTGAAGTTGTATTTTGAAAGCTCATGTTTTGAAAAAAAACCAAAACACCCCCTTAGATTTGAGAAAATAAGTTATTAAAGGATATGTTCTTAGAAAATAAGATGCCAAACCACTCAAGTTTGTTAAAAAAGGACATGTATTTTGATGACAAGATGATGAATTTTATAGAGATGATTGGCATTTTCATTGGAAAAGCAGTGTTCAACTGGTATTACCAAAACCAAACTAATACCACCAAAGTTATTTGTTTTTTAATCTTGAATTTGTGAAAGAAAAAAATAAAGAAAATATATATAAATAATTGAAGAAGCTTTTTATTCTTTTTTCTTTTTTCTTTTTTCAATTTTCTTTTCCTTTTTTCCCCCCTCTACAAACCCAATATCCTAAGTATTGTTCCACACCCAAACATAAAATAAAATTAAAGATGAAAACAAGTAAAGGTAATGGACAGATTAAACATTGCAAAAGCTTATTGCTTTCTACACTAACAAAGGTAGATTGATAGTTACAAAATTACACTTAGGAAGAATAATTGTCAGAAGCACAGATCCTGAAGAGAACAATTACAAAGACATCTATGTAGGACTCTTCAAAAAAGATAAACACTTCCAATGAAACCCGCACTAAGAGGACAATGAAGATTGCTTAATGAGAAGCTGAATAGAGGCTGCAATCAAAAGCTCAAACCCAAAAACACAAAATCATGATGTTTTCATTAAACTTCACAGCCCTTCTTCAAGCAACCTTGGCATCATAATTTGATTCTTATTTACAGGATTCCTAGTGTTTGTTTCCTTTCTTTCTTATTTACAGTAGAGTATAGTTGAAAAATCATGATGTCTTTTACTAATAGGTAAAACAGCTTGAGAGATAAAAAAAATAGGAAGAACGTCATCTTCTACTAATCGGTAGTTGAATATGTTGGTATTTTTTATGCAGATAAACAAATGGCTTCATCTTATACTAATAATACGAACTTAAGATTAAAGCCAAGCTTTTGTAATTGTGGAAAAACAGCTTCCATGCGTATTGTATGAACCAATGCGAATGGAAATGAAGGACGTGTATATTTTGTTTGCCCAAGAAAATATGTAAGTACATGTTATATAAATGAATCTGTTACTTTTTACAAATTTTATTTGTCCTTTATTGATTAACTGATTCTTAGCCATTGTAGACTATGAACGACCACTGCAATTACTTCAGGTGGTTTGCAGATGATGATGACGACGACGACAACATTACCTCATCAACTTCAACCAATGTTGGACCTCGGATAGATTCAAGAACAGAAGAAATTAATGATCTAAGGAGAAGGCTTGGTGAGCATGATAGAAGGCTTCAAAGGATGAAGAAGATTTTCAAGGCAATGACTTATGTCATTGTATTTTGTGAATTTTTGTACTTTATCATGTAAATGACTCAGTTGTTAGGTTTTGGAACATGCTATACTTGTTTTGTAATTTTTTTTTAGTGCTTAATAATCTGATGGCTTGCAAAAACAAGTGTATAACAGGTTGTTTGAGATGAAATGTGTTGAATGAATAGTTTGTGAAATCTATTGAATTATGTTGGTTGCTTAACAGTGTGTATTATATGTGATGGTTTGAAAAAAAACAGGTATATTGATTAACAATGTGTTGAATGAACAGGTGCTTAACAGTGTATTTTTTTGGACAATGGTCGAACATGTTGAATTGAAATGTGTTCAATGAACAGGTTGAACAAGTTGAATAACAAGGTGTTCAATGAACAGGTTGAACAGGTTAAAGGTGTATAACAGGTTTCTTTGAGATAAAATGTGCTGAATGAACAGTGGGTATTGATTATGAACAGTGTGTGAAATCTGTTGAATTATGTTGGTTGCTTAACAGTGTGTATTATATGTGATGGTTTGAAAATGTTGTATGAAATGTTCAATGTTGTATAACAGGTTTCTGAAATTCAGGTTGTTCATGAAATGGTTCTATATTCAACCCTTTGCATGAAATGGTTTGTCTTAAGCCAGAGGGTGCAGAAAACTTCAAAACAAACTATCTGCTTGGGCATTTATCAGAGTACCTGCAATGTGATTCTCATTTTGTAAGTTTCCCTTGTAATGATACAGTTTCCCTTGCAACATTTTATCAAAATTTTGCAACAGTTTAGCAAAATTCTACAAAAAATTCTGCAAACAAAGATACTGCAACTTGAACAAAAAAATCTGCAAAAAAATGAGCAACATTTTAACTCTATTTCAACAACATTCTAACTCTATTTCATCAAATTTTCAGCAACAATTTTAGCAACATTTTAACTCTATTTCAGCAACATTTCATCAACTGTTCAGCAACATTTCAGCATTATTCAAGCAACATTTGAACCCAAATTTGAGTAAGATTTCAACCAAAGTTTCAGCAACATTTGAACAGAAATTTCAACAAAAATTAAGCAAAAATTTATCAAAATTTCATCAACATTTGAACAGAAATTTCAGCAAAATTTAAACAACAATTGAACCCAAATTTCAGCAACATTTCAGGGATGGTATCAGTAAATTTTTAGCAACAGTTTCATGAAAGGTTTTCAATATTAAATATCCAACAAAAAATTCACAAAAATTCCCAAAACAAAATAACGCTAAGATATTGACATGTGATCCACATCCCCATGCCCACGGCCACGGCCACGACCATATAGTACCTACAAAAAAAGTAAAATAATATTACATCAAAGGAACCATAAAATAAAATGGAACTTTAAATGAATGAATGACAAAATAAAAGAGGAAAGTTGAAAAATAAATTACTTCACTACATGCGGGACTATTTGAAGCTTGCGAGTGATAACTACTTGCATTGTTAAGCAATGCTTGATAGGTTCCATGGACGGAATACATCGATGGCATTGAAAAATGCATCTTGTGATGAAGAAAACTTGGCTGCAACAATAACAAACACATATCAATTAAAATGATAATAGTCATCTACAAATCCCTACTAAAACTTTTTATTAAACTAACTTACATCATAGGTAGGATACATAAATTGAGACGAAAAAGCTCTAACTTGAGGAACACTCGGCAAGAATGGAGGAAGTTGAGGAGCACTTGAAAATAAAGGAGCCGACTGAGTAAATAAGGGAGGTGCTTCAGGAGCACTTGCCAAAAATAAGGGAGGAGTTTGAGGAGTAACAGACATGGAAGTTTGAGAAGCATTATGTGAACTTGTTTTATTTTTTTTTACCAACGCAAGCTCCAAACCACCTTTTGTCCGCCTTCGTCCCTCATTAGTGCACTCTCTTCTCTTGAGTTCTTTTGCTTGAACTACATTTTTATCCGCTACACCATCCACTTCAAAGCTTTCGGGGCATGTGTTGGTGGGGGGCTTTCTTGTTGAATAGTATCTGAACAAGGCATATTGAATTTTGCGCTTAACATAGTTTCAATATCTGCAATTAATTTATCCGCTTTCTTGACCGTCAAATTATATGTTTCCTCACTTTCAGAAGCTCTACACGCTACTGATCTGAATATTGCCATCAATGACCTATAACATGAAGTTTGATGCAATCTTACATCAACCTGAATATCATGCCCACACCTATCTTTCACATTTTCAGATCTTGCTTTTTTAGTCCATCTCTTCAGAATATATTGTGAAGGAATCTCTTTGAATTTGAGTCTTTCTCTAAGGATCTTCAAACAATGACTACACAAAATGCCCTTCATTTCAAACTTCCTACAATTGCAAGTGACTAAATCATCACACTCCTGCCTCACCTTCCTCACCTTTATACCATCACTATCAAGAACTGTATAAACGGTACTCTCACCATCATTTTTAATTTCTTCAATGTTTACTTCAAGGGACTTGACATACTCATCCTGAAATTCTTCAAAAATTTTATTTGTGTAAACATCTGCAGCTTGCTCCATAATCTTCACTTTAATATTCACCCTTGGCAACTTTTGGCATAGAACATATTCGGCTTGTAACTCTTTGTACCTCTTCTCAAACAGAACTCGATCAAAATGCATGAAAAATTGCATTAAGTTATGATCAAACTGAATGAAATCCTTCAAGAAAGCATTAAAGGATTCACTAAGTTGGGTGCTACTCATGCCCGCACCCCATGCATTTCTAACATATGGCCAACCCCATTTTTCCTTGACCCCAAATGTTAACTTCAACCAATGATTATCTCTTACTTCATACTTGTCAAGCATTTCCTCCCATTTTAACGTAAACTCTTCCTCATCCTCAATGTCGTACATAAATGTGGATAAAACACTCTTCATCCCCTTATCCTTCACCGCCTTATCCTTGAAGATAGAATTTGCATGCCTTAATGCATTTTGCATCAAATGCCAAGTGCAAAGGCGGTGGGTTGTGTTAGACATGACAATAGGTATGGCCTTAGCCATTGCAGCATCCTGATCCGTAAAAATTCTTTTTGGAGCCTTACTTGACATTGCCTCCAAGAATCTTCTAAAAAGCCATACAAAAGAATTGGCGGTCTCATCATACATCAAAGCTGCACCAAATATCACAGTTTCCCTATGATGGTTAAATCCAACAAAAGACGCAAATGGTCTATGTGCACTATTTAACTTGTAAGTAATGTCGAAAGTCACAACATCACCAAATTGCCCATAATCCATGATCATCTGAGCATCGGCCCAAAATATGTTTGTAATTTGCTCCTCGTTATCTAATTGGACCGAGTAAAAAAAAGATGGAGTCTCCAATGATTTGTCACGAAAATATTGCAAAATGCTACCTGCCTCCCCATATGCTAAACTGTTTTGCCTCTTCGTTCTCAAATAATTTTTTTGGTCCAGTTTTGTGAACCCAAGTGACTCCCTTCCACCAACTTCATTACCCATGAGCTCAAATGCAGCATTAAGACGGATTCCAGATTTTTCGGCTAAATCTATTTCGGTTGCCTGTGATGCAAATATCTTCCTTTGGGATGGTAACATATGCGTACATTCTGTTGGTACAAAGATATGATTATGTTGTTCAACAAAATCACTAACAAAAAATTTCTACATATTCCTATCCCACTTAATGACAAGTCGGGCTTGACAACTAGTCTTCACTTTCTGCCTAGGATTTTTTGTTAATGGATCTCGCTTGTCGACAACCTGAAATCCCTCCTTATTACAAACAAATTGCCTTGAAGTGATTTGCCCCTCTTTGCTCTTGTTTACATAACCCCTTCTAATACTAAAGCCCAACCTTCCTCCATAAGTATTATAGAAATCATATGCTTCTTGTTCTGTATCAAATGTCATGCGAACTCTAGGCTTCCAATCACACTCACCCCCGTCATTCTCATGATTGTTAGGTTCCATATCAATGTGCCAAGTCACTTAAAAAATAAAGAAGTGCTCAATATTAGCATAAAAACTGTAAATTATGTTTACAAAATAATACAAACTGAATAAAATAATCAACGAATAACAAAAATTAGATATTCAAGGCAAACAAAAAAAATAGAAATTAACAACAACCAAATGCCAAGTGTAATATGCTATCTTTGTGGTTAGAGTTCCAGTAATAAACTTTATTTCAGGAGGGTCAAACTTTATATTCATATTTTTCAAATGATTCTCAACAATGAAGTCAATCAAGCCTTCAAAAGACACTGCCACTCAATTTCTATTGAAATTGGACAAAAAGTCTAATAAGCATTATCTGTGGACTCCATTTTGAAACGAAATGCCATTTGTAGTAACAAGACAATTTAACAACTACAAGTCCATAAACATCATTTAACAAGTTAATATGAATTATCAACACATTTAAACATCACATATTAATCATTTCACCAACTCAAATTTTTATGTTGTTACGTGTTGTGCATCAATATGAAATAAGATAGGTTTAGTTATATAAAAATAAAAATAAAAATAAAAAAACTAGAGATATATCAGTTATAATTTATATGAATGGAAACATAGCTGATGGTCTAAGCTAGCTCTGATTGATAATGTGAAATGCAGAAAATGTAAAATTAGAAGCAGTTGTCATGACTGTTAATGCCAGAATTTAGGACATGTGCAAGACTCAACCAGGATTTCTAAACCTAATGAGATGAACTAAAAGAAGGTAAGTCAATACCTAAAAATCAATGACCTAGAATACAGTCAAGGGAATTCATTCCAGTTTCAAAACTTGTTAATCTTACTCTTGATTCAAATTCCATTTTATTTGACAATCATCTGAACATGTTGACAGTGTTTCCAACTATAAAATTTCATTAAAAAATTCATCTTTTCCCAACAAAGTATAAACTTTAATATATCTCCCATTTTTTTTTTCTAAGGTTGCATATACTGTGTATATATATATATATATATCTATTATCACAGGGATTGCGCAATATTCAGCACAATACAAATGAGGCAAAAAAAATTTGTGTGGTTGAAAATTCTATATTTTAGCAAGATTCAGCAATATATATCTATTATTCAAGGCTGTATAATGTATATATATATATATAATATAATCACCTATATTTTCTTCAATCGGTTGGAGCAGGGGCGACGGCCACGGCAGCGACAGGACAGTGGCAACGGCAAGACGGCGGCGACAACGGGGCAAGGGCGACGGCGACGGTGGGGTGACGGGATGCTCTTCGCGACAGCCAACTCTTCTTCGTTCTCTCGTTCTTTCTTTGCTTCTTCCTACCGTCTGTATAGCTCTTCGCGTTCTTCAGCCATATGGGGGGGAATTTTGAAATCCCAGAATCTGATTTTTTTATTTTTTATTTTTTTTCAAAATACTCACCAAAACGACGTCGTTTTAGTGAGTTTTATTCTCAGCCGTCGGATTAAGTACTTTAGGAGATCACTCTAGAGGATTAACTCTAGAGGATCCTTATGCTGACGTGGGAGGGAGGGAAAAAGAGAAGAGAGGAGAGAGGGAGGTGTGTGTGTGTGTGTGTGTGAGAGAGAGAGAGAGAGAGAGAGAGAGAGAGAGAGAGAGAACTTTGCTGGGAAATGTCGATGTGTATGCCTTATATATACATAGGGCTATTTTGGTCTTTCTGCCTCTGTATGTCCTTATGGACAAGTATCTATGACCATACAATTTTATAAAACGGATTTTTGAATCGAATGCCCTAAAAATTTAAAAAATATTTTTTGGATGAGACTTATAAATTTCATTTTATTGAGTAAAATATATAACAATAGGATGAATATCAACAAAAATTATAAATATTGAAATCTGAACTGAATATGAAATAAAAAGTCAAAACTTTTTAGTCATCGTTTGTCAATTGATTTTTTTTGTCGGTTTTCTTTTTTCTTTTTTTTTTTAATTTTTGATTTTTTAGCTATTTTAATTTGGGACTAAAAGTTTGTTTAATTTGACTTTTTTGATTTTTTTCACTTTTGTGAGTGAAAAAGTAAAATAATTATAATTTAAATGTACTATTTTATCTTATTAACTTATTTAGATTATTTTGTCTTTTCTACTTTTATTTTATTTTATTTTATTTTTTAAACTAAGGGCTGGTTTGGCATGTCTTAAAAAAGACAAAAAAGTCAAAAAATTACTAAAAAAGACTAAAAAGTTATCACTATTCACGAATTAAAAATAAAAAAAAAAATTTACATTGATGCAAAGTACAAGTCATGAATATACGACACAGTGATGGGTCTGTCCTGGTACAAATTACACACGGGTGCACAACAAATTTAAACAGCAGTGCTGTTTGGTCCGTGGGGGCTTATCACGGGTCCCGTTTTAATAATTTGAACCGTTGAATGTGTAGAACTCGTCGAGTACTATATGTCTATAAAAAGATCACGTTAATCGGATATCACTAACTGCATGATCAAATCAGTTTTGTATAAAAAATGTATGGTGTTATAGTTAGCGGTTAAAAAAACTAATCCGATCAGATAGGTATCAATATCCGATCAATGTGATTTTTTATAAGGATATAGTACTCGACGGGTTTTATACATTCACGGTTTAGATTATCAAAACGAGACCCGTGATGGCCGCCACGGACCGAACAAAATCGTCCAATGCAATGCCCGAAAAGTAAGCAAGCATTTCTTAGCATCAATTCAACCTACGCAGACGGTACGGTTGTACAACTCACAATCCTTATCTTCTGCTACACATTAATTTATATAATTTTTTAATACACATTTTTTTTTTGTAAAAAGTCAAAAAAAATTAACTCAAACAATCATATTTTTTCTATAAATTTTTTAATCTAAAAAATTAAAAAATATACTTATTTAGAATACCCTAAACAACCTTAAAAGGCCAATACGAAACAAGAATATCGTCGATGCACCAAATGTGAAACTTTTTTAAGTCAATAATATTATAGTCTAGGATAATGTCACGACCCAAACCCGGCCCTATGGGTTTAGCACCGTAACTGGCCAGTAATCCGAGATTACCGAAGGCCTACGGAACAGTAGTACAGTAAGACAGAGTACAGGGCCTGGCGGAAGCCAATACAGTATAAAACTAGTGTCCATTGAGCTGTGAAAACATGTATGCCAAAAACATTTTCATTCACATGTACACAGGACAGTACAGTACAATACGGCATACATATACATATACATCCATAACAGTCGGTGAAAACAGGGACTTAACCCCTTGGACAGTACAGTAAGCAGTAACAGTCTATACAATGGTCCCACAACAGTACAAAACAGTGAGACGGACAGGGGAAGTACAACAGGCCCCAAAGCCATAGCATGGCAACACGGAACCTCGCAGTGAGGCACACAGGCTGACTGGACAAAACTGGGGACCAATCCCACGCTCCTAGCTCCGGTCTGGTTGCTGAGAACCTACATATATATATATAAACAGTGAGCTAAAGCCCAGTGAATAACATATTGTGTAAAGAGGTTATGAATGAATGTCCTTACGGTAATGAAATCAATTCATTTAGCAGTATTTCAATCTTTCAATATTTCAATCAATCAGTCATATGTGGTACATCCATTAGCCTATAAACAATAGGTCCAAAAGGACCGGGCCTTAACAGACCCAACAATAATGATGGCCATCAATCAGTATGGTTCCACAAGGGAACCGACAGAGCTCTGTAACAGTCAATAACAGTGGGTGCTAAGGATGCCACAATACGGTTCGAAATACAGGACATACATTCATTCAATAAACAATATCAGTTTAATAAACAGTTCAGTTCAGTAATCAAAATATAACCATTTTGAACATATCTTTACACAGTCTGTTACTCACAGAGATTGGGCTATTAGCAGCTAGAGCGCGTCCTCGAGAGCCAACCCTAAACAATTAAGCAATTGAACACACACTAAGTTTAACAGTTGGAAAGGATGATAATTAAATCCCTAAATTTCCTCGGTGTGGTTCTATGTCTATGTCCTCATTAAGATGCCTTAAACTAGGCCTAAGAATGCCTAGGATGGGATGAGGATGGAAAATTACACTTGGAAGGCATTTTTCAAAAGTTGCTGGAAATAGGCACCTCGCTCGAGCGAGATTCCAAAATCAAAGGCTTCGCTCGAGCGAACAATCCTTCGCTCGAGCGGTCTGATGAAACAGTAAAAGTACTGGTTGCTTGATTTTTACGCGCGATATCACGCTCGATGCTCGCTCGAGCGGAGCCCTGAATAAAGGTGCTCGCTCGAGCGAGGAATCCTTCGCTCGAGCGAGGAAGCCAAATCTGGAATTTCCAGATTTGTCTCCCAAGTTCGAACCAAGTATTCAACCATTCAAAACTCAACCTCTTGGCCCCAAAATCTGGGAAAACACTTTAAACTCAATGTACAACAAGTTTCAAAAGCTAATTTGCACATGCAGGGGCCAAGGGTTGGTCAATTAAGCCATTTTCAAACCCATTTTCAAGAACAATTTGAAGACATGTAATGCATGAACTTTAAACTAAATTCAAGCTTCAATTCTTGTCCAAATGGACTCATTTCTTCAAGAACAAATTGAAAACATGGACCATGCATGAATATGAGCTTGCATGTGAGATTTTCAAGAAATCAAACCTCCAAACTTGACTACATGAGCATGCATGCAACAATGGAGCTCTAATTCCACAATTATGAGCAAAATCATGTCTTAGTTCTACAATGATGTATGAAACATGCAAGAATCAACCTTAAATACACAATCAAAGAGATGGATTCCTACCTTAAGTCTTGTATTCAAGGTTTAGGAGTTCAACTATGCAATCAACCTTCCAAATCTACAAGTCTCCAAACAAAATGAGACGAAATCAAGCCTTCCTCTCACTTACACTCTCTAATTTCGGTGGAGCAAGGAAAAGAGAGAAGAAATATTTTGACTAAGTGTATAAGGCTCCAAACAATGCTAAGAATAAACAAAAGCCACTCAATGGCAAAATGGTAATTACGTCAAACTCTTTAATTGGCTTTATTTAATCTAGTTTAATCATTCCTAATCAATTTTCAGATAAAAATACCATAAAATCACAAATATTCTACTGAGTCTAAAACATCGAACGGTTTCTAAATCGGCCGCCGACAAGGCCTTCAATTAACAGTTTAAACATACACTACAAATAGATAAAATCATACAATCAACAGATAGAATATGCAATTCAATAGGCAGTCTTATTCAGTTTCAGTTTCGATTCCAATCAGTCTGTCCAGTACTTTAATCAGTTCAATTACCAGTCATTAGCGGCTCAGTTTAGCATTAATCAATATATAATTCAGTGGTTAAACGGTAGTCAATACGAGGGTTGTTACAGATAACCCACCAATGACCCTACCAATTTAAAATAGCACGTCACACTTTCCTTCAGCACCGACACATCAAAAGCACATCTACTAGCAGATTATTTTAAAAGTATGAAATACACGTATATTTTCTATTTTTTTTTAATTTCAAAAATATCATCGCAAAATTTTAAATAAAGTTTGGTAGTTCGAAAAGTTTAAAACTCGATTGGTTTGAAATTCAAAACGACGTCGTTTTGATTTTTTTCCCCTCTCTTTAAACAGAGAGAAGGGAGAAGGGAGAAGGGAGAGAGAGAAAAGGGAGGGAGAGAGAAGAGGCAGGAGAGTAACGGCGTGATGGCGACGACGGGCTGTGTGTATATATACACAGATCTGTGTATACACACAGAGCAATGGTGATGGCGATGGGCGACGGACAGCAACGGTGATGGCGACGGCGGCTTCTTCCTCTTCTCTATCTTCCCATGTTCTTCTCTCTTCTCTTTGTTTGTTTGTTTTTTTTTTTTAATTCTGATTTTGATTTTTTTGATTTGTGTAGATTTGGTGATTTGTAAGATTTTTTTGAGTTTTTTATTTAGATTTAGATTTAGATTTTCATGTGAGTTTGTTAGTTGCTGTGAGTTTGACTTTTTTTTTTTTTGGTGAGTTTGTCTGTTAAGTTTTGATTTTTATGTGAGATTTTGAGTTGTTAAGTTTGCTGTGGGTTTGAATTTACGAACCATCATTTCTATTGGTAACTAATTTTTTTTGGGTTTGCTGTAGGGTTGTCTCTTTGATTTTGATTTTGTTTTCAGTTGGTAACTGAAAACATCATTGGTTGGTGCCAATCACCTTTTTGTTTTTGTTGATTTAGATTTAGATTTTCATTTTCATTTTTTTGGCAGAGCAGAGCAAAGAGGGGAAGGAAGAAAAGGAGGGGAGGGGAAAATTCAAACGACGTTGTTTTGAAATTTGGGGCCAGTCGACCCCCAGTAAATTGAGGCTACGTAGCAGGATTGTTTTTAAATATCACATAGTAATTTATATTTATTGAACAACAAAATACCGTCTAAAATTTGCACACCTTCAAATATCAGACATTTTCAAACATTATAATATGATTATTTTTCTAATAATTCTATTACTGTAGCGTGTTCAATATTTGTCTCCGTCATTACCTTAGCATGAACGGTGGTAAGCATTCAAATATCAAACAAATTCAAATATCATAATATGATTATATTTTTTAATAATTCCACTACTGTGACTTATTCAATATTTGTCTCCTCCACTACCTTCTCATGAACGGTAAGTGAGAGAAATTTTGTGAGATTCAAATAAAATAAAATAAAATAAAATATGAAAATATATAAACAAAATAAATATTTTTACAATTGATCTACTTTGAATGAGTGGTGATTATTCGAAGTGGCCTTGCTGGCAAACTGATAGTCTTTGGATTATTTTTTACAATTTGATTTTGTGTATTAATAATTCGGAGGATTCGGAACAACCGCCGATCACAATCCCCTATAACACTTTTATAAATATCTGCTTTGGAGGGTTCGGAACAACCCTGTTTCGCAATCTAAAATAAATTCAAAAAAGTGAGAAAAGAAAATTGAGTTTGTGAAACTTTATGTTGTGTTTTATATAATAGTATAGGATATTAATAGTGTAATTTTCACACTATCACTAAGATTGAAACTAAAAAAGCCAAACTCGTCTACAATTATGTATCCAGTTAGTTGGTCTCTATAACTCATTTAGAGTTGTGTTATGGTATATGATGAATATATATATGCCTACTTTAATTTTTAAAATATTTAAATAAAAATAATATACGCCTAAAAATTTAATCAATAATATTGAAATCAATAAAAGTCAAACACATCTATAGTCTAATGTATCTAACCGATTGGTCTTTGTAACTCATTTAAAATTCAGTGTAATAGCATACCCAAATATATAGCTGTAAATCAAGAAAGAATATATACATACATACTTTGATTTTCACACATTCTCACTATTGGTAAAGACTTCTTGTGATTTCTCTTACATTATTTGTAAAAAGCAATAAATTTTTAAACCGAACTGTCTTATGATGTTTTGAACCCAACTCACGTACCACTTTAATAGGCAAAACAACCCAACCCTTAGAACATAGTGTAGGTTGAAGTGAAAAAAAAAAGAAGTAAAAGTAGAACTTGAAAGAAGAATAAAAAAAAAAACATAACGGCAAAACTTTAAAAAAAGAAAAGAAAAGAAAAAGAATAGCACTCTAGGACATCTCAATTACGTGAAGGATGAGATTTTATATTGCAATAACAAATCTCAATTGGGAAGGAAATAATACTAATATATTATCAACGCTTTTGTTTGTGTTGAATATATTTTGAAATTTTATACTATAATTACTGAAGTTAAAATTAGCAGTAACGTTAAATTAGAGTGTGATTTTACATATTGCAATAACAATCACGAATTTTAAAGAAATAATTTTAATAAATTTTTGAATTTTTTAAAAATTAGCTTACTTTATATTCTGAACTAATTAGAAAATGACTATTTGAAGTGTTAAAAAAAAAAAAAAAAACAAAAAAAACAAAAAACAAAAAAAACAAGAAAAATATATTAGAAGATCATTCCATAAAATGGCATGTATTTAAGTGTTATATATTATGAAAATTTTTGGTTGAAAGAAATATCATTTCATAACTATTGATACTACATGTCAAATCACAAGGTTTAAAAAAATCTATTAATATATTTTTGACGATGATTAAGAGAATTTAAAAATTAATTTATTTTATGTAAATTAGATTTTGGACCTGAGAGGGGAGATTTGCGCCAGATAGTACGGCCGAGCAAAGATAACGTCAAACGTTACGGACTGCATGGCGCCGAGCTGACTACTCCGTTGAAACGGCCTAGCGGCCTGACATGCACGGTCGGAGACGTTGACCGGACAGGCACGAACTGGCCTAGCCGAGATGTAGCTGGTGCATGTTGGGCGGAGCTCAGAGTGAGCTAAGGGTGATCCGGGCTAGGCTGAGGCTGCGGCGAGGCCGGCATGCCTCTGACTGGCCAGCCGAGATGAATGCCCTCGTGCGGCCGAGATTGAAGATAGCACGGGGGAGGCCGGCTTGTATCGCAGCCGGTTAGCAAGAGTTAACCGGTCGAGGTTACCTCGGCCATGGGAGTCTGATGTCGGCTCCTCTGCCGAGGGACAGGTCGGCGGCGCATGGCCCGGTTATGCGTTTGTAATGGCGGTTCTCCATAAGTTCTTGGCCGGTCATGGGACTCCGGTTAGGTAAGCCACCTGGGCCAATGGCATGAGGGGGAGGACATCTGCTTCACACACGCCTCAATACCGTTGGGAAATTCTGTGTGTACTGGTGGGAGGACAAAACCTTTACACGCGTAAGGTGGTGAGAGGCGAGCGCTGCCACCTGTCCATGGAATGACAACAGAGGTAGTGCGCGCACAATCTTGAGGCTGCATGGCCAGCCTAGAAATAGGGAAAAAGACGAGCGTTAGAGGTATGCGAATTGACTCTCACAAACACTCTCCTTTGATTGTCTTCTTCCTTTGTGATCTGACTGTCACGACCCAAACCCGGCCCTATGGGTTTAGCACCGTAACTGGCCAGTAATCCGAGATTACCGAAGGCCTGCTGAATAGTAATACAGTTAAACAGAGTACAGGGCCTGGCGGAAGCCAATACAGTAAGTAACTAGTGTCCATTGAGCTGTGAAAATCTGTATGCCAAGAACATTTTTCATGCATTCATACAGTACAGTCTATATACAGTCTATACAATCATATACAAACATTCAGTACGGGGACCTAATCCCTCGATAACAGTACAGTAAAACAGTAGACAGTCTATACAGTAGTACAAAACAGTAAGGAGACTGATGGGGGACACAAAAACACCCCAAGCCATAGCATGGCAATTCGGAACCTCGCAGTGAGGCACATAGGCTGGCTTGACAAAACTGGGGACCAACCCACGCTCTTAGCTCCGGTCTGGCTGCTGAGAACCTACATATATATATATAAACAGTGAGCTAAAGCCCAGTGAATAACATAAAGCGTAAAGAGGTTATGAATGAATGTCCTTACAGTAATGAAATCAGTTCATTAAACAGTATTTCAGTCTTTCAGTATTTCAGTCAATCAGTCATATGTGGTACATCCATTAGCCTATAAACAGTAGGTCCAAAAGGACCGGGTCTTAACAGACCCAACAGTAATGATGGCCATCAATCAGTAAACAGTATGGTTCCACAAGGGAACCGACAGAGCTCTGTAACAGTAACAGTAAGTGCTAAGGATGCCACAATACAGTTCAGAATACAGGACATACATTCATTCAGTAAATAATATCAGTTCAATAAACAGTTCAGTTCAGTATTCAAAAGATAACCATTTGAACATATCTTTACACAATCGTTACTCACAGAGATTGGGCTAATAGCAGCTAGAGCGCGTCCCCGAGAGCCAACCCTAAACAGTTAATAAATAGAACACACACTAAGTTTCACAGTCGGAAGGATGATAATTAAATCCCTAAATTCCTCGGTGTGGTTCTATGTCTAAAACCTCATTAAGGCCCTGTTTGGCACAGCTTATAATCAGCTTATTCCAGCTTTCAGCTTAATTTAAGCTATTTTGATGTGTTTGGTTTAGCTTATAGCTTATAGCTTATAGCTTTTTGAAAGTCAGAAATCAACTTATTCTTTGAGTGGGGCAGGAGATGCTTTAAGAATAAGCTGGAAATCAGCTTAAGCTGAAAGTTATAAGCTATAAGCTGTTTAGGCATAAGCTATAAGCTGTTTCCCACAGCTCTACCAAACGGGGCTTAAGATGCCTTAAACTAGGCCTAAGAATGCCTAGGATGGGATGAGGATGCAAAAATACAGTTGGAAGGCATTTTTCAAAAGTTACTGAAAACAGGGGTCTCGCTCGAGCGAGCCTTCCTTCGCTCGAGCGAGGTTGCAAAATCAAAGGCTTCGCTCGAGCGAACAATCCTTCGCTCGAGCGGTCTGATGAAACAGTAAAAGTACTGAATGCTCGATTTTTACGCTCGAGCGAAGAAGCCAAATCTGGAATTTCCAGATTTGCTTTCCAAGCTCAAACCAAGCATTCTCAGCTCAATTCTCGACCTCTTGGGCCCAAATTCTGGAAAATACATCCCAAAACATTGTATAACAAGTTTCAAAAGCCAATTTATGAATTCAAGCCCCAAAGGTGAGTCAATTAAATCCAAAATTCAAACCATTCTCAAGAACAATCTCAAAACATGCAATGCATGAGTTGTAAACCAAATTCAAGCTTCAAATCTTGCTCTAATGAGCTCAATAGTTGGAAAACAAAATGAAAACATGGACTTTAGCTTAAACATGGACATGCATGGGCAATCCAACATGAATTCAACTCAAAGATCACCAATTCAACCATGCATGCAACAATCCAAGCATAATTCAACCTCTTAGCACTAAATCATGGTTTAATCCTACAATGGAGCATGAACCATGCAAGATGAAGCTTAAGGACAACAAGAAGAAGATGAATTCACTTACCTAAGTCTCAATTACAAGTCTAGAAGTTCAATTTAGCGACCTATGTTACAAATCCTTCAATTTCCAAGCAATGCCAAGCAAAAGAAGATGAAATCAACTCTCCTACTCTCTCTCTCTCTAAGGGTCGGTTGGGCTCTCAATTTGGCTGAGGAAAAGTTTGATCAAGTGTTGTATCTAGTGCATCAAGCTCCAAAATATTGGTGTAGTGGCCCACTAACAAGGGCAAAGTTGTAAATAAGCCAAACTATGCAATTTAACTTATTTTAATCTAATTTAATCATACCAAATCAATTTTTGGATAAATATACCATTAAATCACAAATATTCTACTGATTCCAAAACTCTAAACGGTTTCTAATTCGGCCGCCGATAGGGCCTTCAATTAGCAGTTTAAACATATGAATTCAAACAGATAATCAATCAATCAAACAGATGCAATATGCAATTCAATAGATAAACTTATTCAATTTCAGTTTCGATTTCAATCAGTCCATTCAGTACTTCAGTTTATTCAATTATCAGTCATTATCAGTTCAGTTTAGCAGCAACCAGTAGCTAATTCAGTAGTTTATCGGTAATCAGTACGAGGGTTGTTACAGTCTCCCCTCCTTATAAGGAGTTTAGTCCTCTAAACTCGAGTTACCTTCAGTCTGGAAGAAAACAGGGTTCAGTGGAAACAGTTCTGGGTATCTTTTCGCCATGTCATCTTCCCTTTCCCAAGTGGCATACACACCACCATGGTTCTGCCAATCAACTTTCACTAGCGGGATCTCTTTGTTTCTCAGTTTCTTGATCCGTCGGTTTACAATCTGTATAGGCCGTTCCTCGTAAGTGTAATCATCACTCAACACGATACGAGTAGGCTCAACCACGTGGAAGGGATCCCGGAGATAGTCCCTCAACATCGAAATGTGGAAGACGTTATGCATATGCTCCATCTCAGGAGGAAGTGCAACTTGATACGCTACCGGATTGATTTTCTCAATAATCTGATACGGTCCGACATACCTTGGCGCTAACTTGCCTTTGACTCCAAAACGAGTCTGGCCTTTCATTGGTGTCACTTTCACAAACACGTGATCACCCACTTCATACTCTCTGTCCCGTCTTCTAATATCTGCATAACTCTTCTGTCTACTCTGTGCAATTTTCAGTCTCTGTTGTATCAGTTTTATCTTTTCAGTTGTTTCATACACAATCTCAGGCCCAAGCAACGGCCCATTTCCAACTTCTGCCCAGCAAATTGGAGATCTACACTTTCTGCCATACAATGCCTCGAAAGGCGCCATTCCAATACTCGAATGGTAGTTGTTGTTGTAGGCGAATTCAGCCAACGGCAAATGACTTTCCCAGTTTCCCTGAAAATCAAGGACACACATTCTCAGTAGATCCTCTAAAGTCTGGATGGTCCTTTCTGACTGTCCATCTGTCTGAGGATGATAGGCACTACTCAGCCTCAATTCAGTACCCAATGCAGTCTGTAGACTTTGCCAGAACCTCGATGTAAACTTCAAATCCCTGTCAGAAACAATAGATACAGGCACTCCATGCAATCTCACAATTTCGTCAATATAGATAACAACCAATTTGTCTGCATTATAAATTGTCTTGACAGGTAGGAAGTGTGCAGATTTAGTCAATCTATCAACAATAACCCAAATAGAGTCCATACCTTTTCTGGAGCGAGGTAATCCAACGATAAAATCCATCGTGATATGCTCCCATTTCCACTCTGGTATGGGTAAGGGTTGCAGTAAGCCCGCGGGTCGTTGATGTTCAGCTTTGACTTGTTGGCAGTGAAGACATTTGGACACAAAGTCGGCAATTTCCTTCTTCATTCCTGGGCACCAGAAATTCTGTTTCAGATCTTGATACATTTTCGTATTCCCCGGGTGAATCGAAAACTTCGAACTGTGGCCTTCTTGTAGAACTCTTCTTTTCAATTCAGTGTCATTTGGTACACACAGTCTATCTTGAAATTTCAGTACATTGTTGTCAAATTTGAACCCCGGTCTCGGTTTTGAATCTCTTTCTTCAATAACCTTTTTCAAGAAATCATCCAGTTGTTGTTTTTCTTTAATTTCCTCAATCAATGCTGGTTGAGCAGAAATAGCAGCTAAGGTTCCACCTTGTTCTCTCAAAACAATTTCAATTTCAGACTTTTCCAGATCATGAAGCAATTCTTTCTGCCCGGTGAGCAAACAAGCTAAGTTGGCAATTGACTTCCGGCTCAATGCATCGGGAACAGTGTTAGCTTTTCCCGGATGGTACAAAATCTGTAGGTCATAATCTTTGATCAGTTCCAGCCATCTCCGCTGTCTCATATTCAGTTCTTTGTGAGTGAAAAAGTACTTCAGGCTCTTGTGGTCAATATACACTTCACATGTTGCTCCATACAAATAGTGACGCCAAATTTTCAGTGCAAACACTACTGCAGCAAGTTCTAAGTCATGGGTCGGGTAGTTCTTTTCATGTGGTCTCAACTGTCGGGAAGCATAAGCAATAACTCTCTCATTCTGCATTAAAACACATCCCAAACCCTTGTGAGAAGCATCACTAAAAACAGTATAACCATCCGTACCTGAGGGTAGAGTAAGGACCGGTGCAGTTACAAGTCTAGTTTTCAACTCCTGAAATGCTGATTCCCTCTGGTCAGTCCAGTCAAATGATATCCCCTTCTGTGTCAACTGAGTCAGTGGTAAGGCAATTTTGGAGAAATCTTTGACAAATCTTCTGTAATATCCAGCCAAACCCAAAAAGCTTCGGACTTCAGTCACATTTGTTGGTCTAGGCCAGTTCACTACAGCTTCAATTTTCTGCGGATCAACAGAAATTCCGTCTTTGCTAACAACATGCCCCAAAAACATCACATGATCAAGCCAGAATTCACATTTAGACAATTTAGCATACAGTTTCTGTTCTCTTAAGGTTTGCAAGGTAAGTCTCAGATGGTGTTCATGTTCTTCTCTAGTCTTAGAATAAATCAGTATGTCATCAATGAATACCACAATGAAATCATCAAGGTATGGTTTAAAAATTCTGTTCATGAGGTCCATAAATGCAGCAGGGGCATTCGTAACTCCGAACGGCATAACTAAAAATTCGTAATGGCCATACCTCGTTCTAAAAGCAGTTTTATCAATGTCTTCCGGTTTGACTTTCAGTTGATGATACCCCGATCTAAGATCAATCTTGAAAAATACTTGTGCACCCTGTAACTGGTCAAATAAATCATCAATACGCGGTAATGGATATTTATTCTTTACAGTTACCTTGTTCAATTCACGATAATCAATGCACAGTCTCAGTGAGCCATCTTTCTTCTTCACAAACAAAACAGGTGCACCCCACGGTGAAGTACTGGGCCTGATGAACTTCTTGTCTAACAATTCTTGCAATTGCACTTTCAATTCCTTCAGTTCAGTTGGGGCCATTCTGTAAGGAGCTTTAGATATTGGTTGTGTACCCGGAACTACATCAACAGTGAATTCAATCTCCCTGTTAATCAAATCCCCTGGTAGATCATCTGGAAATACATCTGGGAATTCTCTAACTATAGGAATGCAATTCACATCAGTTTTAACACTATCATCAATAGGCATAGTCAACACAGAACACAGATATCCTTTACACCCCTTTCTAATCAGTTTAACAGCTTTCACAGAAGAAATCAGATACGGAGGAGGTATTACTCCACTCCCATTAAACACAAATTCAGGCAAACCCGGTGGACGGAAAACTACTTGTTTTGTTACACAGTCTATAGTGGCATGATATTTTTGTAACCAATCCATCCCCAATATTACATCAAAGTGATCAATATTCAATGGCAGTAAATCAATAAATAGATGCATATCCCCAACAATAATCTCACAGGCAGGATACATATATGCACATGTCATGGATCCCCCAACAGGTGATGATACAGCTAGCAGATAGTTCATGGGTTCTAAGGGTCTATTCAATTTACGCGAAAAAGCATGCGATACATACGAATGTGTAGACCCCGAATCAATTAACACATATGCATTTTGAGCACAGATAGAGAGGATACCTGACACAACAGTCTCAGTATTTTGCACGTCTCCCGGTACTAGGGCGAACACTTGGCCCTGCCTCATAGGCTCTTTCCCGGTAGCTTTGGGGTTCGGTTTTGGTGTTGCAGCTGATGCTGCTGCGCTTGGTGCAGCTTTACTACTGGCTTGCGGGGCAGAAGGGCAGTCTTTAATTCTGTGGCCCACCTTGCCACACCTGAAACAAGCTCCAGAAATCTGGTAGCAAACCCCTTTGTGCTTATTGCCACATACGGAGCAGGGTGGAGTAAACCCACTCCCTTGGCTGGGGTTAGTCGTCGACCCCGTATTCTGTTTCTTGGTTGCTGGGTTATGCTTGCCTTTCTTGAATTTGAAACCCTGCCTTTTACCTTGCCACTCAGTTGTTGGTGTTTCAGATTGTTTCACTGCTGCAATATTCGACTCGGCCATCAATGCCCGGTCGAGAACACCTACATAAGTCGGTAACTTCAAGACACTTATTCTGTCCAGTATAACAGCACTAAGGCCTCCTTCAAACCTTCTGGCCTTCTTATATTCGGTGTCCACCATATGCGGTGCATATCTAGCAAGTTCGATGAATTTCTTCTCATACTCGGCAACAGACGTTTTGCCCTGTCTCAGTTGTTCAAACTCCGTTACTTTTCTGTCCCTGATACACTGGGGGAAATATTTTTCAAAGAAGGACTCCTTAAACTGAGCCCAAGTCACAATAGTATTCGCATCGCGGGTCAACATCCACCACCTTCTTGCTTCTTCCTGAAGGGTGAAGGTTGCTAACAGTACTTTATTTGCTTCCGAGCACGGAAAAACCTCAAACAACTTCTCAGTCTCAAGAACCCAAGCTTCAGCCTTTAACGGTTCAAGGCCTCCCTGAAAGGATGGCGGTTTCAGTTTGCTGAACTTCTGGGTGAGAGCAATTATGTCCCCATTATTCAGATTTGCATTAGGTTCCGGCTGTACCGGAGGAGGAGGAGGTGGGGGCTGTTGGTGCGGTTGTTGTTCAAGTCTAGCAGTTAACAGTTCCATCATTCTTTCCATTCTGGCCATTCTTGCCTCGGTAGAGGAGGATTCAGTTTCATTTGCATTATCCATTTCACTATAAGCAGTTATAACAGTTATCATTATAAGCAATTGTACAATTATACAGTTTAACATTCTCACATAACTTCAGTCAATCATAAGCACACACTTTTCAAGTTCATGAGATGCCCTAATTGCTTTTCTAGGACACCCTATAGCTCATTTGGACACGTGTGTGCGGTATAACTCGTGGTTAAGTATCGCTCTGATACCACTCTGTCACGACCCAAACCCGGCCCTATGGGTTTAGCACCGTAACTGGCCAGTAATCCGAGATTACCGAAGGCCTACTGAACAGTAATACAGTTAAACAGAGTACAGGGCCTGGCGGAAGCCAATACAGTAAGTAACTAGTGTCCATTGAGCTGTGAAAATCTGTATGCCAAGAACATTTTTCATGCATTCATACAGTACAGTCTATATACAGTCTATACAATCATATACAAACATTCAGTACGGGGACCTAATCCCTTGATAACAGTACAGTAAAACAGTAGACAGTCTATACAGTAGTACAAAACAGTAAGGAGACTGATGGGGGACACAAAAACACCCCAAGCCATAGCATGGCAATTCGGAACCTCGCAGTGAGGCACATAGGCTGGCTTGACAAAACTGGGGACCAACCCACGCTCTTAGCTCCGGTCTGGCTGCTGAGAACCTACATATATATATATAAACAGTGAGCTAAAGCCCAGTGAATAACATAAAGCGTAAAGAGGTTATGAATGAATGTCCTTATAGTAATGAAATCAGTTCATTAATCAGTATTTTAGTCTTTCAGTATTTCAGTCAATCAGTCATATGTGGTACATCCATTAGCCTATAAACAGTAGGTCCAAAAGGACCGGGTCTTAACAGACCCAACAGTAATGATGGCCATCAATCAATAAACAGTATGGTTCCACAAGGGAACCGACAGAGCTCTGTAACAGTAACAGTAAGTGCTAAGGATGCCACAATACAGTTCAGAATACAGGACATACATTCATTCAGTAAATAATATCAGTTCAATAAACAGTTCAGTTCAGTATTCAAAAGATAACCATTTGAACATATCTTTACACAATCGTTACTCACAGAGATTGGGCTAATAGCAGCTAGAGCGCGTCCCCGAGAGCCAACCCTAAACAGTTAATAAATAGAACACACACTAAGTTTCACAGTCGGAAGGATGATAATTAAATCCCTAAATTCCTCGGTGTGGTTCTATGTCTAAAACCTCATTAAGGCCCTGTTTGGCACAGCTTATAATCAGCTTATTCCAGCTTTCAGCTTAATTTAAGCTATTTTGATGTGTTTGGTTTAGCTTATAGCTTATAGCTTATAGCTTTTTGGAAGTCAGAAATCAACTTATTCTTTGAGTGGGGCAGGAGATGCTTTAAGAATAAGCTGGAAATCAGCTTAAGCTGAAAGTTATAAGCTATAAGCTGTTTAGGCATAAGCTATAAGCTGTTTCCCACAGCTCTACCAAACGGGGCTTAAGATGCCTTAAACTAGGCCTAAGAATGCCTAGGATGGGATGAGGATGCAAAAATACAGTTGGAAGGCATTTTTCAAAAGTTGCTGAAAACAGGGGTCTCGCTCGAGCGAGCCTTCCTCCGCTCGAGCGAGGTTGCAAAATCAAAGGCTTCGCTCGAGCGAACAATCCTTCGCTCGAGCGGTCTGATGAAACAGTAAAAGTACTGGATGCTCGATTTTTACGCTCGAGCCACCAATCCTTCGCTCGAGCGAAGAAGCCAAATCTGGAATTTCCAGATTTGTTTTCCAAGCTCAAACCAAGCATTCTCAGCTCAATTCTCGACCTCTTGGGCCCAAATTCTGGAAAATACATCCCAAAACATTGTATAACAAGTTTCAAAAGCCAATTTATGAATTCAAGCCCCAAAGGTGAGTCAATTAAATCCAAAATTCAAACCATTCTCAAGAACAATCTCAAAACATGCAATGCATGAGTTGTAAACCAAATTCAAGCTTCAAATCTTGCTCTAATGAGCTCAATAGTTGGAAAACAAAATGAAAACATGGACTTTAGCTTAAACATGGACATGCATGGGCAATCCAACATGAATTCAACTCAAAGATCACCAATTCAACCATGCATGCAACAATCCAAGCATAATTCAACCTCTTAGCACTAAATCATGGTTTAATCCTACAATGGAGCATGAACCATGCAAGATGAAGCTTAAGGACAACAAGAAGAAGATGAATTCACTTACCTAAGTCTCAATTACAAGTCTAGAAGTTCAATTTAGCAACCTATGTTACAAATCCTTCAATTTCCAAGCAATGCCAAGCAAAAGGAGATGAAATCAACTCTCCTACTCTCTCTCTCTCTAAGGGTCGGTTGGGCTCTCAATTTGGCTGAGGAAAAGTTTGATCAAGTGTTGTATCTAGTGCATCAAGCTCCAAAATATTGGTGTAGTGGCCCACTAACAAGGGCAAAGTTGTAAATAAGCCAAACTATGCAATTTAACTTATTTTAATCTAATTTAATCATACCAAATCAATTTTCGAATAAATATACCATTAAATCACAAATATTCTACTGATTCCAAAACTCTAAACGGTTTCTAATTCGGCCGCCGATAGGGCCTTCAATTAGCAGTTTAAACATATGAATTCAAACAGATAATCAATCAATCAAACAGATGCAATATGCAATTCAATAGATAAACTTATTCAATTTCAGTTTCGATTTCAATCAGTCCATTCAGTACTTCAGTTAATTCAATTATCAGTCATTATTAGTTCAGTTTAGCAGCAACCAGTAGCTAATTCAGTAGTTTATCGGTAATCAGTACGAGGGTTGTTACACTGACTTGATCGTCGGAGGGTCTTTCCGGCACACCACCGCCGGGTAGCTCACCATTTTTGTGTTGTAGAGATAGACGCTGTCACCAGAAGCTTGACGTCCAAGGAGTACGGAAAGCAGAGGATATTTCGCCCCCGTACAGGACCAATTAAAAAATGACGTTTGTGTGTTATATTAATTTACAAAATATGAGAAACATAGATTGCCATTTCTAATTTCAAAGAGGTCATGATGTTTTTGTTTATATAATAGTATAAATATTATGAAATTTGTGTCTATATTATTTTATCATGGAATTATATTATGAAAATCTTTTGATTAAAGCAAATATCATTCCATAAATATTGATACTATTATGGAATTAAATCAACGTCATCCCATAACTATTTATATATTACTTGACATTGATTAAGAAAATTTAAAACATTAATTTAATTTAGCTAAATTAGATTGTAAACCAATTGTAAAATGGCATGTATATTTTAAGTGATATAAAATTAAAAAAAATATAAGAAGATTTGATAGAGATTTTTTTTTTTCTTTTAACTTTAATTCTTGCGCTGGTCATATTCTACTTTATGTTTATTTTTTAAGAGCAAAACAGAGGAGGCTTCTGTGCCCTCATTTGGCATAAGCTAAACGGGTTTTTTTTGGGCTAAAATAATTATAAAAAGATAAAATTAGTTTTTTTAGTTTAATAAAACAAAATATCACATTCAAACCATAATTATTTTATTTTTTTTCTTACAAAAGTCAAAAAATCTATCCCAAACGAGACTTTTTACCTCATATATTTTTTTTAATATTCATTCCAGACTTATTTCAATAACATTTTTACATGATGGAACGTGATAAAGTTGCCACTAAAATTGCTCAACTATTTGAAAAAGGAAAATTACTCATTTCACGCCAGACTGATCATGATGATTTGATGTCCAAGGATAAATTGAAACAACTTTAAAAAAGAAGCGCGTTGCTTATAGTACTAACTATTATGTTGCTAATGCGGGAATGGTAATAGAAGATTCACGACAATTGAGATTATAGTTATAATAGATTTTATTTATTCAATGAATTTCGAACAAATTTGATTAATTCTGTTTTTTATTATACTTCAATTATGAAATGTCAACATTTTCTTTTATAATTATATAGATTTTATGCTAATAGTTTAAAAATATATTTGGCATAGCCATAAATAAACCCTTTAAATTTTATCTCGTAAATAGTGCGAGTGATATGTTAATTTTTTTTAGGGAGACTTATGTGTAGGTCCTAATTGATAGATTTATTATCCAATAAGTCCTATAATATTAATGACATTTTCTATCAAACACTATTAAAAAATGTCACTAATTATTAATTTTCAGTGGTAATTTGAAAATTTTATCATAAAAATGTCATTAATTATAAATTTTAGTGACAATTTAAAAAAATTGTTATAAAAAAGTGGCTAATTTTTAACTTTCAGTACTAGTTTAAAAAATTCGTCACAATTTTTTTTTTACTAATTATAAGTTTTTACAATAATTTATAAAAATTACAATAAAAAAATTACTAATGGTCAGTTTTTAAAAATATATACAAAAAAATTGTTATAAAAAATTGATTTTAACAATAATTTTATTAAAATTTACTTTTAATAAAACAATTATTATGACCTAGTAACTTATAGTGCGCGCGGATCGCGTGTAGTAGAGTTCGTAGATCCATTGGCACAATATTGAATAGTTCACATGGACCACATTTTTTTTGAACGACATATTGACCACATTATTAATTTCTTGAAAAATTGATATTATTGTGATAGAGACACGTTAGGTATGCGCACTTGCAATGTATAAAACAGAAACACTATATTCCTCTAATTTTAAAATTTTAATTAAATTTTAATGATGCAAAGAATAAAAAATAAATAAATAAAAAGTTAAAACATCACCATTACTATAGCTCCATACACTTAAAGCTATTTAATATTTTTACATATAAAAATAAATTTTGTGGGTGTACTACATCTATAGAAGTCAGTGATATAGTACACAATTATATACACTTACTGTGATGGTAGACTTGAGCATTTTTATTAGTAATTTCAAGGTTGATCCTTTTGGATCCAAGCACACCATGAAGATGAAGGTTGAGGTAATTGCCAGAGAAACTATCAAACCATTTTGTCCCACTCCCAGTCACCTTAGAACCTTCAAGCTCTCCCTTCTAGACCAACGTATTCCTCATGTTTACAAGCCAATGGTTTTTTACTATCCAATTAATTGCGGTGGTGATAGTAGTAGTAGTGCTAGTGATCAGAAAGTGACGATTACTCAAAAATCCCAACACTTAAAGCAATCGCTCTCTCAAATCCTAACTTGCTTCTACCCATTTGCTGGAAGAATCAAAGACCACCTCTCCATTGATTGCAACGACGAGGGTGTTGATTATTTCGAATCTCAAGTCAACTGCCCTATCTCTGACGTTCTCGAACACCCCAATCACGAAGCCCTGATGAGTTTCGCTCCGACCACCGACCCGACAGAGCTCGGCAGTAAGGCTCCTCCTTTGTTACTCGTTCAAGCCAACTTCTTCAAATGCGGAGGGTTAGCGTTGGCCGTGTCCACTTCTCACAAGGTCGCCGACGGAACCACAATCAGTGCATTCATGAAAGGCTGGTCCTGCACTGCCCTCGGATACCCCAACACGGTGGTTCCTGATTTCAGCGCCGCCTCTCGCTTCCCACCATTAGACGACTCAAACTTGCAGTCACCACAAGTAATGTCACCGGAGTTCAACACGAGACATAACGTTGTTTGTAGGAGGTATGTGTTTGGCGCATTAAACATTTCAAATCTCAAAGCTAAAGCAGCCAGCTCGAGCGCGCAGCGTCCCAGTCGCGTCGAGGTTGTGACCGCGCTCATTTGGAAATGCGCCGTGAAAGCATCCAGATCAAGGTTGACATTCCAACATCTAAAACAGACGTATGTATTGATCGGAGTGGCAAACCTGCGTTCAAGGCTTGTCCCGCCCTTGCCAGAATATTGTGTCGGAAACATATTTGGGGTGCTACGAGCAGTCGTAGTGGCTGGTGACACTGAAACAGAATTAGACTTTCCCGGATGGGTCTCTCGCGTTAGGAAAGGGTTTGCGGAGTCTCGAGATAACGTGGTGAAGAAACTGCAAGGGGATGATGATGAATGTATATCGGAGACTAAAGCTTCTTCAGCAATTGAGGTTGGAAATCAGCAACCACAGCAGAAAGAGGTCAAAGCACAAGATAGAAGAAGCTTGTTGAGGCATTCTAGTTTGTGCAGATTCCCATTTTACGATGCCGATTTTGGGTGGGGGAAGCCTGTATGGGTAAGCGTTGGTTACTTGGTTCCACAGAATGCAATGTTATTGATGGATACAAGAGAGGGCGACGGTGTTGAAGCTTGGGTGAGCTTACCTAAAGAAGAGATGGCGTTGTTCGAGCGTGACCCGGAGTTGCTGGAATTTGTTTCTCTGAAACCAAGTGCTCTCTAAACTAAGTCCAACAGATAATCATCTTCGGCACTTAGCCTCCTTTGTTTTGGAGTATGAGAGGGGGATTGGAATTAGAATAGCTGTGGGTTCTATTTAATGTGTTGGTTATTTACAGAGTTAAGGAAGGAATTGTTAAGTCGAAGGGCTTAGGATATGCCTTGCAGATGGGATTCGAATGGGCCTTCAGGATTTGATATTAGAAAAATAGTCTGGTGGACTAGAAATTTTTTATTTTTATTTATTTTTTATTTTATTTTTTACATGTCGGGTATTTTTTTAATATTAATGTTTAATTTTTTGTATTTTTTGTTAAGTAAAAATCATTATTTTATTTATTTTATTTTTTTCTAAAATTTTTTTACATGTTGGGCATTTTTTTAAAACATTAATGTTTAATTTTTTGAATTTTTTTATTTGTTTTATTATTTTATATTTATTCTATATAAAAATAATTTAATAATTCGTACACTAATAACTATCATCAAAATAAATATAATTTTACTTAATCCTCTTACTATCAATTTCTTTTATTTTACCTCTGAAAACAAACACGCCTCAATAAGTGGTGTTTTGGGAAGTTGGTAAAAAACTGACTTTTTTGCTTTTTTAGCTTATTTTGTCTTTTTGTGAGAAAGTTTTGTGAGAGGTGATGTGACTGTTTTGTTTTTTGTGGGAAAATTTTGTGAGAGGTGATGTGACTCAAAATTGGTAAAAAGCTGGAAGCTGAAATGTGCGTGTATGTAGTGGCATGGTCATAAATTCAGTGAAGGGAGTCACATATTAACGATAATATTATTATATATTTTTTTTAAAATAAACAATAATAAAATATTATTAAATTTAAATATTAAGAGTTCATTTGAATAAATATAAATTTTAAATTAAAAGATTTGAGATTAAATCTTATATAAATATTGGAGAGTAATTATTTTAAAGGTGGATTGAAAAATTAAAAAAGAAGATACATTGAGCTAGAAATGATATATTTTAATAGATAAATTCTATAAAACATACCGTAAAAAAGTGTTTATCATATATCACAATTATGATATTCGTGATCTTTAGTTATATAACACATTATAATGTTAGATATAATTTAGTTATAACTTCTTGTGGTTGTTATTTTGGTTATGACTATATCAAGTAATAGTTAATTATGACTCATTCTGATATTAGTTATGACCTATTATAATTTTTTTATTTTTTATTTTTTTAATTAAAGATGTGTTGCTTGATTATAATTTAAATAGTAGTCATTTTAATTATAAATAGAGAAAAACACATGGAGGATAAACTCCACATATCAAATGTAACTAACAATCTAATAAATTTTATATATTCATTGAAATTAATTATATTTGCATGTCAATAATGATAGATATCACCATTATAATGAAATTTTCATAGATAATAATATGACTTATTATAGTCTTTTTATTTCAATCAAAATAACCATTATTATTCTTATAATTTTAAAAATGTTATTGACATTTCACTTTAAATAATATTTTTATAAATTTTTTCTTTTAAAATACTTTCTTTGTGTTGAAAAAAAAAAATCCCTAAACTAAGTGGGCACGTGACCCCCACGGGCCCTACGTACCTCCGTCACTGCGTGTATGCAAGAACACTGCCCTTCCCTTCCTTTATGATTTGGATTAGATGCTGATTTTTGGGCCGTGGAGAAGTTATTCGGTGGTTTTGGACACGGCCACTTTGAAAAATCACTCCTTCTATCACATTCTTGTCTTCTACCTTGTCTCACACATTTTTTTTGACCTTAACTCTCCCTCGTTGCCTATATAGAATGATCAAATTGTAGGAGAGAAGGATGACCACGAAATTGAGAAAAAAAGAGTGAAAAAAAGGGTGAAAAAAGAGAGAAAAATTGAGTTTTTGAGCAAAAAATACTCTTATCTTCCATATACACCCCATACTTTCCATACAAACTGAAATTCCATCTTTCCTACACCAAAAACTCCTTCAAAAATTCTAAAATAGCTAAATTTCAGTAGTGATTGATCAAAGAAAAGAGTGAGTGTTGTTGAAAATGAGAAAAAAATAAGAGAGTAAACTACTTTTCTACCATACATACCCAGAGTTCCATTCAAGTTTCAAATTGAAGATTGAGAACACACTTTCTAAACTTGAGGTTAATCAAGAGGAAGTTTGAAAATCAAGAAGTTCACAAATGTGAATTTCTAGTCTTTCATTTTTTTATATTTTCTATCTCATATTTATTTTCTTACTTCTTATTTCATAATGTTTGTTATAATCCAAGTGATTTGTTTATTTCATATTTATTTTATTACTTTATATTTCATAGTGTGTTGTTGTAATCTAAGTGGTTTGTTTAGCTCATATTTATTTATTTATTTATTTTTGTTCGCTTGCTTTAATTTCATATTACTTTTGTTGTAATATTGCATGTTCTACTTTATATTTGTTTTTTTATTTATGTTACCCAAAAGACAACCTAAGAGGGGAGTGAATTATGTTTTTACAAATAAAAATAATAATACCTTAATAAAATTTATGACTAGCTCAATAGATAAATATAATTAATGAAATAAAAATAATTAAAACAAGTGTTTTAACAACTATATCAGTTAATGATTTTAGCACAATGAAAATGTGAACAGTTAATGATTGAATGAAATAAAAATAATTAAAACAAATATTATAATAACTATGTCAGTTAATGATTTTAACACAATGAAAATGTGAAATATAGTTATGGCAATTTAAATAAAATAAAGAGATAAGGAAGAGAGAGACAAACAAATTTATAGTGGTTCGGTTTCAACTCGGCCTACGTCCACTCCTCAAGTTTCACTTGAGATTTCCCACTATACTCTAACTTCACAGGGTGCTAGCAACATTTTCACAGATGGAGCAATCCTTCACAGATTTTACACAGACTTTTTAAGTCAAGAACACTGAGTGTACTACACTCTTACAAGGTTGAAAAGAATGTATTTTTGCTTTTACAGAAAACTACAAGACTTATCTCTCAAAGATAGATATAAAAATGAAGCTTTGGATTTTCTGTAAACCTCACACAGGAAAGATGGGCTTAAAGCTATACGTCTCAGTGTATAATTTCCGAAAGATGATGTAAACAAAAATTGAAGAACACTTCTCAGATAATTTTTCAAAGAATAGATGTGAGTGATTATTGATCAAAAATTATTTTTTGGTTTTTTTTTTTTTTTTTGTCACTTGTTTATATTAGAGACTTTGGTATATATAATGAAACTTATAGTCATTTATAGCCATTATATTCATTTGAATTTATAGCCGTTTATAACCGTTTATAGCCGTTGTATTTATTTGAATTTATAATTGTTTATAACCGTTGTATTCATTTGAATATCTTCCACTTCATTATTACTAATTTGAATATCTTCCACTTGAACCTTTTGGCCTACTGCTGTGCTGGGCTGTTTGAACCTTTTGGCCTGCCACTGTGCGGGGCTGTTGAACCTTTGTTTTAGGTTGTTTGAACCTCTGATTTAATCAAATATTAAATACATTCTAACAACATTTAGGATAAAATTTTAGGTGAGAAATAATGAGATAAAATAAATTTTGATTCTATTTTTCTTTTTCAAATAAATTAAAACATAATTAAATAAATCATCAAAAAAAAATTGAATTCTATTAAAACATAATTAAATAAATCATCAAAATAAATTTTGGATTCTATTTTTCTCTTTCAAATAAATTAAAATATAATTAAATAAATCATCAAAATAAATAAGTCTAACAATTTATTTTACGATCATGTTAGTTTTATTGTAATCTTACATGTTCACCTCATATTTGCTTTTTTTGTTTTAGGTTCATGTTAGTTTTGTTGTAATCTTGCATGTTCTATCTTATATTTATTTTCTTATTTTAGTTTCATAATAATTATGTTGTAATCTTGCATTTCCTAGATTATATTTTTCTTATATTAGTCTCATATTAGTTTTGTTGCAATCTCACATGTTCTACCTTATATTTGTTTTCTTATTTTAGATTCATGTTAGTTTTATTGTAAGTTTGCACTTTTTTTTTTAATATTTATTTTCTTATTTTTAATCTAATTGGTAGTGGTTAGTTGAGCCACCTACATATGTTTTGCTTGTTCTTTTTCTTGGTTTCGCAATAAGACAAGTTTTGCTAGACCTAGTTGGTCGGCCGACCTATTTGGCCTGTTGGTTAGCTTCTTTTAGACAAGACGGCATTGTCTTCCGATGTTAACCAACTTCCGGTGATTTCCAAGGTACATGAAACTTTTTTATTTTATTTTATTTTATTTTGAGTGAATTGTGATGTTTTATTTTGTTGTAATATTCTCCTCACCCTCCCTCTAATTTGGTTTGTAATAATTTATTCAAAGTGTTGTAATAATTTTTCGCCCCACTTCTTTCTATCATGTTCTTTTGCTTGCTTTCCTTATTTGTAAATATGCATCATGTTTATTTTATTTTATTTTATTGTCGTTATATTCATGCTTTGCATCTATGTTTCATCTATCTTGATTTAGCTAAATTTGCATTTGTGGAGTTAATCAATTCGTATATGATTATGTGTGCTACCTCATGTTCTTGAGATGATTCACATGTCATATCTTAGAAGCCAGATTTTTAGTTGCATCTCATGAGTGAATTGCATTAGGATTTTGTATGTAAGATCATGCATGTTTTACTAACTTTATTTTTGTAGCTGTTCATGGGACATCGGTAAATATATAAATTTTTATGTTTTAACATCCCGCTTGTGTATATTTTTCTTATTATGTTTAAGCATTCTATCATATGGCTACTTGCTTACTTCATATAACCATATGAATGCCAGTGGATGGAGGTTGTGTCGCTTAATTTGGAATGATATTGATTTTTCATGTTTGTAAACTCAATTTATTTGGGTTATACATCAAAACTCTTTCAAAATACATGAAATTAAATTGTTCCAAAATGAATGGCACAGTCTATACTTGTATGTTTCACATAGTAAATTTTAGAATTTATTAAATAATCAGAACATGAACATATAAAGAAAATAAAATTCATATCATGGTTAGTAAAGGCCAATCTTTTGATCTGGTAAGCGGGGGTGCTCAATTAATGACCTTCCCCTCTCATACCTAAGGTTCCGAACTGAAACAACTTTAGTTATGACAAACAATGGCCTGGGCACGAGTCACGGGTTTCCTAATTTTTCCAAAATAAATATTAGGTGGCAACTTTAAGATCTGGTGATGTAGTTCATTTGTGGCAATAATTTTGTAATAAAATGGATTTTCTATAAAGTTGTCAAATCTGGACTCTCATCTATGTTTCATATTGCACTATGTAAGACTAGATCAAAGAGACCGAGGATCCGAACTATTTAACGCACGTGAGTACTTTCCGGGCATGTTACAACGACCAACGTCAACACGACAGATCTGGATTAGGCTTCGCCAAAGCAGCGCGTCGACACGGTGTTGAACTTTGTTTGTTTCCGAACCATGACGGTGATCTTAGATCTATGATCAGAGAGAAGATTGGTAAAGATCAGCGGGATGATGAAGAAAAAAGGCGAAGAGAGAGAGAAGGCGGTGACGAAGGTGGTTGTGGCAGCTGTGGTGGTCGCGGAAGTCACGGTGGCAGTGGAGAAGGAGGCGTCAGTGTAGAAGGGAGAGGAAGGATGAGGCGATGGTGTAGGAGGGAAGGAGAGAGAGGGAGATGTGAGAGAAAGAGAAAGAGAGAAGAAATTTTTGTATGCGGATAGGGTACATGTCATGTAGTACCTTCTACTATTGTGATTGACTTTGACAGTAGGGTCCAATATATTTATGTTGAGTGTTTGAGGAACAATAGTACGTGTCACGACCCGCTCCCCGTACCCAAGGGTTAAGTATTGTGATGGCTAGTAACTGAAATTACCTCCAGCCAATTCATAAACAAATTAATAAACGCAAGCAGAAGAAATATTTGAGTAAGGGTACCAAAATAATCATTGGAGCTTCTATTTTTATTACAAAATATATTGACTAAAAATGCCGATATTTACATAGAAAAATATTATAAAAATACTCTGTGTGTGTCTATTCCACAACCCGACTTTCCAAAAAGCTATTTCTGAAGTGCATTGTTTCCTGAAAATTGGTAAACAACTATAAGCACATAACAGAGTGAGAAATATTATACCAAGAGTATAAGGGACACGAAATAACCATGGATGGTTAATTAAGCCAAAACATTTAAGATAACTCAGTTTGGTAAATAAATCATTTAAATAGTAGAAACTGAAATACATATATTATATAAATATATAACTATAACCACGGTACAGAATAGAAAGAGGTGGCTCATACGGATTCTAGAGGTGGCTTCCATAATAGTGTAGCACTTAGTTCCGTACAACACTTTGGTTTGCATATAACAAAGGTTAATGGATCCATGATAAACAGAGAACCACAGAGTGGTCAAACAGAGGCCAATGGTTATTTAAGTCCCCCAAGGCGTGGGACTCCCGTGGTGGTACTTACAAAACATAATTATATATAAGGTCATAACCAAATATTCTTTAAAATATAAACAAACATATCCATGGGTTTTCTTTTAAGCAAATAGGGTTCAGAAATTAAACCACGTAACTAAAACCTTTATAAAACATAACTTTTATTAATATACTAATAAAACATAACTTGTATAAAACAGATTTTGGTAAGTCAAAACATAAGTAAAATACATTTTAGTGACTCAAGGTATAATATAACTCACCTTAACTTCGATACCTTACTCTTTCTTTTCACTATCACAGATCTTTTTAACTTCCACCATTTTTTTCTTTCTTCTTCTCTTTCTTTCTTTATTTCCTTTCCTCCTTTCTTCTTTCTTTCAGGTTGATCACTCTCCCTATTTATAGGGAGGTGACGCCATTCATCAGCCAACGCGTGACTTACGCGTCCTTTTCCTTCAGATTTAATTCATAATTATATAGATTTATTCTTATCATTAATAGATATTTAAGATAATTATATTTTGACCCAATATTTTAATATAATTATATAAATTAATTAATTCTTAATTAAATTACACTTTATCATATACCAATAGAAAATTAATTATTTATTTTAGTACCACACCCATTGTTATTATTATTTATATTATCTATATTATTATTATTTATATTTTGATCCCTAAACTTTTAATAGTTATATTATTTTACAAAATTAAACATAATAATATATAATAAATTATATATTTTCCGAACTGAGATTAAATAATATTAGTATAAATTCTACAGAATAATTAAAAATCTGGGTTGTTACAATCTTCCCCCCTTTTAAAATTTCGTTCTCGAAATTTGTCATATGTGTAAGTTATCCGCTGTGCATTCTGATAAATATATATTAGATGATTCATCTAATAGAAAATAGTACCTCAAAAAAAAACTTTACCAAAAATAACTCACTGTCTAGTTGTCAAAAATTAGTTTGGGCCGAAATGAGAAATAATGGGTGACTTTAAAAAAAAAGTTCACTCCTTTTATTTACGATAAAAATAAATAAAATAAGAATACAATGACAGAATTATATGCAAGAATTGAAAATTTTGAAATGAACTTTTCATTGATGGGAAATTGTTTCAAAATTAATATCTTTAAAATTTGAACTCACTTTTTAAAAAAAATATCAAATAAATAATTTTTTTTTTCAATACTGAACTGAAAATTATATATATATATATATATTTAATTATATTATAATTTCGGTGAGTGCTTGAGCCCGACATCCTTCTTTTCTTGTCCTTCTTTTATTAAAACAAATATAAATTATATCTAATATCCTTCACAAAGCAGGCACACTAAAAAAAAATTTATTATATGTATATAATCATATAAAATTATAATATAATTAAATCGACGAATAAAATATAATAATTCGGTATTAATTACTTGTTATCCTACTTTTTAAATGTGCATGTGTCCTATGCTCCAATGATGATTTTTTTTTTTTTTATTTATAAACCATTGCTCTGATACCATTTGTCACGACCCGCTCCCCGTACCCAAGGGTTAAGCATCGTGATGGCCAGTAACTGAAGTTACCTCCGGCCAATTCATAAACAAATTAATAAACACAAGCGGAAGAAATATTTGAGTAAGGGTACCAAAATAATCATTGGAGCTTCTATTTTTATTACAAAATATATTGATCAAAAAGGCCGATATTTACATAGAAAAATATCATAAAAATACTCTGTGTGTGTCTATTCCGCAACCCGACTTTCCAAAAAGCTATTTCTGAAGTGCATTGTTTCCTGAAAATTGGTAAACAACTATAAGCACATAGCAGAGTGAGAAATATTATACCAAGAGTATAAGGGACACGAAATAATCATGGATAGTTAATTAGGCCAAAACATTTAAGATAACTCAGTTTGGTAAATAAATCATTTAAGTAGCAGAAACTGAAATACAAATATTATATAAATATATAACCATAACCACGGTACAGAATAGAACAGAACAGAGGTCACAGAAGTGACAGTCAGAACAGAGGTACGGATTCAAGAGGTGACTCGTACGGATTCTAGAGGTGGCTCTCACAATAGTGTAGCACTTAGTTCCGTACAGCACTTTGGTCCGCACAGAACAGAGGTCAATGGATCTATGATAAACAGAGGACCACAAAGTGGTCAAACAGAAGCCAATGGTTATTTAAGTCCCCCAAGGCGTGGGACTCCCGTGGTGGTACTTACAAAACATAATTCTATATAAGGTCATAACCAAATATTCTTTAAAATATAAACAAATATATCCATAGGTTTCCTTTTAAACAAATAGGGTTCAGAAATTAAACCACGTAACTGAAACCTTTATAAAAGATAACTTTTATTAATATACTAATAAAATATAACTTGTATAAAACAGATTTTGGTAAGTCAAAACATAAGTAAAATATATTTTGATGACTCAAGATATAATATAACTCACCTTAACTTCAATACCTTACTCTTTCTTTCCACTATTACAGACCCTTTTAACTTCCACTATTTTTTTTCTTTCTTCTCTTTCTTTCTTACTTTCCTTTCCTCCTTTATTTTCCTTTTCTTCTTTCTTTCAGGTTGATCACTCTCCCTATTTATAGGGAGGTGACGCCATTTATCAGCCAACGCGTGGCTTACGCGTTCCTTTCCCTTGGATTTAATTCATAATTATATAGATTTATTCTTATCCTTAATAGATATTTAAGATAATTATATTTTGACCCAATATTTTAATATAATTATATAAATTAATTAATTCTTAATTAAATTACACTTTATCATATACCAATAGAAAATTAATTATTTATTTTAGTACCACACCCATTATTATTATTATTTATATTATCTATATTATTATTATTTATATTTTGATCCCTAAACTTTTAATAGTTATATTATTTTACAAAATTACACATAATAATATATAATAAATTATATATTTTTCGAATTGAGATTAAATAATATTAGTATAAATTCTACAGAATAATTAAAAATCTGGATTGTTACAGTACGCATATACATTTGTAATTAGTAGAAGGTAGTGCCACGTGGTACCCTATTGACATACAAAAATTGAGAGAGAGAGAGAGAGAGAGAGAGAGAGAGGGGCAACTTCGCTAAGAAATGTCGGTGTGTATACCTTATATATACATAGGATTATTTTGGTCTTTTTGCCTCCGTATGTCCTTATGGACAAAGTATTTTAATGCTTGGATCTATGAGCACACAGTTTTATAAAATGGATTTTTGAACCGAATGCCCTAAAAATTAAAAAAAAAAAAATTTGTTTGAGACTTATAAATTTTATTTTATTAAGTAAAATATATAACAATAGGATGAATATCAACAAAAATTATAAATATTAAAATCTAAACTGATGTCAAATGAAAAGTCAAAACTTTTTAGTCGTCGTTTGGCAATTGATTTTTTTAGTTGGTTTTTTTTTTATTTGTAATTTTTTGGCTATTTTAACTTGGGACTAAAAGTTTGTTTTGTTTGAATTTTTTGATTTTTTTTTTTCATTTTTGTGAGTGAAAAAGTAAAATAATTATAATTTAAATGTGATATTTTATGTTATCAACTTGTTTAGACTATTTTATTTTTTTTATTTTTTATTTTGTTTTTAGCTAAAAAGCCAATGCGAAACAAGAATATATGCCCCAAATGTGAAATTTTTTTAAGTCAATAATAGTATAGTCTGGGCTAGCCCACCAATGACCCTACCAATTTAAAATAGCAAGTCACACTTTCCTTGAGCACCAACACATCAAAAGCACATCTACTAGTAGATTATTTTAAAAGGATGAAAAGAACGTGTATTTTCTTTTTCTTTTTTTTTAATTGCAAAAATATCATCTCAAATTTTCAAATTAATTTGTATTTATTGAACAACAAAATACCTTCTCAAATTTGAACACCTTCAAATATCAGATATTTTCATATATTATAATATGATTATTTTTTAATAGTTCTATTACTGTAGCGTGTTCAATATTTGTTTCCTTCATTACCTTCTCGTGAACGGTGAGCATTCAAATATCATAACATGATTATATTTTTTTTATAATTCCACTAGTGTGACTTATTCAGTATTTGTCTCCTCTACTACCTTCTGATGAACTTTGAGGGAGAGAAATTTTTTGAGATTCAAATAAAAAAAGAAAAATGAAAACATGTAAACAAGATAAATATATTTGTAATTGATCTACTTTAAATGAGTGGTGATTATTCAAAGTGGCCTTACTGGCAAACTGATAGTCCTTGAATTGTTTTTTACAATTGGATTTTGTGTATTAATAATTTGGAGGATTTGGAACAATCGCTGATCACAATCCACTATAAAACTTATACAAATAATAATTGACTATACTCCGGAGGGTTCGGAACAACCCTGTTTTGCAATCTAAATTAAATTCAAAAAAGTGAGAAAAGAAAATTAAGTTTGTGAAACTTTATGTTGTGTTTTATATAATAGTATAGAATATTAATAGTGTAATTTGCACACTATCATTAAGATTGAAACTAACAAACACTATAACATATAAGAGTTTTAGAGATTAAATGTTTTGGTCTCTAAAAGTGAAATTTTTGTTGCAAAATACATTTAGAAACCAATTTTTATCGCTATGAGGATAATCGCTAAAAGGCCGTTCCGAAAGTCAAAAATAAGGTTTTTAGCGATAAAATTTTGAAAATGTCACTAATAAATAGACTTTTAGGGACAAAATAATTTGGTTTGAGAAAAAAAAATTTGTCCTAAAAGGATAATAATTCATCACTAATATCTAATTTTCGTTGTGAAAAATAAAATAATGACACTTTTCACAACAAAAATATTTAGTCCCTAAAAAATAATTGTGTCCCTAAATTCCTAAATTTTGGTCTCTAAAACTTTAATCTTTTGTAGTGAAAGCCAAACTCGTCTATAATATCATTTAGAGTTGTGTGGGGATATATTTTCTGAGCACCAACACGTGGCCAAGGTGATGCCGACGTGTCAGCTGAGGTGCCACGTGTCCTGGTCATGACGCCGAGGTTATCTCTGCTAGGCTGAGGTTATCTGCGAGGATACCGGAATTCGAGATAAGCGAATATGGGACAAGAGTCATAGATTGGGAGAAGACTTCAGTTTGGGTAAAGATAAGACTCTTAGAGAGTTTATCCTAATCCCACTAGGAGTCCCAAATTAACAGTAATCTTAAGTCTATTAGGGTTAGGCTCCTATTGGGACTAGGATTGTATTGGCTATAAAAGAGAGGCACCCCCATGGGTCTAAGGTATGCTTTTATACTCAAGCTTATGAGTTTAGCTATTGATTATCTATGAGAGATATACTGAAAATCGTCGGAGTGCCCCCGGGTGGACGAACCACCACCAGAGTCTTCTCTTTCTGTTGCAGGTCAGCCAGGTGCCATCTATTCTGCCGGTGCTCTCTAGCTGAATACTAAGTTGGCAGTGTGGTCGGAAATTGACACACACAATTTGGCGCCGTCTGTGGGAAAGAAAGGAGAATAGATGGCCATCACCGTACAAGATCAACGTGTTGAAAACAACGAGTTTAGCGAAGATGGAGAGTCTGTCAACATAAATGGAATGAAGACCCTTCCAGAAGGGACGCGAAGACAGGGGGCATGAGTGCTTCCAAGGAGATAATATTCAAGTATAGAAGAGCTCAGCCTAAGTGAGCAGATCCTGGATTTCAGGCCCTAGACACTAGATCCCGAAAGACAAGATCTCGGCCTAAATAAGTAGGTCCGAGAAGAGAAGAGCTCAACCTGAGTGAGCAGATCAAAGATTTTAGAAGACAAGATCTCGACACTTAAGTCTGAGAAGAAAAACGGCTCGCCAATGCGAGGCCGAGGTAATGATGAATAACTTAGACTCATTATATGGCAGAGTCGAATCTTGCATATAATGGAGTTGAACTAAGTTGGAGTAACATAGGCTTGCCATGTCGGCAGAATCAAACTCAGGTTGAAACCAAGTAAGATCAACAGAGAAATCAAGGCTAACAACCTCGGCTTGAAACCAACTTCGGCGAACAAGATCACATGCACAAGCTTAATGTGAACATAAGTCCACATTAGGGGACAGAGAGTTATAAATGATGTTTAACACTTGTTGAAATTTGTAACAATTTACAAATTGAAGTTAAACTGATGATGTTTAACACTTGTTGAAATTTGTAGTAATTTACAAGTTGAAGTTAAACCGATGTTATGTTTAACACTTGTTGAAATTTGTAGCAATTTACAAGTTGAAGTTAAACCGAGATTATTGTTTAAACTTGTTGAAATTTGTGGACAATTTACAAGTTGAAGTTAAACCGAGATCATTGTTTAACACTTGTTGAAATTTGTAGCAATTTACAAGTTGAAGTTAAACCGAGATCATTGTTTAACACTTGTTGAAACTTGAGAAAAGTTTACAAGTTAAAGTTAAACCGAGATTATGTATGACAGCTCATACGCGTGAACGGGTTCTTGAAATTCTTGTTCTTTAAAGAGACATGTCGGCCTTAACGATGATCTCGGCTGCGATACTTTAAGCCGACGTACTGGAAAGTACCGATATAGGTTCCATCACCTCAGAATGCCGAAGTAATAGAACCTAGGGGGCAGTTGTGGGGATATATTTTCTGAGCACCAACATGTGGCCAAGGTGATGCCGACGTGTCAGCCGAGGTGCCACGTGTCCTGGTCATGACGCCGAGGTTATCTCGGCTAGGCCGAGGTTATCTGCGAGGGTATCGGAATCTGAGAGAAGCGGATATGGGATAAGAGTCCTAGGTTGGGAGAAGACTTCAGTTTGGGTAAAGATAAGACTCTTAGAGAGTTTATCCTAATCCCACTGGGAGTCCCAGATTAACAGTAATCCTAAGTCCATTAGGGTTAGGCTCCTATTAGGATTAGGATTGTACTAGCTATAAAAGAGAGGCACCCCCATGGGTCTAAGGTATGCTTTTATGCTTAAGCTTATGAGTTTAGCTATTGATTATCTATGAGAGATATACTGACTTGATCGTCGGAGTGCCCCCGGGTGGACGAACTACCACTGGAGTCTTCTCTTTCTGTTGCAGGTCAGCCAAGTGTCATCTATTCTGCCGGTGCTCTCCAGCTGAATACTAAGTCGACAGTGTGATCGGAAATTGACACACACAAGTTGTGTTATGGTATATGAAAAATAAGTGTATGCCTACTTTAATTTTTTAAATATTTATATAAAAAATAATATATGCATGAAAATTTAATCACTAATATTGAAATCAGTAAAAGTCAAACACATATATAGTCTAATGTATATAATCCATAATCGATTGGTCTTTGTAAGTCATTTAAAATTCAGTGTAATAACATACAAAAATATATAGGTGTAAATCAAGAAAGAATATACATACTTTGATTTTCACACATTCACACTATTGGTAAAGACTTCTTGTGAATTCTCTTACATTATTTATAAAAAGCAATAAATTTTTAAACCGAACTGTCTCATGATGTTTGGAACCCAACTCACGTTTTACTAGCCAAAACAACCCAACCCTTAGAATATAGTGTAGGTTGAAGTAAAAAAAGTAAAAGTAGAACTTTGAAAGAAGAATAAAAAAAACATAACGGCAAAATTTTAAAAAAAGAAAAGAAAAGAAAAAGAATAGCACTCTGGGACATCTCAATTACATGAAGGATGAGATTTTATATTGCAATAACAAATCTCAACTGGGAAGGAAATAATACTAATATATTATGAAAGCTTTTGTTTGTGTTGAATATATTTTGAAATTTTATACTATAATTACTGAAATTAAAATTAGCAATAACGTTAAATTAGAGTGTGATTTTACATATTGCAATAACAATCGCGAATTTTAAAGAAATAATTTTAATAAATTTTTAATTTTTTTAAAAAAATTAGCTTACTTTATATTCTGAACTAATTAGAAAATGACTATTTGAAGTGTTAAAAAAAAAAAAAAAAACAAAACAAAAGGAGAAAAATATATTAGAAGATCATTCCATAAAATGGCATGTATTCAAGTGTTATATATTTTGAAAATTTTGGTTGAAAGAAATATCATTTCATAACTATTGATGCTACATGTCAATTCACAAAGTTTAAAAAAATCTATTAATATATTTTTGACAATGATTAAGAGAATTTAAAAATTAATTTATTTTATGTAAATTAGATTTTGGACCAATTAAAAAATGACGTTTGTGTGTTATATAATTTACAAAATATGAGAAAAATAGATTGCCATTTCTAATTTCAAAGAGGTCATAATGTTTTTGTTTATATAATAGTATAAATATTATGAAATTTGTATCTTTTATCATGGAATTATATTATGAAAATCTTTTGATTAAATCAAATATCATTCCATAACTATTGATACTATTATGGAATTAAATCAATGTCATTCCATAACTATTTATATATTACTGACATTGATTAAGAAAATTTAAAACATTTAATTTAGCTAAATTAGATTGTAAACCAATTGTAAAAGTGATATAAAATTTAAAAATATAAGAAAATTAGATTGAGATTTTTTTTTTCTTTTAACTTTAATTGTTGCACTGGTCATATTCTACTTTATGTTTATTTTTTAAGAGCAAAACAAAGGAGGCTTTTGTGCCCTTGTTTGGCATCAGCTAAATGGAGGCTTTTTGATTAAAATAGTCATAAAAAGTTAAAATAGATTTTTTAGTCTAGTAAGACAGAATGTCACATCTAAACCATAATCATTTTATTTTTTCTCTCACAAAAGTCAAAAAAGCTAAAAAGTCTATCCCAAACGAGACTTTCTACTTTATATTTTTTTTAATATTCATTCCAGACTTATTTCAATAACATTTTTACATGATGAAACGTGATAAAGTTGCCACTAAAATTGCTCAAGTATCTCAAAAATGAAAATTATTCATTTTACGTTAGACTGATCATGATAATTGTAGAGAAATGGTTTGGAAATACTCTTTGGATCCAATAGGACGCTCGAGATCCTTAACCAGCTATTTGAAAAGAAAGAACACTCCGGTCGGGGGTACCGGAATTAGCACTCCGACAGATAAGTTAGTATATACTCTCTTGGTTTTTTCTATCTTAAGTTAAGCTTACTTGTTCTCACATACCTCTCTTTAGTTGATGTTCTTCTATTTATATTTTCCTCTGGGCCTCAGGGTTGGGCCCACCTTAGTCCACCATGCAATTATTTACTCGGCTCCTTTTGTTGCTGATCAATCTCCACTCGGCTCCTCGCTCAACTGGTTCTATGGCCGATTAGGATACCTGTAATTTTATATAAGATAGGGCCAAATGCAATGTATATGTCTCGATTCTCTAAGAATAATATTCGGCCTCTTTACATTCCCTAACACTCGGCTCCCACAATTTCCCCCCAAACACTCCACTAACAACAGTTAGCTGGTGTGTTTGGTTTCGAACTTGCACTACAAGAAATTACACTTTTGGCAATTAAATTTTTAGTCGCCAAAAGTAAGGTTTTTAGTCGCCGAAATATTTTCCCGACTAAATATTTTGGTCGCCGGATTGGGCAGGAAGGTTGTCAGGGAAAGTATTGACGACTAAAAAATATTTTAGTTGCCAAAGTCCTATAAATGGCAACTAATATTTTTAGTCGCCAAAAATAATATTTTAGTCGTCAAAAATTTTATTTTCCGCTACTAAAACTTTGGTCACCAAAACTTGAAGTATCTACGGCGACCAAAGTTTTAGTCGCCAAAGGCTATTTTTCCATCTTATTTTATTATCATTATTTTTTTAGGTACTAAATTCTTAGTTGCCTTAAGTCTCTTTTTATTTCAGCTACTAAATATTTAGTAGTCAAAAGTTTTTCTCTATTTTATTTTTATTTTTAGCTACTAAATATTTAGTAGCCAAAATTTTTTCTCCATTTTATTTTTATTTTTAGCTACTAAATATTTAGTAGCCAAAAGTTTTTTTTCTATTTTTTTTTTTAATTTTTAGCTACTAACATGACAGTTGTATTTAAATAAAGAATTAGAAAATTACAAGCTTGGGTGGGATGACAGTTCCATAGCTTGCATGGGATTTATTCCAAACAATATCTAAATAAATATAATTTGTATACAGAACAAATTATCCACAATTTTTTTTCTATCAATCCATAAATCAACACAATGAGACAAACTCAGAACATTTATAATCAAGTTGTGGGTGAGATTCCACCCCAGATCTCAACTAACCTTATCCCAAATCCAGGTGAACTTCTGCAGATTGGCCTACACTGTAAAGCCATTTATCAAAAGATTAAAATGACAGCTACCTAAGAAAACAGTGGTTGCAACATCCTTAGTGTCCAAATCTGAACCACTTTCATTCACAAGATGTTGCTCTCATCAGAAAACTTGTGTTCCTGAGCCACACAGCTGGACAAGGATGCAAAGCATAATCCACAAACTGAAAAACTACAAATCCAGCATTCCCTTCTCTATCATTAAGCAAAAGCAAGCAATCAGACGAGCATGTTGTTGTGGGTGCTGCAATTTCTGTCTCTTCGTTTTGTCGCTGCTGTTGCCTTTTTTTCTTTGCCTGGAACTCGTGCGATGATTCATATTTAGGCAAACTATGCAATCAAAGATCAGGAAAGATTAATTTAATATAAACAAAACTGAGACACCTTTATTTGACAAGCGGAGATCAGTCAAAATATTAATAGAGAGGCTTCAGGAAACCTCAATTGGAGGTGTAAACATATGAAATGCAGAAGGTTTGGCACACTATGACTGAATTTTCCAAGTCTTGTTGAAGGTATATGATTATTACCAAATCTTTTCCTTAGTATAATGAATCGGTAAGTAAAATTCATGCAGCATAGCTAAGAAGAAAGATGTGAGACATACCTTCTAGGATCGCAAGGTAAGGGGTCAGTCCAAAAATATTCAGCATCAAGGGCATCCTTTGCAGATATTCTCTGCGTGAAATGGAAAAAGGGAAAAGGGGAAAAAAAAAATTCAAGGAATTGAAAGTTGTAGAACAAAAATGAAAAATGTATACATAGAACTGCACCAAATCTGATAATCTGTGCTTATATGTTCATGGCCTTTCTAATCGAGTTTTTGGAAATAGAAATGCAAAATGCAGTCACCAAAACAATCCATAAGCTACCAAAAATCACCAATCCCTGAAGACACAGAGATGAAACCATCATGATCCTCAACTGTATATAAAAATGTGTCATTAATTAGATGATTTAGGATGAATGTGTTTTGATGGGATATTGGAATCAGACTATTTTCAGATTATGCAAGCCACCTCAATTATTAAATTATAAGCTCAGAAGGATTTTACAATGAAGCGGTGGAATGTATCATTTCCCCAAATTATACTCGCAAAAAAATAATCATCCTCCTGGTCCTTCCAAAGCCCAACTTTGCTTGATATGCCTTAATTTCAAAGCAACTAGCTAATCCCTTCTCTGTCAAGAAGAACTCTCTAGCCAGTCGTAGCAATTATGAGTTTCTTGCGACTAAGGTTTCAAATCCTATTTTATAGAGCACTATAAATACCCAATACCTTGTAGTGTCAGTTTCTCCAAACTAATGAAGTAAAAAAAATCATCATTTAGTTTGTCAATAAACTAATCATTTTAGTCTGAAATTTATAGACAAACTAAAATCCTTCCACTCCCTGTTGCTAGACCTAAAACAAACTAACAAATTTTGGTACATCACATTATCGCATAATTGTGTTCACTGGCACACCTAAATAAAAATGCTATGGCTATGAAGTGTCTGATAGTCTATAATAACAAGTTCACTAAGCCTGAGATTTATGTGTACCTGAGATGGATCAAGGGTTAGCATTTTCTCTAGTAAATCCAGTGCATGACGGTCAAAACTGCAAAGCAATATAAGAATTATGGATATCAAACTTCTTTCACTAAAATGGACACCAAAAAATCCAAGTCTAACTAACAACTTCAATTTGTATACTTACTGTCTAAAAACCTCCCTCACTCACCTCTTCATCGGCCTTGTTGGCTTGAACTTGTTATACCAGGGAATCTTGGAAACCCCAGGCCAAATAATCTCATCTGGAGATCCGCACAGCTCAAATATCTTGTTCAATTGTGCAGGCTGTAGTAAATATTCAACAAATAGAACACTGCATTAATTATACATAACCTAGATGAAACTTAAATTCTATGTGAAAAGAAATAATAGCAATAAGACCATGAATAAAATATAGAACAAGTGGACAAATTATTTTTAATTTTTTATTAAGTAAAATCTAATTTTGGTTTCATCTATTGTAAAATAATAAAATTAATGCTGCAATCAATTTTGAAAATTAATTTATGACAAGGTCGTGATGGCTAATCATAAGGTCAAGCATAATACACCACAATACAGTTATGAATTTTTCACCTTCAACACCCTGTTCCAGCTAATTACAAAATGAACCATTTGTTGGATCACCCATTGAGGTGATAATGCATCACTAATTCACCAATGGAGAACCCATTAAGGAAATGGAATGAGTTTGGTGAACCACTAAGAGAGTGGAATGGTTAGGTGGTGGCCAATCACCATGCTTCAAATTGGCTATAAAATGAAGGCTTGAGGGAGGAAGAAAAGGAGAGAGTTAGAGAAAACCGAGAGAAAGAAGTGTGAATCAAGAGATGTGAGAAACCGTCTCCCTCGGTGTAAGCGAGGGAGACGGGTGAATGGGTGAGTGAGAATGGTGTGAGTTTCTCCTCTGTAATATTCTGTAATCTCTCCATAAATGATAATCGGTTACTCTCCCGTGGACGTAGGCCGGATTGCCGAACCACGTAAAATATTGTGTCTCCGTGTGTGTGGGTGTGTATTTCTGCTTGGTATGGTTTCTACAAGGTCTTGGGCGGGATCCCCGATCCCAACAAGTGGTATCAGAGCCTCGTCGGTGGCGTTTCGGCACAAAAACAGTGCGATGTCCGAATCTGCCCAGAAATCGAATTGCTCGAAATTGATTTTTGAGCATACCAGGAGCAAGGGCTCGACGAGAGGAGTCCAGAAACATAAAGCAGACACCCAGAGGAGGCCGGACACGCCCTCACGCGACCCTAGAAGGTGGCGCGTGAGGCCCACTCTCAGGCACGCGCCACACGCGCCGTTGGAGGAACCGGCGCGTCGTCTCACGCGCGGCCACGCGCTACACGCGCGCGCAGAGAAGGAAGACGAGTGGAAGGGGAGCGCGTGCATCACACGCGCGTACGCCACGCGCACGACACGTCAGCACCATGTCAGCAAGGTGTCAGCGCCACGTGTCCAACCAGGGAGCGACACGTGGCGGTCCAGTCAGCATCCACGTCAGCGACACACGTGGCACCGTGGCCAGTCAGGGACTGCCACGTGTCTGCCACGTGTCTGCCACGTCAGCATCTAGGGTGGGATCCGGTGCGACGCGGCAATGGTGCAACCACAGGAGGGGATCCAGTGCTTCGCGGCTAAGGTGCAGCCGCAAATCTGAGGCGTACAAAATGTTTTGGCTTGATCTAAGCCATTTGGAGTCCGTTTTTGGCGATCCAATAGTGGTTTCAGACTATTTGGAGTATTCCGGACACATCGGTACGGTCAGATTTTGGAGACGGAGTTTCTGTGAAAAGAAGGCAGATTGAAGGGACGGACGGCATCGGGTGCAGTGGACGGAATATTCTGTTGGTACACAGAATATTCCCTGAACTTCTGAAAATTGTAATGTGGCCCAGAATTTTCAGAAAATTGTGGTGTGGCCCAGCTTTTGGGGATATTTTTCAGTGAGGTCCCCGAAAATACAGCGAAGGTTGGTCCTAGCTAATCGGACCGTTCCGGACGCAACCGCGAGGTCAGAATAGTGAAATTCTGAACGGTTTTTAAAGATTGGTAAAACATGGGAGTTTGTCATCTTTAATACTCGGAGGGAGGTTGCTGGATATTGTGGAACGCTGCAGTGTCACTGAAGAGGTTAGAATGGACAGATTCTGACCAGATTGAACAACCAGGTACAACTCGAGATAGATCATTGAAGACCAGAGGAGATCAGGCTTGATGGCAGATCGAGGGAGATCAGGATTGGTCAGGGGCGATCAGAGGATTGCAGGTATGATTATCTCAAGATCAACAATGTCTAGGAAAGTTCTGTCAAAAAGACATTGTCTAAGGAGACTGGTTCTTAAGTGGGACCGAGTGTGACCCCACCAGTCTGTCCTGGGAACTTTCCTGGTTGTTGACATCATCGGAGGATGTGGTTCAATCAAAAGAGAAGACCATTCATCGACGGACAGATGATTTGGCAACCAGTTCAGGCTCAGGGAAATGCTGTAGCTGTTGGAGCTACTGTATACGAGTAAGTACTGGTGATATGTGGACGTGTAGAACAATAGTTGCAGAAGAGCATACTAAGCGCAGGGACACAAATGCAGATGTGCAGTAGTGCAAGGGTACGGTAGAGTATCGTACAGAGGCGCCAGAGGAGTGTGCAGCAGCGGGTTGTTGAAAGTTCACAGGAACTTCCAAACAGAGAAATTGAGACAAACGCAAGAGTGCGCGCCAATGAGTGGCAAGTCCTTTTTTCTCTATGGTGGTTTCTTGAGTTCCATGGCAGCAGATGATAGAGTTGATGCGGATCTCTCAGGCGAGCTCAACGCAGGGAGACCAGAAGCCATGGGTGCGAGCACTATGCACAGGGGTGCATAGCGGTAACTTGTACAGACCGGTGGGAGTTGTCTTGGCAGAAGGGCTAACTGTCAAACATCAGTACGGACGTACAAGTGAGACAGAACCGAACATCAGGGATTGCAGCACAGACAACGGGCGTATGAGATCGCTGGGAAGTTGTTCTGAAGTGCAGAGGCAAAGGCTGGTTGTTCAAAGAAATAAGCTCCGAGCAAGGAAAATTGAGGATGTTGATGTGTCAAACTCGTTTTTCTAGTTGCTCCAGTGTTCAACATGACTGTTCCTGCGAGGTAATGCATGACAGTCAAGGGCATCCGAGCAGGGGGTGCAGGACATCCAATCAGGGGGTGTCAGCTATCTTGGTTACGCAAGTTCAAGCATAGCAAGTGAAGACATCCGAGACAGAAGCGTGGAAGAGATGTGTGGGAGATGGGAGCAGAGGCTCTCTCCAAATCAGAGAGTGGTGTGAGTTGAGTTGAGGATGTAGGATTCCCTCCTCCTCTTGTATCTCTGGTGTATTATCTCTAGCTTTCAGGGGATGCAGCGTCTCAGTGAAGAGATGAAGACTATGTTGAAATTTGGGCGTGACAAGATTAGCAGCAGTGTGTGCAGTGAATCACCTCACATGGGTTGAGGGGGTGATTTGTTGGATCACCCATTGAGGTGATAATGCATCACTAATTCACCAATGGAGAACCCATTAAGGAAATGGAATGAGTTTGGTGAACCACTAAGAGAGTGGAATGGTTAGGTGGTGGCCAATCACCATGCTTCAAATTGGCTATAAAATGAAGGCTTGAGGGAGGAAGAAAAGGAGAGAGTTAGAGAAAACCGAGAGAAAGAAGTGTGAATCAAGAGATGTGAGAAACCGTCTCCCTCGGTGTGAGCGAGGGAGACGGGTGAATGGGTGAGTGAGAATGGTGTGAGTTTCTCCTCTGTAATATTCTGTAATCTCTCCATAAATGATAATCGGTTACTCTCTCGTGGACGTAGGCCGGATTGCCGAACCACGTAAAATATTGTGTCTCCGTGTGTGTGGGTGTGTATTTCTGCTTGGTATGGTTTCTACAAGGTCTTGGGCGGGATCCCCGATCCCAACACCATTAAAGTCCTTCATCTTGGTAGGGTTGCAATATTTTATCAGGGCTTTAAAAATATGTCAAATAATAAAGATTTCTTTCATCGCTAGGCCGGTGAATGAAAATATAGATCTTCTACAGGAAACTAAGGTGGCAAGGATAATTGGGGTACAATAAATGCATCTGCATTAAATAATCTGAAACTACATAATTTATATTGGCACTTAAGATGCATAAAAACTAAAGAACAAACACAATTAAAACATAAATGTCCGAAAAAATAAACCTGACCTAAAAATGATCAAGAAAAGGCCATAACAGGGCACACATTCAATCTTGATGGAGCTTCCGTGGGTGATGGAGATGCTTTAAAAGTCCATAACTTGTCAATCTTGAACCAGAACAAGGCACACATTCACAAATATTCACTAGTATGTATGCAGAATTTTCAAAAAAAACTGGAGAAGTTAATGGAATTAGGTTCAATGTTTGATTAAGAAACACAAATAGAAGTCCAAAACATTGAAATTAGAATGTAGACCAAATCAGAATCCAAAACCTAAAATCTATAGGCCATAATATAACATATCTCTAAAAATCCAAAACCTAAATTCACCATTTCTTTTCAATGAAGAGCTTGACAAGTGTAGATTTCCAAAAATCCAATACATACATAGACAAATTGAAAGAGAGAGAGAGGTTACTGACTGAATAAGATCTGGGAGCTGTTGAGTGCGAGAGCGAGGGTTAATGCCCTTACGGAGGACATTGTCGTGCATATGATGTTTTGGACTCGATCTAATCCTTCACCCATCTTACATCCTCTGTTGTCAGCGAGATCATTTCTCCTCCAGACACGACGGCTCTGGCGGTGGTTAAGGCCGCGGGAGAGGGGCAAGAACAAGAAGGAGGAAGAGGAGAGAGAGAGAGAGAGGACAAAGAAGAAGGTCGCGGCCACAGCAGCAGCAGCCGAGAGCACCAGAACAGGCACTGGAGAGGGAGACAGACGCTAGAGAGAGAGAGAGAGACAGAGAGGCGCCGGTTTGTTTGGTTTGGAAACCAAATATATATATACTAATGGTAAATCCGTGCTATGCACGGAATTAGTTTAATAATATGTAAATTTTTTAATAATGTATTAATTTTTAAATTTATTTATAAAATTATAATCATAATGCATAGAGATTATTTTTTTAAAATTTCTTAAGTGAAGACAATATTTTAAAATAAATATTCATAAAATATTTAAATCCAATTAAGTTATTTTTCTTAAAATAATAAACTTGATTTCTAACTAATGAAATAATATATATTAACAATAAATAAGATGTTTATCAATAAACCTAATGTCTGAAACATATATATGCTAAAAAAAATTAATAATAAACTAAATGTCATAAATCAAATCTATCTATATTTGATAAATTAAAACTCAATAGATGTCGCTCATCATGTCCAAATGTTCCAAAAAGATATCATAAGTCTAATGGAATAAAGAGTGACCACACCATAATTTGGTGTGACTCACTTCACTCAATCATTTCTCTCTTGAAGTTTGAAGAACCTTCCCGCAAGAATGATGAAACTATCTGTTAGTTAGTTAATGGTTTGAAATCAAACATCAATAGTCACAACTCTATTTGAACCTTGGTGACTGTTGATGTTATACCTATTCCCAAAGGTCACTTATTTATATACAAATAAGTGATAACAGGTTTGGAATAAGATACAGATTTTTGTACTAGAAGTTTACCATTTTTCTAACTTTCGGATAATCGACATTCTCGCGTGATAAACACCCTCACGGGTATTTCGATCAAATAAAAAAGTGTTAACATTTTTTTGTTATCATTTTTTACATACAAACAAACTTTAAAAAAAATAAATAAATAGATATATTACCTTATGAGGAGTATTGATTTAATTGTTCTCATTTTTGGGTTGTTGCTTCACTTCACTCTCTTCACAACCATTATTTTGTTGTTGCTGCTGCTGCTGTTCTTTCACTTTAATATTTTCATTACCAATGCGTTGCTCCACTTCATCCAATGCTTGTAAATAAATCATATCATTTTCGATTTTCTCCAACATAACTATCAATGCTCTCATGTCTGGAAAGTCCTTTTTAATTTTTTTATGAATTTCTTGAATAGGCCATGAGGTTGGAAGTGTGTTAACTATAGCATGAACTAATATTGCAATGTGGGGCTGGAAACCTTTTTTTCCTAAGCTTATAAAACACTTGATCTTTATGTAACATATGCTCTCGTACCGTTAAATTTGGAGTCATCCGCGCTTGCTCAAGTTGAATCCATAGAGGATGAACATCACGCTCCTCCTCCATTAAAGCATCCATTAAGTCTGAGACATCTTTGATTTCATGCTTTTGAAAAATTGTTTCCTTTACTTCATTCTAGCTCGATGGTAAAAGGTCTAATATTGTTTCCACCAATTTTTTTTCACTTATTTTTTTTCCTAATTTTTGCATTGCTCGACATATTTTGATTTTCCAATCAACAAAATTTTCTACTGGTAAACCCTCTTTATGTGGTACAATTTCAAATTCATTTATGGCATTTTGCATTGCCAAACGATCACTACGGCGCAAATTTAGAGGAGGTCGCATATTTATCTGCACAATGAATTTAATACATTTAACATACAATTACATAATGTTAGTCAAGTTGTTTTTAATAATAAACCACATTAATTATTATTTGAGTAAAATTTATAATGATTAAAAAAAGAAAGATACTTCATTATAAAATAAAATAATTGTATGAATTAAACATAGTATATCTACAAACAATTAAATTAAATATGAACATGTAAATTTCAAATGCAACATATGTTTTCATGTATGAAATTACTTATTTTAAACAATCAATCTATGAAGAGAAATAATAAAACAATTGTTTCTACGAAAATGAAACACATTTGAAACTCTTGAACAAAATTATTGATCAATGCCACTAAAAACTTCTATGTAAACTACATTTTTGGTGACATCATCCGGCATGCCTTGTTTATTAATAATCAACACCTTTAAGCCTGATGGGGAGGTGACACGTGATAGAGCTACATACAGCTGGCCATGAGAGAAGACTGGATTCGGAAGATAAAGGCCCACATTCTTCAAAGTTTGCCCTTGACTCTTATTTATTGTCATAGCAAATGCCAACTTTATTGGAAATTGCCTTCTTTTCATTGTAAAAGGAGCATGATTTTTGGAAGGTGTTAAAACAATACGTGAAAGTAGTACTTTCTCACCAACTCTAGACCCTGTAATAACTCTAGCTTCAATTACTCGATTTCCCATCTTATCAACAATTAGTCGAGTGCCATTGCATAATCCCAAAGATTGGTTGACATTTCTTAGAAGCATTATTGGTGTTCCAACTTTCAACTGCAAACAATGATTTGGAAGTCCTGGTAAATTCAAAGAATGCAAAAGTTCAGGAGGGTTCATGTCTTGAACATTGCTCTCACTTTCTGTTGGACATAATTTATCGGCACTGTTAAAAGTTTTCATCTCTCTAGGAAGCATCGAAAGCATAATAGAATTGATTTCATCAACATCACTATTTTTAGGAGCTAAAATGCGTCGTTCTTTTAAGTATGACATATCCTGATATTTATTTATGAAATCAGGATAGGTGGCATCGATTAACTGGTGCAAATCTCTTTCTCCATTTTTTATAACAAATTTTTCTGGTATCTGTATCCAATTAGGTTCATAGCCTTCACTAAATGAGCTTCCCATTATTTTCCCTTCACCAACCAATTTAATCCACTCTGCAAAGTCACGTAATTCATGACGTGTATAATTAGAAATATCTTGTGCTGTAACACGCATATTTCTGGTAAGATGCAAACCTTGACAATGCTCCCAAATTGTTGACTTAGGTAATGAAGCTTCCACTGTTTGTTCACGCCCACCTCTAGGTACGACAGGCAATATTTGTCTAAAGTCACCACCAAGCACAAATAGTTTTCCACCAAAAACCCTATCCCCTGAACAAGGTTCTGTATTTTTCAATATGTCCCTAAATGTACGATCAACAGCTTCAAAAGCATGACGACTAACCATTGGTGCTTCATCCCATATAATTAACGACGCCTCTTGAATTAACCTTGCCAAATCTGTCCCTTGATTTATTGAACAACATGATGAGTTATTACGGTCAAGCGGAATCTTGAAACGGGAATGGGCAGTTCGTCCCCCGGGTAAGAGCAAAGCTGCAATACCTGATGATGCAACAGAAAGAATGATCTTCTTATCGGATCGAAATTTTGCAATTAAAGTGCTCCATAAATATGTCTTTCCAGTTCCTCCACTACTATACACAAAAAATAAGCCCCCATGATGAGTAGAATAAGCTTTCATTATGGTGTTAAACACTTTCAATTGGTCATCATTCAATCCCACATATAAAGATTCAAAAGATTGCATTTCTGAAATGCTATCGTAGTTCAATTCCTCCCTTATGAGCCTATTAGTAACCATTTGACCTGATCGATATGATGGTAGTGGCGTCGGAGGAAACTCTTTAAGAGACTTCCATTCTGATTTAGTATGTGCTCAATTTCAAGCAATCCTAAATTTTTCAATTCACATTCTTCGAGACTTATGTTGCCATCCCCAATTTGCCTTTGTACCCTATTTTGTAAATCATCAGTAAGGTCAAACCAATAATTCTCTCACAATTCATATGCATTTGTAACCTCAGAAAACATTAGCATTGAGTAAAACATATTTCGCAGTTGAGCACTTGATGCCCATGTTGAGGCTTCTGTTAAAGCTGCGTCCCATTCATTATCATCGTCAAGTAAGCCAAGTGCAAGGCATGCAGATTTAAATGTTGGGTGCACAATGCCATTAACGGTTCTAATATCTTCATAACATTTTGCACCTCGAACCTTGGTAAGCAGCATACGTAAATAATATCGTTCACTAGAATTAGGATGTGCATAATACAATCTACCTATGCATATTTGTTGTTGCCTCATTTTCCATTTCTTCTGTTTCTGGTTCCAAACCCATGAGCTAGGAAACTCTTCATAAGTTAATGTATTTGCCTCTACATGATCTCTGTTTGCTTGAAACCACCTTGTAAACATTGTCTCCTGAACCCCCGGCTGATTAATAATTGACGGAATGTTATCTGTGTCTCTAAATAGAATAGATTGTTCCCCAGGTAGATGGTACTGCAACCGTTCAACTGAAGGGTATTGCTTTTGCAATTCAAACTCAAATATACGCCAACAACTTTCAATTGCGGAGATATATCGACAATCTAAGTATTGTTTTACCTCATCAGCCTCTCTATACCGACTTTGTCCATCAATGTTAAGTCGATTAACATTATCTTCAATTACAACCGTTGCATGATCAGGACCTTTATGTATGTACTTATATAAGTACTTGATCAATTTGCTGTGTGCACAACGCTCAATATTGATATGGGCATCATACAGTACAATAAGATCACGGTTGTATGGAATAACCCATCTGTTGTCAATTTCAAATTCATTAACCATGTATTTTTTCTTTGTATCCCTTCGCCTATAGATAGCAAATCCATTTTCATCAATACTCGTTTCACTGTAAAAATTCTTCGGATAATGTTTTGAACATTTTCCATTCACCATACATGGGGCATTAGGGTTAGCACTACCACAGGGACCATGTATCATGCACCTCATCACTGTTTGAAATGCTAATGGATCTTCATCCTTATCAGGAATTTCAGCACAAATTATATCATCAAATTCCTTTAGCAATTTTATCTTGTCATCTGCTGATAATGTCAAGATAATGTGCGAATGCGGTAATCCTCGCTTTTAAAATTCGATGACGTGAATATCTATTTAAGAAAAAATAATATTATTTGTTAACTTTAAAGTAAATTTAACAAATCTAATTGACCAATTCAAATAAAAACAAACCTGCAATTATTTTGCCAAAGAATTTTCGGTTCTTGAAATATGCCATCAGTTGTTTCAATTTAATTCGAAAAACTCTCGCAAGTATATCCGGTATATCCTCTGTGCGTCGATTTGGAATGCGCGCTACCTCCTGTTGAATTTCTAACCAATTTGGGTTACATGTGAATGTCACAAAAAGGTCAAGAAATCCCATCTTTCGACATATTGCGAACGCATCTTGGTAATGCTGAACCATATTTCGTGGGCCGCCTGTAAAAGATGATGGCAGTATAAATCTCCTACCAATGGCTGATGCATCACTATCACCCGCAGTCACAGCATCTTCTAAACCTTTGTACAAATCAGTCCGCAACACATTCTGTTTATGCCTAATGAAGTTTAGTCTATCTTGCTAAATAGCTGCATAACAATCAACAACAAATTGTTGGAACAAACGTCCCCCTTGCAATAGCGTTTTCCCTTCTCCAACTCAAAATTGAAGTCTAAATGCATAAAACTCTCTCATTGACACTCCTTCTCGTTTGTTGTTTGTACCCAGAGTAAAACTTATAGACCTTCTCCATCCATTAGTCTCATAGGGAAAAAGTAATGGATATTGAAGTGGCATGTATGAAGAATGTGTTTCATTAATCCTTTGTAAATGCCCATCTAATTTTCTAACAATTATGTCACGATTTGTAGTGCTTTCAGACCCATCACCGACAATTAATGCATCAATTTCAGTTGTAGTGGGTCTAGTGTACTGTCTTCCATCCCTCGAACTCAAAATGCGAATATGCAATTCCTGAGCACCATTCTCACGAATCATGTCTCGAGCAGTGCGAAAAATTGATACATATGGATTGAAGACATTCAACATTGACTGTAAACCTTCTAGTGTGGACATATCAATTCCCGATGTGCCACCACACCTATTCATAGCGTCCATTCTATTGCGAATTTCTTGCTTAGTGTCATAAATATAGAGTTGTGCAAATTTAGGCCTTGTTCCAGGTTCCGGTAGTAAAGAACCAATTTTATGAAAATTTGCTCCACTAATATGAAAAACAGAAGGACCCCTTCCATCTAACACTGACTGATCAATTTTTCCATCCATGGACGTAAAGGATAATAAGGAGTTATATGTCCTTATGTGTTCCCTGAATCTCATATGAGTAAACTGTTGTTGTAAAAATTCAGGAGTTTCTGGCAATAAAGGCAACATCACTTGTCCACTTTGACAACATAGACTAAATTTTGGTCGACTCAATGGACTATCTCTTACTTTTTCCTCCATCCACATCATTGCTTGACATCTAGAGCATGTTATTGTTCTCCCACCAACGTTTGAGCAGTCTGAAATTTTTCTCCTTCTAGAACGTGTGGTAAATGTACTACTTGAAATTATTTAGATTTAGATTATAATTATGAATTTCTATTGTCTGTAAGAAATTTGTATAGAGTACATAGTTGGCTAAATGTTTATTACCAGGTGGATGTGCTCTACTTGAAGTTGGTGGTACAATATTAGGAGCTCGCACTTCTGATTCATTTGTATCTAATTCATTAGATATAGGAATCTGAATTCCAACATGACTAACATTAGGAGCATTGTCATTATTGCGACTCCATGTTTGTTTGAAAGCACCACGTTGCATTCTTTTCAGTCTCAAGACTATGATCCTCAAATGTCGATTCTCCTTTTCCATTTTCCGAAGGCGATCCTTTAATGTAGGATCATTACGATCATATCGTGTTAAAAGTAATCTTCTTCTTGCTACCAGTCGTGCCAACTTGCAGGAAAGATATTTTCGATATCGATTTTCATATTCTTTATCAACACCTAATATATAATATAAGATCATATTATTATTTTTGTGATTCTTAAAAGATTATTGAAAATGTGAAGGTCTCACTAATAAGATTGTAAGAAAATTTGAAATGTAACATTATTGTGTAGAAGTCAATAGATTACCACTATGATGGGCACTACTTCGTAATCTTTTTAAACGCAAAACGATGGTTCTCAAACGTCGAGCCTCCTTTTCTATATTGAGAAGATGAATCTTCAAGGTTGGATCATTACGATCAGAATGCCGTGTCAAAAGCAGTCGTCTTTTGGCTACCAATCGAGCCATCTTGGACTTAAGTCCTGTTTGATTAATTTCTTGATTAAAAATCATATCCATCCTGAATAGAGTATTAAGTTGAAGCTTATATAACTCATGCTATTAGTTTATAGTATAGATAATGACTTAAGGATGTTTAACATATGACTTTCATATTAAAAACAGGATAATCTATAATTGTTTGTAGTTAATTTTACACATTGAAATGATTAACTCCTACACGATAACATCTACTGTAGAATCCATATAAATAGAATGTATCAAAGATCTAAAATCATGCAGGTTATATATTTATTATATATGTAGATATGATAGTCAGTAATTGTTTCTAGTCATATTAAAATCTGCTAAAAAAACCACAAACATGATAGTTTATAATTGTTTGTAGTTAATTTTGCACGTCGAAATCATCAACTCCTACATGATAACATTTGCTATAGAATTCATAAAAATAGTATGTAACCAAAGATCTAAAAATTTGTAATTCAATTTCAAACTTGGAAATGTCAAATGGTTAACCAATTGTTGTTGATTTATCTAGAATTTACCTTAAGTTTGCTTGTCTTATTCTTCAATAGAATTCAAACTGGAATACAAAAGATAAAGAATACAAAATCTCAGTGAGTACCGTTATTTGTTGTAAGTACATAAAAAAAATTAAAAATCTATTATACAACATGGATCTACTGAGGAGCTAATGTAATTATTTGTAAAGAAATTATAATACAATAGTTTTATAGTAAGGAAAGATAACGTAATCAAATTATTGTTATACATGGAAAAAAAAAACACAAAGGAAAAAGAGGATTTATTTTGATTTATTGTTAGATTTTTTTTTGAAGATTTTGTAAATTACAAAATAAACACAAAGCGGTGTCTTTTTGTGGATGGTAGGAATAAAAATTGTGGGGTTTTTTTTTTTTTTAAATAACATGATAATCTAAGATGGTAGAATTTTTATTGTAGGAATAAAAATTGTGCATTTTTTTTATTAATTTATTTAATTGAGAGTGGGATTTATTTAATTGATTTAAGTTATAGATATTACTAAATTTTATGTGATAGACGTCTGATTCAATGAATTGTGGGTGTTGGATATGCATGAGTAAATTGTAAGAATAAAAATTGTGGGTTTTTTTTTTTTTTTTTTAAATAACGTGATAATCTAAGATGGTAGAATTTTCATTTCAAAACATAATGGGTGTGTTTGGTTTGTGTTTTGAGATAAATTTTCAAAAACAAAATTTGGGGAGAAAGTTTAGAAATTTTTTTGGTTTGTTTGGTTGTATATTTTGAAAATAGTTTTGGAGTTTGAGGGTTTGGGATGATTTGATATTTTGTTGTAGTTGAATAGATGTGTGTGAGAGAAAAAGTGATTGAGAATAAGAGAAGAGAGAAAAAAAGTGATTGATTGATGTGTAATAGAGAGAAGTAATTTTGAAATTTTTTTGAGAAAATTTGTAACCAAACATGTTTTTGGAAATTTTCTTCCAAAAACATGTTTCAAAACACAAACTAAACACACCCAATATTTCCGATTTTCAAACCAAGTATGTACATATATATTTTGGATTTTGTAAAACAAAATAAAACATGAAAGATTAAATTTTGATTGGAACACTCATAGTACCATCCACAGTAGCACCGTTATAAACCATTTCATACCATATCTCAAAGTAAGACATGTAAAAATAAAAAAAAAATGAACAATACTACAACCAAAAGAATTTATATGAACACAATTTAAATTACAATCTACCCAAAATCGAATGTATATGAACACCATTTAAATTCTTAATGCAAATCAAACCCATACTTTCTCAATAAATACAAAAATGTGTCTTTGTGCAAGTGTATTCAAGGTATTTCAATAATAAAAGTACACCATTAATGAGAAGAAATATTGAATCTGCAAAATTGGGCTTCAAAGTTGTTTGGGTTGAAATTCTCTTAAAACTTAAAAGATTTGTAGTTTCAAAATGTGCAACTTCAGCAGCCCGTGATTACTGCTGCTGTTATGATCTTTATGAAGAAAAAGTCTATTGTGTGGTCAATTACTACTCTGCTCACCATTTTCATAGAGATAATTAATAAGGTAGTAGATATGATTTGGGCTTTTCATGTGGGTATATTTTAATATAAATAAACAAAAAGGACAAATAAATCTGCAGAATTGGGCTTGAAAGTTGTTTGTGTTGAAATTGTTGGAACAATCTTCTGTGTAAATAAAATAACTTGAAATAAATTCAAACAAAATAAATAAATTACATACCGGATTTATTTATCGAACCGAATTAAAAATTAAGACCAAGTCGAGTGTGTGACACTCTGTCCTTAAGACAGATTCGCCCCGCTACGGTACTTACGGTTGAATGGCGTCTATCTCCCAGGATACAATGATCTTCACAAATTGTAGTAGTACTCCAAACAATTTTTTCGGCGAACCAAACCTGTGTTCTAACTCTCTGAATTTTATTCTAAATCTAATATGAAGAATAATGCATAACTGCAGAATTTAGGACAGAAAAAACAACAATCAGACTGATTTTTCCCGGGGGTTCCAAATTGCTGGATTAACGGCTAAATATATAGGCAACCAACTCTGCCCGAACAGGTCCCAATCCAAAGTGAAAAGGTGTTCAAATAAATGAATAGGTGCACCACTTTGTTTGATTTGTCCGTTAGCAACATTTCAAACAATTTGGAAACAGTTTCCGTAGGTCAAAGTATTCAAACAAATTTGAAGGCCCATTTATTTAAGATATTTCAAATATATATATATATATATATATTAAACTAATGAAATAGTTAAATAAATAAATAAATAAAGAGGTACAAATTTTCGGAAACATTTAAGGAACCTAAAATTTAAATTTAGAATTAAATTAAATTCTAAAATTACAAACTTTAAGAAACCACAAAGGAATCCAAAATTAGAATTTAGAATTAAATTAAATTCCCACACTAATTTTTATTGGAAAAATTCAAAAGAATTTTATCTAGAAAATTAATGTTAGACCCGAAAACAACGTCAACTTCCCATTCAATCATAAATGGTTTTTGACATTCTGTCTACACCTCTTCGGACCCACCCCAAACAACGTTTGGGGCCCACTCAATTTTGGACTCAAAGTCGGTCCAAAATATGCCTATAAAACACCATTTTTTCCAACAATCCCCCACATGAATGGAATTTGACGGAGAGAAAATGCAACAACATGATCTAATTACAGAGAGTACAGAAATTAGAAATATTCTGCAAAAGATAGGTAGCTTTTGGCTTTGAACATTCCCTTGTGAGACACTATCGGATTTACTAGCTAACCAGTGAACATGATGTCTTGAACTGTTCAACCGTTTGTGTAAACCAAGACAATAGAACTCACACAGTATATCTCCAGACACAGTTTAGTTCTCACTATTGTGTTCATTTTGGCCTTGAACAACCTGGTCTTCATGAGTGCTTTAGAGAATTGTAGCCCTTCACAAATCTCATAGAACCGGCCCAGTTCACACTCATATAGGTAATTCTTATGAAGAGTATCCTGCCATACTCCACTAGGTATACCTAGATATAAGAATCATTAAAAGTATTACTTAACCTAAAACGCTGCAGACATCACTATTTCATCATAGAAATGGGCAGGAGTTAGACTCCCCAGTGATCCTTCTGAGTCAATCACAACTCGGTTGTCCCTTTGAACCTAGATCTTGGGATCTCCAGTCAACTAGGTTGGGTTGTCGTTGTGGTAACTCTTATTTAATAGACTTAAGTCCCATTCCCCTCGATAAATTCTCAACTAACTCTCTTGCTAACCCTTTGGTTAGTGGATCCGCTATGTTGTCTTTAGACTTAACATATTCTATGGAAATAATTCCATTAGAGAGTAGTTGTCTCACGGTGTTATGTCGACGACGAATGTATCGTGACTTACCGTTATACATATGACTTTGTGCTCTACCTATAGCTGATTGACTATCGCAACGTATGCATATAGCAGGCACCGGTTTTGGCCATATTGGAATATCTTCAAGGAAGTGGTGAAGCCATTCTGCTTCTTCCCCTGCTTTGTCAAAGGCTATGAATTCAGATTCCATAGTAGACCTAGCAATACAAGTCTGTTTGGAAGATTTCCAAGATACAGCCACCCCACCAAGAGTAAAGACATACCCACTGGTGGACTTTGAGTCTTTAGTATCCGATATCCAATTTGCATCACAGTATCCTTCAAGTACTGCTGGATATCTAGTATAATTCAGCCCAATATTACGAGTGAATCGGAGATATCTTAGAACCCTTATAATTGCTTTTCAGTGTTCTACTCCCGGATTACTCGTATATCTACTTAATTTACTTACTGCATAAGCTATATCTGGGCGAGTGCAGTTCATCATGTACATTAAGCTTCCAATAATTTGGGCATACTCTAATTGAGAAATACTTTCCTGTACATTCTTAGCAAGATACAAATTAACATCTACAGGAGTTCTAGCAAGATAATCATCATCTTTGCTGAATTTGTCAAGTATTTTCTCAATGTAATGAGATTGTGACAAAGCATATCCTTCTGATGTTTTGGTAATTTTCATACCAAGTATTACATCAGCAATGCCCATGTCCTTCATGTCAAAATGTTTATTCAACATTTTCTTGGTAGTTTTAATCATGTCATTATTACTACCAATGATGAGCATATCATCTACATAAAGACATACAATGACATAACCTTTATCTGTGTTTTTAATATAAACACATTTGTCACACTCATTAATTTTAAATCCACTTGACATCATTACCTTGTCAAATTTCTCATGCCATTGCTTTGGCGCTTGTTTTAAACCATATAATGATTTAACCAATTTACACACTTTCTTTTCTTTCCCTGGAACAGAAAACCCTTCTGGTTGTTCCATGTAAATTTCTTCATTTAACTCACCATTTAAGAAAGCGGTTTTAACATCCATTTGATGAATTTCTAGATTGTATAGAGATGCTATGGCAATTAGCATTCTAATGGATGTTATTCTAGTAACCGGTGAGTATGTGTTAAAGTAATCTAGACCTTCTTTCTGTCTAAAACCTTTGACTACAAGTCTTGCCTTGTATTTGTCTATTGATCCATCCGCTTTCAATTTTCTTTTGAAAATCCACTTGTACCCAAGAGGTTTACAACCTGGTGGCAAATCCACCAATTCCGAAGTATGATTTTGCAAGATGGATTCATTAGTACTAGTCTCTTGTCCAGTCTTCTTTGGAAATACATGTTCAAAGAAAGATGCATTCCGAAATTCAATAATAGTATTTACATGCATTTCGGAATGTTCTAATTTATGAATCAAAAACCGATATGCACTACTATTCTTGGCATAACCAATGAAAATGCAATCAATGGTCTTAGAACCTATCTTAGTCTTTTTAGGACTAGGAATTGCCACTTTAGCCAAACACCCCCACACTTTTAAGTATTTGTAGGATGGTACTCTTCCATGTCACAATTCATAAGGTGTTTGATTCACTTTCTTTCGGGGTATTTTATTTAAAATATAATTTACCGAAAGTACTGCTTCCCCCCACAAGTTCTGAGGTAATCCAGAACTGATCAACATGACATTCATCATTTCTTTTAAAGTCCTATTTTTCCTTTCAGCAATTCCATTTTCCTGAGGTGAGTAAGGAGCGGTGGTTTGATGAATTATTCCATGTTCTTTACAAAATTCACCAAAAGGTGATTCATATTCACCACCTCTATCACTTCTAAGTTTCTTGATTTTCTTACCAAGTTGATTTTCAACTTCATTCTTATATTGAATGAAAGTTTCCAAAGCTTCATCCTTGGTTCGAATTAAATAAATATAACTATATCTAGTATAGTCATCTATAAAAGTGATTACATACTTTTTTCCACCTCTTGTTTGAATTGATTTAAAATCACAAATGTCACTATGAATTAATTCAAGTGGTTCCGTACTTCTTTCAATTGAATGAAAAGGAGTTTTAGATAATTTTGCCTCAACACAAATTTCACATTTATGATTTGAATCAATGTCAAATTTAGGTAAACATTCCATTTTAATTAATCTACGTAAAGATCCATAATTAACATGTCCTAGTCTACCATGCCATAAATTTGAAGACTCAAGCAAGTAAGAAGAAGATATAGTATTATTAATAACAGATGGTACAACAGTCATTACATTTAACTTGAAAAGGCCATCAGACATGTAACCTTTTCCTACATACATCCCATTCTTAGTAAGTACAAATTTATCACTCTCAAATACTAGCCTAAACCCATTCTTACTCAACAAAGATCCGGAAACAAGATTCTTGCGAATGTCCGGTACATGCAGCACATTGTTGAGAGTAAGTTCCTTTCCTGATGTCATCTTGAGAACAATCTTTCCTTGTCCTTCAACTTTGGAAGTTGAGGAGTTTCCCATAAAAAGTTGTTCACCATTGTCCACTGTAGAGTAAGATGTGAACATCTTTTTGTCGGCACAAATATGGCGAGTAGCACCAGTGTCCACCCACCATTCTTTAGGATTTCCGACAAGATTTGCCTCGGAAACAACTGCAGAAAGATTGATGTCATCTACACCATTGAAAATCTTGTCCACTTCGGTCATATGGGCTTGAGCAGGCTTCTTGCTTGTTCTTTTCTTACTTTTGCCTTTGCTACGGCAATCTTTGGCCCGATGTCCCTCTTTGTCACAGATGTAACATTTGCCATTAAACTTGTACTTTTTATTATTTCCCCCTTTAGAGCCTTGTGATGAACTTTCTCCAGAAGACTTACGTTTCTTGGTTTTTGAAGCATGTTCCACCACATTTGCCTTAGACTCTATAGGAAGCTTACCAGCCCGCTTTTCAGAATTGCGGTTGTCCTCCTCAATCCTCAAACGCAAAATTAACTCGTCCATAGAAATTTCTTTGCGCTTGTGTTTGAGGTAGTTCTTGAATTCCTTCCAGCCTTTTGGTAATTTTTCAATTAAGGTTGCAACTTGGAAGGATTCACTGAGAGACATGCCTTCTGTGTGAATGTCATGCAGAATGAGTTGGAAATCTTGAGCTTGGCTGATCAAAGTTTTTGAATCAACCATAACAAAATCCAAGAATCTGCCACCCACAAATTTCTTTGAGCCGGCATCTTCCGTTTTGCACTTTTTCTCTAACGATTCCCAAAGTTCCTTTGCTGTCTTGATTGGACTGTAGACGTTGTATAATGTGTTGTCAAGTCCGTTCAAGACGTAATTCCGGCAAAGGAAATCGGCATGTTTCCAAGCATCAACCACAGCAACCACTTGCCGGTCGGTTTCATCCTCTTTCAGGATAGGAGCATCTTCACGGAGGAAACGAGCCAGGTTCAGAGTTGTAAGATAGAACAACATTTTCTGTTGCCATCTTTTAAAGTCCGTTCCGAGAACTTCTCTGGCTTTTCACCGTGATTTACTGGTACTGTCATCACAGGAGAGGGGGTTGGTGCAATCGCAGCCACCACAGTAGTACTTGTTTGGGCATTTGTTTCAGTAGCCATCAATTCTAATTTATAAAACAAAATTATAATTAGAATTTACACTACACAGAAAATTAAACCAAATGCACAGAATTAAATTCTGTAAAAATAAAAGAAACAAGAATGTAACTTTTATTTTCCAATTAATTTGAAAATAAAATAAAATTTTATTTAAACAAATTAATTCCACACAAAAAATAAAAGAAATAAAAACTATAACTTTTATTTTTCAATTAATTTGGAAATAAAATAAAATATTATTTAACCAAATTAATTCCACACAAGAAATTAAATTCTATAAAATAAAAGAAATAAAAATAAAACTTTTATTTTTCAATTAATTTGGAAATAAAATAAAATTTTATTTAACCAAATTAATTTCACACAGAAATTTAAATCTCTTATTACACTCCAATAATTAAAATACTGAAAAAAGAATTTTAATTAATAAAAACTCAGAAAATAATTTCTAAAACCCAAAATTAATTTCTGAAAAAATTCCACAAAAATATATTCTGAATTGTTAATGACACCAGTATCGTACTACTAGTTGTTGTCAAAGAAAAGAGACAGTATATTACTACTATCTATCAAATAGCATATAATCACTATTTGTTTTTCCAACCAGAATATTATTTTGTAAATCCACAGAAAATAATTTTCTTTCGAAATTATTTACGAAGAATGAAAAAGGAAACAAACGAAAAATTCTGTAAACAGAATAATTCGATTCTGTCTTAAGATTGTTGGAACAATCTTCTGTGTAAATGAAATAACTTGAAATAAATTCAAACAAAATAAATAAATTACATACCAGATTTATTTATCGAACCGAATTAAAAATTAAGACCAAGTCGAGTGTGTGACACTCTGTCCTTAAGACAGATTCGCCCCGCTACGGTACTTACGGTTGAATGGCGTCTATCTCCCAGGATACAATGATCTTCACAAATTGTAGTAGTACTCCAAACAATTTGTTCGGCAAACTAAACCTGTGTTCTAACTCTCTGAATTTTATTCTAAATCTCATATGAAGAATAATGAATAAGTGCAGAATTTAGGACAGAAAAAACAACAATCAGACTGATTTTTCCTGGGGGTTCCAAATTGCTGGATTAACGACTAAATATAGGCAACCAACTCTGCCCGAACAGGACCCAATCCAAAGTGAAAAGGTGTTCAAATAAATGAACAGGTGCACCACTTTGTTTGATTTGTCCGTTAGCAACATTTCAAACAATTTGGAAACAGTTTCCGTAGGTCAAAGTTTTCAAACAAATTTGAAGGCCCATTTATTTAAGATATTTCAAATATATATATATATTAAACTAATGAAATAGTTAAATAAATAAATAAAGAGGTACAAATTTTCGGAAACATTTAAGGAACCTAAAATTTAAATTTAGAATTAAATTAAATTCTAAAATTACAAACTTTAAGAAACCACAAAGGAATCCAAAATTTGAATTTAGAATTAAATCAAATTCCCACACTAATTTTTATTGGAAAAATTCAAAAGAATTTTATCTAGAAAATTAATGTTAGATCCGAAAACAACATCAACTTCCAATTCACTGATAAATGGTTTTTGACATTCTGTCTACACCTCTTCGGACCCACCCCAAACAACGTTTGGGGCCCACTCAATTTTGGCCTCAAAGTCGGTCCAAAATATGCCTATAAAACACTATTTTTTCCAACAGAAATTCTCTTAAAACTTAAAAGATATCCTCTGTAAAAAAAATAAAAAAAATAAATAAAATAAAATTCAAATATAAGATATATGAATCCCACTGTATATAATATCTAATTTAACCCATTATATCGAAAATCAAACTGGCCTAAAAGAAAACACAAAAAATAAATGAGTTTAACTTTTTCACGTCTCAGTTGTAAAACACTGATTTACGAAGAGCCAATTGAAAGGTTCCATATCAACATTTTATTGAATTTTATAAAAGTTTTACATCCATTACCATACACTCACCTTTATGTGATCACTCCTCTCTTTCTCTTTCACACATTCATCTCTATCGCTCCCTCTCTCTTTTCTAACTCTATCACCGAGGGTTACCGCCATTACCTTGGCATATTTGGATAGCAAAATTAACTTTTAACTTATTTTACGTCATATTATTTTTAATATTTTTTGCATATTTTCAAAATCTGCAGTGGCTTTTCAAAATCTGCATTCGGTAACAAAAAGAAAAACAAAAACAAAAACAAAAACAGAGACATCTTCAATGGAGATGAGGGAGAGAGATATAGAACCGGAGAAAAGATTGGGTTATATATATCCTATTGAATCTTCATTAAAAATTCAAAATTGGTGGAACGAAGACACTACAATTTTCAGAGCATAATAAAAAAAGAAACAGACACATCTTCAATGGAGATGAGGAAGAGAGATATAGAACCGGAGAGAAGATTGGGTTATATATATATATATATATAAATTATTAGAGCAAAACAAAAACAAAAACAAAAACAGAGACATGGAGATTACAATATCGAGACTTGCATTCGATGGCGGACTGCGGATTGTTGTCGTTCACTGCTGATGAAGGAAGTTGATGTAGTGGATTGTTAGAAGTAATGGTTTGAGGGATTGAAAGTGTTTGAGGGTAGGAGAGATTTGTTTGAGGTGGGAGAGTAACAGATTTGTTTGGATAGGTTTTGTTTGTTTGTTTGTTTTTTTTTTTTTGTTGACAGCTTGATTTGTTTGACGTGGAAGAGTGAGAGTAACAGATTTGTTTGGATAGGTTTTGTTTTTTTTTTTTAACAGATTTGTTCAGATAGATTTTTTTTTTTTTTGGTTGACAGTTTTTTATGGATTGGAGTTGTGGATAGTGGGAGAGTGGGAAGGTAGAAGAGTAGGAGTTTTTATTGTTATGAAATTCTTTGAGAGGGAAGGAAAAGAGTTATAAATTCAGAAGAGACTTGCCACGTATTTTTCAGATTTATGAGAATTTTAGAATGGCATTTTCAAGCCTTGTAAAACACAGCACTACATTCTATTATATATATAGTATAGATATTACACCATTAGTGACTAAAACTTTTAGTCGCCAATTAATTTATTTTATTTAACCCTCTAGAATTTGAAAGGTTTCCCTTCAAATAGTTTAGTTTTTTGGTGACTAAATTTTTTTTTTCTCTTTGAAAGTATGTTTTTGGCGACCAAACTTTTGGTCGCCAAAATTGGTCGCCAAAAGATAAAAAATAATTTTTTATTTTTCATTCGGCGACTAAATGATTTTAGTAGCCAAAACTCACTATATCGCGACTAAAATATTTTTTTTCGCTAAAAATATATTTTTGGCGACCAAAATTTTGGTCGCCAAAGATAACAAATAATTTTTTATTTTACATTTGGTGACTAAATCATTTTTAGCAGCCAAAACTCAATATACGGCGACTAAAATAATTTTTTTGTCGCCAATTCTAGTATTTTTAGTGACTAAATTTTTTTGTAGTCGCCAATAATTAATATACTCCGACTAAAAAAAATTAGTAGCTAAATATTGTACTTTTTCCGACTAAAAAAAATTTTGGTCGCCAATTCCACGACTTTTGGCGACTAATTTTTTTTTAGTCTCCAATTTTAGTCACCAAAGGTGCATTTTGTTGTAGTGTTGAAAAGTTAGAGCTGAAATTCGACGGTTAACCTCATTCCAACGCGAGTGTCAGAACGCACACACTTTTCCGTCATCATTACAACTTCCTGCCCCTTCGTATACTTCTTTCATTTATTACTTTGATTTAAAATTTTGTTGTCTTTTCGAATGCGTGTATATTTTTTGAATACTTGAAGCTTTTGGTCTGCCTTCCGATACACCTCTGCAACCTCTGTCCATTCTTCATTGTCTTCTCCGTCTCTTGTAAGTTCTCTTCCTCTTTATTTCGAATCCTATTTCCTTGTTTGTTTTCAATTTAACGTATTCTATAGACTGACGAAAATGGTAAAGCATTTGAAAGACCTCCTTTCTGCAGATCGAGTCTTTGGCTTTCGACGCCATTTTTCCATCCCCGACAACGTCCATCTGTCGCTCGTGACAGACATCACCCTTGATATGGAAAGGGATGATCAAAGCACAATCATCTTCTCTCTCTTATCAATTGCTGAGGGCGAAGTCCGTTTCCCTCTTCACCCATTTCTTAGGGCTGTCCTTCGCAATTGGGGTTTAATCCTTTCCCAATCTAATGTAAATTTATTCCAAATTATAATGGGGGTTATAGAGTTAAACTGTCGCCTTAGGATTAATCTCGGCATACCTGCTATTCGGCATTATTATGTCTTAGCCAAGTCTTCTGGCCGACATGGGCGCTATTTCCTCAAGGCCAAGGACACCGACCATCAATTAGTGACTATGCTTGCTAGTTCTGGCAAGCGAGTTGATGATGTCATGGCCATTGTCCGAGGTAACTGGAAATTCGACGAAGGCGAAGACCGCCTAGATCCAATTCCTAGACGGAGAGGCGAACCAGGTGGCCATATAGCTCCTTGCGTTTATCTTCCTTATATGTATTCGGCTTTATTTTTGTGGTCTTATGGTTTTACTTGTACAGGAAACAATTTGAAGAAAGTTTTGGTTTCAACCGACGACTCCGTTCTTGCAAAAATCAAAGTCGCACTCCAATACTTCGGTCGTTCAAGCTTTTAGAAACAAGGGAGGGCGGCCCATATTCTTCTTCGATACGAGCCGACGTGTACGACATTTTCGGCGGCGGACAACATTCCAGTTCCGAGGGGTGAAGAGTATCTTACGGTCCTTATCTTAACCAACTTAAAAAACTTGAGGCAAGTTGGTTAGGAGGCATCCAATTCGGAGCAGGTGGAAGTAGCCGAAGAGGTCGTTGAGGAGTCGAGCCAGTCTGAAGCCGAGGTAGATGAGGCTTTAAAGTTGGCCTTTGAGGAAGCTGGCCTCAATTCATCCCACCCTCCTTCCATCTCTGGCCGCGGGGACGTCTCCTTCGAAGACATCTTTACAGACTTAGGGGACCTTCCCGGCGCGTACCCTGAAGATATGGGTGGGCTATCACTCACGCAACTTGCCAAGAAGAAAAACGCCGAACGGATGGCCGCCCGGAGGAGGGCCGAGACCCCCTGATCTGAACCTGTTGCCTCGACTAAGTCTTCTCCACTAGTTGTTGTGGAAGAAACGGCTCAAATTGAGACTGCCAACACGGAGAGGCCAGCCAAATGGTTGAGTCAAGGTAGTGATCAGAGGGGGGAGAAACGTCCCGCCGAGAGCGGAATCGGCTCCGAGAGATTTCTAACCGACAAGCAGCCGCGCATGGAAGAGTCAGACTCAATTGTGGTCGAACAGCCGCGCATAGAGGAGTCGAACTCGGTTGTGCCGTTTGTGGTTCAACCAAGGATAAGAAACGTGCCGATTTCCTCTGATGCATTGGCTCTTAAAGATCCAGCAATGGCCTTGAGTATGGCCTCCTCAATTTCACTGCTGGCTGACAGGGCAACTTTTCGGACGGAACCTGACTTGATAACGATAGCATTAGCCGCTCAGTCGGCCATACTAGTATATGTTTTAATCTTTGTCTGCCGCCTTCCGCCTATATTATTATTACTATTATGTTTTTATTTTAATTCCCTATTTTACAAGCGGCGGAGATGATAGCCTAGATAGGCCGCCGTTAGCACGATGCTATTGAACAGATTGCCTTTCTGAAGACGAAGATTGAAAGCGAGAAGGGCAAGGCTGCAGAGGCCGCTCAAAGAACCGAGCGCGAGGCGGCGAAAGTGGCGGAGGAAAGTTTGGGGGCTGAAGCCGAGGCCGAAAAGGTGCGAGGTTCTAACCAGCTCAAATTGGCCGCTGAGGAAAGGGCAAATGCGAGCGAGGACACACTCAAGTTAGCCAATGAGGTGATTGCCAAAGCTAGAAGCCGACTTGGTAGAATCGAAGAAGGCGAAGGAGCAAGCCGACTCCGAGTTTGCCAAGGCGTTCCAGGCTGGGAAAGACGCCGCGTTGGAAAACTATGTGGAGGAAGTCCTCAAGTTCGAGAATCGGGGCTTCAAACACGGCTGGCTGAAAGCCCTTGCTGCTGCGAACGTGACATTGGCTCAATCGATTCCGTTCAAGCAGGTGGACGTTGAGTCGCTAGCATCTGACCCTGAAAACTGACTTGGGTGACATTCTGATTTTTGGTAGGCATCTTTCATGAACAATTGTAATTTTTGTTTAGCATATTTCTGTTAGTTCAAGGTAATTTTCATGTATAAATTAGCTACTATTTGCACTTAATTTATTAATGAAAATTTCCTTTTCATTTCACTATTGGCTGTACACAATTTTTGATATTAATGAAGAGTTTTGCTTTTCACTACTTTGGATAAAATGATTACTCTGTTGTGCATGCTAACTATTGATCTGATAGAACGTAGGATCATGAGATGAGTAAATTAAATATCCCACTGCATAGCTACCGATTAGATAACAGTGTAACTTGGAAATTAAGTAATTTAACCTTAATTTAGCCAAACAAGAAAATCAGCTCAGGGCCCCGTCATCTGGCCGGTTAGATTAATGAATCTGCCCTTGCCCCAGCCAATGCATGAACTGGAATGCCGAATGCTATTAGTTCATAGAGTGGCTATGGCACATGAGTAAATCGGCGCCAGGCTTAGGTATTTGGTCGATTAGATTGATTAATCTGCCTTTGCCCTAGCCAATGCATGAATTGGAACGCCGAATGTTATTAGTTCATGGAGTGGCTGTGGCACATGAGTAAATTGGCACTAGGCTTAGGTATTTGGCCGATTAGATTGATTAATCTGCCCTTGCCCCAGCCAATACATGAACTGGAACGCTGAATGCTATTAGTTCATAGAGTGGCTGTGGCACATGAGTAGATCGGCACCAGGCTTAGTTATTTGGCCGATTAGATTGATTAATTTGCTCTTGCTCCAGTCAATGCATGAACTGGAATGCCGAATGCTATTAGTTCATGGAGTGGCTTATGGCACATAAGTAATCTGGCGTGAGGATTTTAAAGTTAGCATTAATGAGATCGCCTCGGGGGTGCTGTACCCGTAAGGAATAAATGGAGTTCGTCTCGTGTACGTAGGTCCCATTAGTGTGCTCAGACTACTCAAACTAGTCTGTTGAGGAAGGTTAGACAAGTACGAATCTCAAATAGAATATTCTTCAACAGCAAAGAAGAATGAGGACATTGGCTGAGCTGGATACATAGATGAATCGAAGTGGCGAGCCTATGCGCATGGGAAACAAGACGTCGAGGGAACGGGAAAGACGTCAGTCCCCATGTCGTCGAAGTAGGTCTCCTAGAAAGGAAAAACAGCAACAGGGAAACTCCCCTCGACCGCGACCGAGAGGTGAATCCGGAGTGACACCACGCCCGTTAAGTTTTGCAGTTTTTGTGGGGAATAAACCGATGACGGAAGCGGATTCAATTGTTCATGACCCAAATGTGGTAGCTGAGTTCGCTCGACAGATTTTTCCTCCAAAAGTCCAGCAGTCGATGGTCGGTTGATAGGATTTCGAAGTGTTTCGGGAGGGTATCCATGGAGCAGTGAAAGGGCTGTATACCGTCTATGAAGTTGGCATGTGTCTTCGTGCTGCGCGGCGGGATATAGAGCAAAAGAATGAGCGCATTCGAAACTTGGAAGCTCGCTCGGAGAAGGCCGAGCGTGAACTGGAAAAGGCCAAAACTGCCGAGACACATTCGGCCGGCCAGTCTTACCCGATTGTGGAGGAGAGGGTGACCTAACGGCTCATAAGTCACGCAATTGCCAATCGAGATACGGCTAGCATGTTTGTAATTGAGGCTACCAAGGCCAGGGCTTATGAAAAAGGCTTCCATGATGGCCGAAAGGTCGGGATAGACAAGGCCAAGGAAAAACTCGCTGAGGAGGTCTGCCGATGTGAGAATTGTGGATTCAAGCACGGGTGGATCAAGGCACTTCAGGCCTTGGACGCTCTTTGGGCAGCAGGCGTTGATTCGGCGTTGCCACTATATCAGGGTCATCATTTTTCCTTTGTGACCTTCGAAGCCGAGAAGAGTAATGAGGAGGGAGATGCCGATTTAAATTAGATATTGTAAATGCTCCAACACAGATTGGGAGCAAATTAGCCCAAACTGCCTCTACATCTCGAACAGATCAAGAGTCAACGTCTGACCTAGTTGATCTGCCATCAACTTCGGCCCCGTACTTGATACCAATACCCGAACGAAAACGCTGGCGCAGACTTGTCAAAACTGTCGAAATGGTTCGCCCAAAGCCTGTCATCCAAGATCTCCTAGCCAACCTCCCAACCGACGTCAATGCTGTTCCGACCTAATCTATGCCCCCACCAAAGCCAAAAAGGACCAAGAAGGCCCAGCCTAAGGCCAAGGCTACTGAGGTTGAGGCTAAGGATGCCCTGCCCATCTCTAAGTTGGCTGAAAGCAGCAAATCCTAACCCTCTGCTGGGAAGAGGCAAGCAGAGACCCAGCCATCAGAGTCCTCAAAGTCTAAGAAGCCGAGGTCTTCCTCTGCAACGACTTCAAAGTCCAAAGTGCCAAACGTCCCTTGGACGCCTGAGATTACTTTGAAGAACAAGCCGGTCATGGCTACTGATAGCGCTGACGACATAAATATCGGCGTTGCACTCAGTACAGCTCTTCTTCTCCCAGGTGATCTGGAAAAGAATGCTGAAATGAGTGAATACGAGAATTACGCTTTCATGCTTCAACACTGTGTTCAAGTAAGTGTTTTTACTTGCTCATCTTTTCATACTTGTAAAACCTTGTAATAACTTTTTGCTTTGTGTTCTTTCAGGCTGTTCAGTATGCTCATTCCTTCTCCATGCAATCTTTCGAGAACAGGGAGAAGTTAACTAACTTGACGAAAGAGTATTCTGCCCTCCAGAAGATCAACAAGGGTCTTCAGGCGAAAATGAAGAAGTTGGAAGATCAAGCCGAGGCTGCTACTAAAGCCTAAACCCTGGCTGACGAAAAGGCTGATGCTGTTGAAGCTATAAAGAAGGTGGCTGAAGCACAGAAAAAAGAAGCCGAGGAAAAATCGGCCCAAGCCGAGAAGGAGCTTCAGCAAGCCTTGGCAACTAAAGAAGTTGAAATAAAAGAGGCTGATAAGAAGGCTTATGCCCAGGGCGTGGCCGACGTCACTGAGGATTACAAACTTCAAGTCAGGTAGGCATGCAATAGGGGATTCTCCCTTGGTTAGATGTCCCTGATAAAAAAACTTGATCTTCTTGCTGACTCCCCTTTCCGCAACGCTGATGCTATTCCTCTTCCATTTCCTCCTCCTCTACCTCCAAGTCAAGTTGAAGAGGAATCTGAGCCTGAAGCCGAGGATGAGGATAAGGATGACGATGATGCTCTAGTAAGGAAGCCCAAGGGTGCCAATGAGACCAAATCTCCTCCTTAGGATGATCAAGTCCTAGACCTGACTCATGAGAAGGATGAGGAGGTTGCTAAGGATGCTATTCCTGAACAAGCATTGTCTGACGTTCCTCCAGCCGAAAAAAGTCTTAATGAAACGCTTGCAGAGATTGACGCCGAGATTGAGGCAGAAAAGGTTGCCGAGAAGGTTCCACCAGAATCTTCTGAGGTCTCAACCCTTCCAGCTGTTAATGCTGAAGAATCCTGATTTTTATTTCCTTGACTTTTATACTTTGTTTTGTTTTCCTGAACAATGTAAGCTTCCTTTTATGGCCGATGTGCCTTTCTTTGCTTATTCAGAACAATGTACTTCTGGTAGGCCATAGTGCCCTCTTTGTATACAACTGCAACTGTTTTTCTCTAAATGCTTTAATTTCCCTTGATTGCTTCTGCATGATTCTATACTTAGAATATTTTGCATGCCTTTCATTCTTTTCCTCCTTTGTGCAATCTTCTCGGGGTTACATACCTCGGGTATAATAACTACAAACTTTACTTCGGCAAGATACTGACCTGCAAACTTTTCATAAATTTCAACAAGTGTAAAATGTATACTACTTAATGTTAACTCTGCAAACTTTTCTCAAGTTTCAACAAGTGTTTAGGCAGTGATCTCAATCTAACCTACTTGTAAATTGCTACAAATTTCAACAAGGATTAACATATACAGTAAACTTTTCTCAAATTATAACAAGTGCTAAACAATGATCTACTTGTAAATTGTTACAAATTTCAACAAGTGTTTAAACAAAATACTTAGCTTTTACCTCAACCTGTAAATTGCTGCAAATTTCAACAGATGATCATATGTCGGCTTAACATCGTCTTGTAAATTGCTACAAATTTTAACAAGTGTTTAAGCATTCTCTTTGGTTTAACCAACCTGTAGAGCGCTACAATTGTTCAAGCAATAACCTCGGCTTCACTTCGACTTATAAATTGCTACAAATTTTAACAAGCGAATGCTTAACTTCAACTTGTAAATTGCTACAAATTTCAACAAGTGAAGATAAGGAACCATCTCAGCTTATCCTCAACTTGTAAATTGCTACAAATTTCAACAAGTGAAGATAAGGAACCATCTCAGCTTAACTTCAACTTGTAAATTGCTACAAATTTCAACAAGTGAAGATAAGGAACCATCTCAGCTTAACTTCAACTTGTAAATTGCTACAAATAAATTGCTACAAATTTCAACAAGTGAAGATAAGGAACCATCTCGGCTTAACTTCAACTTATAAATTGCTACAAATTTCAACAAGTGTTAAGCGTCTTTGTCTCTTCTCTGCCCCCAATGTGAACCTGAGTCCCACTTGGGTTCTCATTATTCATGTCTCTCAGAAACAACATTATATGTCTTTAATAATCATATGTGTTTGAAGAATTCCAAAAAGATTTTATTGATGACATCGGCCAAAAATAATACACATCTAATGATAGAAGAATTTCAAATTACAAGTGTTCCAAGGTCTTGGCAATGCTTTGCCCTCATTATCTTCAAACCGGTAAGCTCTATTGCCTAATACCGAAGTAATTCTGTAGGGTCCTTCCCAGTTTGGGCCAAGCTTGCCCTCTCTGGGATCCTTCTTGTTGCCGACGACTTTTCTCAAGACTAAGTCACCGACTTGAAAATCTCTTGGATTGACCTTCTTGTTATAAGCTCTGGCAAGCTGTTGCTGGTATACTGTAAGCTGAATTGCAGCCTTCTCTCTTCATTCTTCCAAAAGATCCAGATCTCGGGCTAGAAGTATATCGTTAGTCCCATTCTCAACTCCCTGGGTTCGGATCCCTTGGATGCCGACTTCCAGTGGAATTATTGCTTCTGTGCCATAGGCTATGGCAAAGGGGGATTCCCCTGTTGATCTTCTTGGCGTAGTCCGATATGCCCAAAGCACGTTGGGCAACTCGTCTACCCACTTTCCTTTTGCTGCCTGCAACCTCTTCTTTATTCCATCCAAAATTACTTTGTTGGAGGCCTCTGCTTGCCCATTGCTTTGGGGAAAACTTGGTGTTGAAAAGTAATTCTTGATCTTGAATTTCGCGCAAAAGTTCTTAATGAGTTTGCTGTCAAACTGCGTTCCGTTGTCGGCAACTATGGCCCTGGGAATGCCAAATCTAGTGATAATGTTTTTCCATATGAAATTCTTGAGGTCCACATCTCGGATTTTGGCAAGAGGTTCTACCTCTATCCACTTTGTGAAGTAATTTGTTGCTACCAGCAAGTATTTTCTCTGCCCAGTTGCTTGGGGAAGTTGTCCAACCAGATCCATGCCTCACTGGGCAAACGGCCAAGGGCTGGATACTGGATTCAGGTCAGCAGCTGGCTGATGAATCAAAGGTGCAAACCTTTGGCATTATTCACACTTCTTCACGTATGCTTCTGCATCCTTTTGCATGTAGGGCCACCAATACCCCTGGGTAATGGCCCTGTGAGCTAGTGATCTGCCCCCAGCGTGGCTCCCACAAACTCCTTCATGAATTTCATTTAAAAAATCTTAAACCTGCAAAGGGTGTACGCACCTTAAAAGGGGTCCAGTGAAGGATCTTCTGTAGAGATGTCTGTCCGCAGTCAGGCTGAATCTTGCCGACTTCAATCTGACTTTGTGTGCCTCCTTGCGGTCTTCTGGCAGCTTTCCTTCTTTCAGGAATGCAACAATTACATCCATCCAACTTGGCCCCATGTCCACACACATTGCTTCTTGCTCTGTATTTTGTGGTTCTATGCTCGGGCCCGACATGTAGTCAATCATAATTGTCCTTGTTTTTCCAGTCTGCATTGAACTTGCCAGGTTGGCCAACGCATCGGCGTGGCTGTTATCATTTCGGCTTACTTGGAGTAGTTGGCAGTTCTTAAATAAGTTTGCCAATCTGATGACCTCTTTTGCATATGCCGACATCCTTTCGTCTCTGGCTGTAAATTCTCCTGTTGACTGGTTAACAATAAGCTGTGAATCACAAAAAACTATTACCTCATCTGCTTCTGCTGTTGCTGCCAGTTTTAGCCCTGCAATTAATGCCTTGTATTTTGCTTCATTGTTTGAGGCCTTGAACCCCAAACGAATGGACTGTTCTATTATTTCTCCATCTGGAGATATCAGCAGTACTCCTGCCCCCGCTCCCTGTCGGTTTGAACTTCCATCGACAAATAGTCTGAAGGAGTCGCCGATGTAGATGCTGCAGGGTCTGAGTTTTTCCTTCCTTTGTTGTTTTGCCTTTGGCTGGGATTCTCCTTGCTTGCTGGGACCTCGTTCATCTTGGCTCAACGGAGCCTGATGTTCGATGGATTCAGGCGTAAATTCTGCCACGAAGTCGGCCAAAACTTGGCCCTTAATTGTTGTTTTGGGCCTGAACTCCAGGTCATACTGGCCCAATGCCACTGCCCACCTTGCAATTCTTCCTGTTAAGTCTCCTTGTTGCAACAAGGACTTTAGTGGGTGCTCTGTTAGCACCACAATCTTGTGCGCCTGAAAGTAATGGTTCAATTTCTTTGAGGCCATTACCAAGGTTTTACTTACATAATAGACAGCCTTCTGTTCTCCTTGTTCTTCTCGGATTGGCACTGCACTTACTGCGTGTTCTGACACGGCTAAGTACAAAAATAACTCCTCCCCAGGTTTAGGTATTGAGAGGACTGGAGCCGTGGTCAGATATTTCTTTAGGTCGGCCAAAGCGGCCTCACATTCCTCAGTCCAAAGGAAGTCTGTGTTCTTTTTTACCAGGTTGAAGAAGGGTTTACATTTGTCTGAGTTTTGGCTTATGAACCTGTTTAGGGCTGCGGCCCTTCCAGTAAGCATTTGTACCTGTTTTGCTGATGTTGGGCTCTGTAGGTCTAAAATGGCCTTGATCTGATCTGGGCTAGCCTCTATGCCCCTCCTTGTTACTAGGTACCCCAGAAATTTACCAGATCCAACTCCAAACGCGTACTTTGATGCGTTGAGTCGGAGCCGATATGTTTTGCGGATTTCAAATACCTTTTTTAAGTCGGCAAGGTGACTCTTAGGCTCCTTGGTCTTCACGACCATGTCATCGATGTAGACTTCTACTGTTTGGCCGATCAAGTGCTTGAACATTTTGGTTACCAACCTTTGGTAGGTTGCTCCTGCGTTTTTCAACCCAAAAGGCATCACTCTGTAACAGTATAGGCCTTTTGGGGTGATGAACGCTGTCTTCTCTTCGTCTGGGGGGTACATGGCTATCTGGTGGTACCCCTTATAAGCATCCAGGAAGCTCATCCTTCCATGTCCAGATGTGACATCCACTAACTGGTCAATTTTGGGGGAGGGAAGCTGTCTTTGGAACAGGCTTTGTTTAGGCTTGTAAAATCTACGCATACCCTTCATTTGCCGTTCTTCTTCTTTACCACCACAGTGTTTGATAGCCATGTCGGATAATTGACTTCTCTGATGGCCCTGGCTTCTAAAAGTCTGTCTACTTCCTCCTCCACTGCTTCGACGTGCATCAACGTCAGTCTTCTGGCTCGTTGTATTACAGGTTTGGCTGACCTGTCAACGTTCAGTCTGTGACATGTGACCTCGGGGTCAATGCCAGGCATTTCATAAGGTGTCCAGGCGAACACCTCTATGTTTGTTCTCAAAAAGGCTTCCAGTTCCTTTTCTTCTTCTTCGGCTAAGCCTGAGCCGAGAAGAAAAAAGCACTCTTCATTGCCCTCCTGGATGAGGATTTTCTTTAGTGTTTCCTCACTCTTCTCGGTCGGCTCCTTGCCGACATCATCTAGGACCTCCATGTCCTTATCTTCAATCTCTGCCTTCCCTGGTTCTTGTATGCTGCAGGTTGTTTTCATCGTTGCCACAGAGCAATTTTTTGCCTGCAGCTGGTCTCCTCTGACTTCTTCAATTCCATGTTCTGTTGGGAACCGCAATAGTTGATGCAACGTTGAAGGAACTGGCCCCATTGCATGCAACCATGGCCTTCCCAAGATGATGTTGTATGGTGAAGGTGTGTCAATCACGATGAACTCTATCCTGATCTTCTTAGTGCCGGCTTGTACTTCCAAATTTGTAGCGCCCAGTGGCCACGTCGGCATTTCATTGAAGCCGAGCATCGGGTCATTCGATTGCTCCATGTCATCTGGGTGAAGGCCCAGCTCCTTGTAACATCTAACATACATGATGTCACAAGAGCTGCCTTGATCTATCAGGATGCTGTAGACACCCCATTTTTGACCGTCCTCAAGACTTGGACGTCACCACTTGAACATTCGGTGATTATCCTTGTTTGTGTTTGTTTGGAGTTCCCGGAGTTCTCGGCTACGTGCCTTGCCTCAGGACCTCCGAACTTGACCGTTTTGTGTCTGGTTTTGCACCAAACACTTGTGCTTTGCCTTGGAGGGGCAGAGAATGCCTTCTGAGGCATCTCCACATACCACCGGCTGTGGCTAGAGGCCACCGGCTGGCTGGTGTTGCCACCGGCACTATTTTGTGCCGGTCGGCACTCTTTTTGGCAAAATGACCATTTTGCCCTGCCGACTGCTTTACAGCTGCTTTATGAGATATTTTTAGACAACTGTTTAGCTCTTGTTTCCCCTCCATACACATGTATGGAGGGATGAGCCCTTGGATGACTTAGTTTGTAAGTCTTTGTTGCCTATACAAGAGAAGGCTCTTCTCTTGGCTCAAGGGTTAAAAAATTTAGAGAGTTAGAGAGAAAAAGAAAGAGAGAAGCTCTGGTTTTTCTAGGGTTTGAGTTGCATACACCTTCTATCTCTATCCTTCTCTTGTGTGTCTAGGTGTTTTGTGCCTTACTATTGCACACAAACACCTAGTGTTTCACCTTCTCCTTGCAACTGAGGTTCTAAGGGCTGGTTTTTGAAGTTTTTGACAGATTTTGAGCCTAAGGAAGCATCAACTACATCTTTGTCAAAGAGGTCAACAAGGGTGAGACACTAACTCTCTTTTTACCCCGTTTTTGTACCTTATTTTTACCTAGTTTAGAACTGTTTTTGTGCTTAGTATATAACACATAAAAGTTCTGTTTTTTAAGCCTCTTTATTGTTCATTAAGAGTGTTTTGTGGTTTGAGCAAGTTTGACCACCCTTAGGCCTTGAAAAGGCCACTTTTTGTGCTATTTTGTGGGAGATCCGAGACTTTGGTGTTAGGATCTCTTCACCACTGAAATCTTGAGGGATTTCAGTGGTGAAGAGCATGCCTTAGAGTCTCAAGAAGGAGAGGGCCACCCCCTCTCCTTGATGTCCTTGAAAAGGGCAAGTTTTGCTTCCTTATGGAGCTTCATGCTTGAGTGTGTGTTGAGCATATTTGACTTATTTTTCATGCTTATATTGTCATATTATAACATGATTTTAAGTTGGCTTTAGCACTCCTTGCATGTTTTGCATGGTTGCTTTGTAATGCCTTGTATTGCCTTCACTTGCTCTAGGTGTGTATGCCTTCTTTATAGCATGTTTTAGGCCTAGATCCATGAAGCTTGTATGCTTATTTTGACATGCTTTAGCTCTGTCCATGGTCATTTTGGTCAATCTTAGCATGTATATTGTAGCCTCTTTGCATTTGGCTTGTTGGCCTCAAGAGCATAAATGTGTAGCACGCCATGCTTGCTTCATTTTTGATGGTTTGGAACCGCCTAGCATGCTATCTCAGACCTTTTGGTATGCTCGTATGCTTACCTTAGTCGCCTCTTTGATGCTTTGAAGGCATGTGTTAAATGCTCCATGTTTTGGTCATGATTGTGTGCCTTTGTGCTTGAGCCTCTTAGATGCCATCTAGGTGCTCCTTAGGCTTTGTTTAAGTCTGCTTGTGACCTGTTTTGAGTCCCCTTGGCCTTGCGAGGCTTGGTGGACTTGACCTTAGTATAAGCCTCATTGGCTTGCTTCAAGTACTTGGACCTATTGTTGCATACTTGGCTTGCTTTGTTGCATGATTTGGCATCATGTTTTGTGCGATTTTCAGAGCTTTATATGCATGTCAATTGTCCATGCTCAACTCATTTCAAGTGTGCTTGAATGTTGTTTGTTTCGCTTAAGTGTTGGCACCTTAACATGTGTGTGTGTGCATGTGTGTTTGGCCCCCATAACTTAGCATTTGGCCACTGATTTTGGGCCCTTTTGGAGCTGCCTAGATCATGCCTAAGCCCATCCTCCATGTGGTTTGCATGCTTGCCTTGTGTGCTTACTTAGGTTTGCATTGTATTGCCATATTGCATGCTAGTTGCCATGTCTAGGAGTGCATCACATTGGCATGCATGTTAGGCCTCTTGACCAAGTCATGATAGAGGTTTAACACCCTTGTTTGCTTGTTTGCATTGCATGCATTTGAAATCAAAGTTGCATTCTTGATCCTTGGGCCATCATGCATGGAAATGCGTGATTGGTGGTCCGAGAACCAAGGCACACCTTCCTTTGAGTCACCAACATGATAAGGATTGTGTTTAGTGCATACATGCTTTGAATTACATTGCCATGCAAGTTGTTGCCCTCTGCTGCTGTGAGTTGCAGGTTTTGCAGGCATTTTGTGCCGACCGGCACTGTCTAGTGCCGACCGGCAGTAAACTGGCAGCCGATAGCTTCATTCAGTGCCGGTGGCCACATCCTTTAGCCGGTGGTGTTCTACTCCAGCCGGTGATGATCTCCAGTGCCCAAGGAAGTGTTTCTGAGACTTTGGCAGCCTTCAGAGGAGGGTAGCAGGGAAAACAGAGGCACACTTGCATGACAGTGCGATTCCGAGCGAGTCCCGGGCGCGCGACGCATTTGAGCCCTCTTCCCGAGGCGATTTATTGTTTTAATCGAATTAGTTAATTCATTTAATTATTTTAATGGGTTTGTAATATTTAATTAGCTTGCGTAGTTAATTAGTTATTCGGTTTTGTATATTCTTTCGGTCCCTCCGAGCGAGGGCGAATTTGTAATAAGTGTGTGTGAGTGGGTGTATGTCTTCTAATCCCCATTTCTTTCTATCCCTTTTATTTACCCGCTTTCGATGGTAGATTAGGGCATACTTATCTTAGCATACCTTATGCAATGCATGCGTGCATTCATGCGTTTGTTGACATGCATCGGGCTCGGCACATCATGCAAACTGCGTCGTACTTTCAATTCCAAATTGAATACGTGCATCGAATAAAGTGCATTTCACATGCCATCTTTAGGGTTGGCCGAGCCTACTCTAGATTGCATCTATGCCTGTGTTGCATTAGCCACTTAACATGAACTAGGTCATGCATGTTTGCTAACCGGTTTATTGTTTTGGCGCGGAGTACGATGTAAGTATTTTACGCTTTAGCATACCACATGCGTGTGAATGTTACCATGACAGTATGATTGCCATGCGGCTAAATGCTTATGTGATATTACTGTTTGAATGCCTGTGGGTGAAGGTTGGATTGCCTGAGTTGGAACAACTCATTGAAATCCGTATTTTAGCCTACTTGCGAGTAGCAAAATCTAACACGTTTTTCGAGATAAAACAGATATGCAATGTTTATTCCCAAGTTAGGCGATCTAGTCTATACTTTTGTGTTGTGCGCATCACATAGTAATTCTAGGTTAATAATCGGAATAAGAACACATAATGTTTTCAAAAACAGATATCACGGTTAGTAGAGGCCGGTCTTCGGACCGGGCGAAAGGGGGTGCTCATAGCTGACCTTCCCCGATCGTACCCAAGCTCCCGAGCCAAGACCACTTTGGTGATGACGGACATGTGGCCTTCGGCACCGAGTCAGGGTTTCCTAAATTTCCCATTTTAAATATTTAGGTGGCGACTCTGTAATCTGGCAAAGCAGTCCATGTTTAGCACTACTTTTCAAAATCTGTCTTTCTTCAAAACGATTTGCCGGATTTGGACTCTTTGGTTCAGATTTAGAACCGTGACACAAAATCGAGTCCGAACTGTAGCCGAGGTCCCTCGCGGACGTGCTACAGTTTCTGGCGACTCTGCTGGGGAGTTTAGAGAGTTTGACTCGAACTCGTGATATCCGTTTTTTACTACACTTATGTGTTTCTTTGCATTGCATGTGCATTGGTGCGCCTAGGACACCGTGTTGGCCATCTGCTATTCCTGAGCGGTTTGCTGGAGGCTTGTCTTGTCAAGGCATGTCTATAAGGCTGACCGGTTGCGGGCTCTGCCAGTATGGGAACACAAACCCTGGTTTTACCGGGGCACCCCTCTTTGACCATTCGACCTAGTGCATAGTCGGAATCCATAGTGACCATTCCAAACTAGGACAGGTTGCTTACCCGATGTTAGGCTGTTTGAAACCGCCGTGTGCGTAGTGAAACCCTAGCTCCTAACAAAATAGGACAGGGAAACCCTACCCCAACATAGGGGTGTATTGGCTCTCTTTTACCTGTTATATGCTTTCAGAGTGTATCTCCACAGGGAACACATATGTCAGTTTGCAAGTTTTGGTATCCGGCCCGAGGGCACCGGTAACAGTATTTTGGGGAATCAGTTATCTGTGGGTATCAGATTCAGATTCGGGGCAGTGACTTCGGGGAACAGTGTTCAGTAGTAGAGTGCAGTTGTTCGACTACACCCGTGTTTGATCTGTTTGGGGCTGAAATACTGCTTGTTTTCCGTTTCAGTTCAGAGATTCAGAGGGTCGATCCAGAACAGCTAGTGTCTTCTTCTTGCTGAGGCAGAACTGAACATGACGCAGAACTCGGAAGAGATTGTGGTCATGACGGCCGCACTAAGTCAAGAAACCACTTCATAGAATGATACTACTGTTGATATGCCGCACCCGCCTAGGTCGCCTGCCGCACATCCAATCTGGACTCCTCAGTTATATCAGGCTCGCGAGCCTACTACATTCGAACTAATGGGGATGATAGGCGATCTCCAAAGATCTGTGGCGGATCTTGCATATGGAATGTCTGTTTCGCCACCAGCTGCACCGTATGCCGGAGGCTTTATGCCCCAAGAGCCCCCACTACTGGGACGAATTGTAATTGAACTCAGCCAACCGGAGATGGCCTCCAACTATGGCAACGACGCAGCAAACCAAGTTCTAGACCAGGCTGAGGCCGGAGACAAAGGTAAAATGAAGGCAGATGCCGACCCTATCGAACAACTGCTGTGGGCAGTAGAGGCTTTGAAAGCCGGGGGAATGAACAAGCAACAGATATCCGCAGTTACGACAAAAGCTGTGGAGGATGCTTTCCCTACTCCGCCTGAGGGCAGTTCCAGTCAATCAGAGAACCGGGATAGGCCCCGTCATGCCAGGACAGTTCTTCCCGTTCCCAGCCTTGCATCCGGAAAGGATCAGAAACCCAAGGCCGCACCCGCCGATCCGTTCGCTAGTGCATCTAGCAAGAGTGCTCAGACTCCAAAATACCTGCCCCGAGGGCGCAGGGTCTTTCGTGCTCTCTATATGCCATTGTCCAAGGCATTGCAGATCCTTGCTGAAAGGGGACACCTTAAGCCCCTGGAGCCTCGGCCGCTCCCGAAGAATCTCCCGGCCACACATGATGCTTCCCTGTACTGTGCGTACCATCAGCAGACTGGCCATGCCACTGACAATTGTTTTCGCCTTCGGCACGAGGTGCAAGATTTGATTGATAACGAGGTTATCCTCCCGCCTACCTCAGCAAAGTCCGTCACCACTCAATTGTTAGATTTTGAGGATACAGATACCGCGAGTATGTAAGCAGGAGATGAACCGCCTGCGGGCAGTGTCTGGTACATTTTTGGATATGGCGTTTGGCGCGCGTTTTTGAGCACCTGCCAATGCTAATTTTGTAAATCCCGACTTGGGTGTCGAGTCAGTCTTTTGTTTTGTTTTCGAATCTGTCTCTCTGTATTGAGTTAGTCTTTTTGTTTACAGGGTCTGTCTTGTTGTAACGAGTCAGTCCCTCTTGTATAGTATACCAGGTGATTTCGGGGTTGTTGCCTCAAACACCGTTTTGTCTTTCAATTAGTTGCTTTTGAGTTTGTTTCTGCTGAGGAGCCAGTTATGCCAACAAATCTGAATGAAACAGCTGCGGCTATCATGGGCCGAATTTGTTGCTATTCGAGCCAGCCGTGCCAGAGAATTTGGATGGAACGACAGTGCATTTCGCCTACACTCTTGTGTCCTAAACATCGTCACAATGACCTAAGCTTTTCAGAAAAACCTTTTTCAAACACTGCGGTGATAAAAACGAAGAGGAAGTAATTCCTCGGGTTTTGTAAAATTTTGATCATCTTGAGAGAAAGAGAGGCATGTTAAGCTTTTAATGAATGAAATCATGCTTGTCGGCGTGAGTACTGAGAAGGACCCTGGCCTGATCCAGACTGGTTCCACACTATCTTCAACACGAGCGATTTGTCGCTTTCTTAAAAACTTTCAAAAACAAAATATTTTGCGCAAGTCTCGCAAAGACCTGTGTGGAACCGCTCTTGAGATTGTGCAGCCCAGGATCGCTCCCAGTCTCAAGTTTCAATTCATCTGTTGCAAACCGGATCCGTTCGAAACGATCAGTACCATGAAACGCCTGTGTGGCCCAATTTGAAGCAGCCCTCGAGCAAGAGGCATCAACATCAGATCAAGAAGATCAGATCCCACCAAGCAAAGCTCGAGAAGCAACCGTGATGGACTTTTCCTGCAAATCAATACAACAGTCGCTCTCTTGGATACGGAGAGGCTTCAATCTCAAAACCATTTGGCATGGACTTGCTACACTTTTACCCTTTGAGAGGCTCGCTGGACCGAAAACCCGGAAGGGCGGCCCAGGCAAAAGTTAGAGCAAAATACAAAAGAAAGCAAAAGAAAAAGAAAAATACAAAAGAAAGCAAAAGAAAAAGAAAAATACAAAAGAAGCAAAAAAAGAAAATAAAAGAAAAATGCAAAAAAAAAAAAAAAGAGAAGAAAAAAAAAAGCATAGCTCGCAAGGTCGAAAACCCGCATTGGGCACCTTGGCAAAAGTTAGAGCCTGAACAGTGAAGGTTAAAATACCCGAGTGTACCTTAACCGGAACTACGTAAGGCTTGATTCCCATGTTTGGGATACGTAGGCAACTTCATCTTGAAGTCCAGCCCCCAACGCTTCCATAGCGTCTTAGTCCATGTCATGGTTTTGATCAAATTGTGCCTCCTCCGAACCCAATGTCTCAATTGCAGCAACCCGGAACTACGTGATTAACTTCCTCTTGAAGCCAAACCACCAACACCTTCCAGGTGACTGTGTCCACATATTGGTTCAAACCGTCTTTGACTCCTCCGCGTCCGAGGGACTGATTGTCATCAACAAGGACTGGCTTACAAAATGCCGCGGCATCATCCAAACAAGGGGCAACTTTCCGTTGCCATATATTGCCAATAAGTTGCCCTGAGTTACCGTCTAAACCAGGGGCAACTTTCTGTTGTCTTCTCCCCCCCTTTTTAAAACCAGGGGCAATTTTCCATCGTCCCCGATCCGAGGTTGCGCATCCCGAGGGTAAGTTCCGCGCTCGTTGAGCGTTGATTGTTTGCAAAAATAGTTTTTGAAAATTTTCACTGAGGTTGACTTATTTTCTCGAAAACTATTTCATTTTCAAAATTGGACCATGTTTGGACCCAAAAAGGAGAATTTTCAGTGCTCATAGCCTGATTCGCATGATTTTCAAATCAAAAATTGAATAAGCGTGTTAATCCAACTCTCATCTTTGATCAAAACTGTTTTAGAAAATGATAAAATGGTCAAAATGACGAACTAGGGGCACGATTGAGTCGGGTCCTCTGTCTTCCCCCCCGTTAATATGCTTGCCAGCAAGGCACCCTATCCACCAGAAGGAATAGCCGTGAGCTAGCTGTATCGGGCGTGAACCCACAACCTCTCGTTTACTCGTCAATCACCCCGGGGAGGGATTGAAAATGAGAGAATAAAGAATAGAGAGGTGTAAGCTGAGAGAAAAGTAAAGAAAAGGGTTTTGAGAGAAAAACCGAGCCTGAGGGCCGAGCGATGCGAGTATCACAAATCAGGAAGGGTGGGAGTAATACCCGGAGGAATTGGCTCCTCGAGATTTGAGGTCTTTTTGTAAACATGTCCGTGTGTCGTGTCTTTTGACTTGTCAGTCTCAATGTTGGCTTTGAGTCTTTTCCGAGTGTGTCTCGTTGTGCTAGGTCGTGTGCCTTTTATTTCTCTGTTTGAGTCTGTCTCGTCGTGTTCTGTGGTAGGCTCGACACCCCGGTTGAAAACCTGTCTTCTTCCAAAAGGTAACCGCTTGTGCTCAGAATTCCGTGCCATTCTCTACATCCGTGCAAAGCAAGAGAAGGAAAGGGAAAAATTAGGACATACGAGTGTGTTTCAACTGCAACCGTGTCAACTTTGTGATCCGTCTTGTCAGATTGGGGCTATTTGTTCAGAGTTTGCTGTGTGCGGAATGAACCAAATGCTGTGTTATGGGCTAAATGCAGATCAATCCCCAGCAGATCAGTCCCCAGCAGAGTATGGGCTGTGTGTTCGGATTGAGCAGTGGTTTGTATGAACTGTTTTGCTGCTTAGTTGGTTGGTTATTTGATTAGTACAGTGTGAGTGCTCAGTTTTCAAACAATAGATCAATATCATTTACATTTGAGGTGTAATATGATGCAATGCAGTGCAAAGTATGAAATATGCAGATACAGACAAATGTAACACTTTTTCAGACAAAAAGTTTGTTTCATTTCATACCATCTTTTTCAAATACAACGTTTGAGAAAAACAAAAATCTGCCTGCGGCAGTACATAGTACTCTATCTACCAAAAAGAGAAAAGTACAAGAAAAGAAAATGAAAGAAAAACAGCAGAAGTCTGTGATCATCATCAATGGCCTCGCGCCGGGGGATCCATCCTCGCCCTCTTCCTGGGCAGAAGCACAGGAGCATCATCAGAAGTGTCGCTGTCAGAGCCCGAGCCCGAGCTGCCCCCGGTCTCCTCCTCAGAAGCCTCCGCCTCCGACTCGCCATCCCCTGCAACCGGAGCCTGTGAGCTGCTCCCCACATGGCCACGCCCCCCTCTGGTGCGGGGGAATATCCTGCCATCCCGGGTAGAAATGGGAGGTCCAGATGGAGCGCCGCCACCTACTGGAGGAATCGGGAAGGGAGGCTGAAAAGTGCAAAAGGCAAGTGCATCAGTACACGTGAAGCAGTTTATCAGTGTAGAATGCAGTGTATGAGTACAGTGTGAGAATGCCGTGAGCAGTTGAAACAGTGTAGAATGCAGTGCATGAGTACAGTGTGTGAATGCCGTGAGCAGTCTAACAGCGCAGAATGCAGCGTATGAATACAGAGTATTGAATGCTGTGAGCAGTTGAAACAGTGCAAAATGCAGTGTATGAGTAGAGTGTGTGAATGCCGTGAGCAGTTTACCAGTGCAGAATGCAGTGTATGAGTACAGTGTGCAAGTGCCGTGAACAGTGTATCAGATGTTGCGTCGTGCATCAGATTATGCGAAGCAGTTTGTATATAGTTTGGAACTATGCCAGAGAAAACATACCGGAAATGGCCGGGAAGGTCGGAAGATGAAAATACACGGAAATGTAGAGGAAATCGGGGGGAACAAGTCCCGAAAAGGCGAAAATAGCAAAGGAGATCCCGAAATGAGATTTCAATCGGATGGAAATGTCCGAAACACGAAGAAAATCGTGAATCGAACGACGAAATCAAGCCTAAAACTCAAAGAAATGAGCGAAAGATGAGAGAACAAAGCTCTAGAGAGATAGAGAGAGAGATTTCGGCGGAGGGAAAGTGATTATAATAGGGTTTCAAGCCCTATTTTAAAAGACCCGGAGTGAATTGCCGAAACTGCCCCCGATCAGCGACTTTTGGCCGGTCGGCACTATTTTTTGCCGGTCGGCACATTATTGTGCCGGTGGATGAGTTTAGGCAGCCGGTGGCAGCCGGTAACCTTCCCACCCAGCCGGTGGTGTCCCCAAGGCCTTGTTTAGGCAAAATTAGTGTTTGTTTGGTCTTCATAGCTCAAGAAAGTGCAAGAAAATGCACCCCCGATGTTCAACCGGCCTCCGTTTCGACTTCGGACTGTGTCTACTGAGAGTGGCACTCAAATTCAAGTGAAGATTGTATCCTTTTGTATCCTTTTGTCATTTACAGAGATTCAAAAGTTGCCCCGTGTGCGTCACGTGCATCCATCACATTGTCCGGCGCATCGTATCGCGCCATCTTGCACGCCCCTTGCGACTTGCACCGTTTTGCATTGTCGTGTGACATGCGTGTCATACTCTCTCATCTTGCATCTCATTTTGACCCACGTGAGGTGTACTACCTCACGTGCTTCATTTTGCATTTCATGTTGATCCACGTGAGGTGTACTACCTCACGTGCTTCATTTTGCATCTCATTTTGACCCACGTAAGGTGTACTACCTCACGTGTTTCATTTCGCATTTCATTGCATCTCGAGGTACGTGTGCCTCGTTTTGCATTCCATTTTCCATCAAATGAGGTATGCGTGCCTCATTTTGCATTTCATTGCATCTCGAGGTACGTGTGCCTCGTTTTGCACTCCATTTTCCATCTTTTGAGACACGCACGTCTCATTCGCCCCATTTGCACCCGTGTGTGTGTCTCATTTGCATCGTATGCACTTAAAGTGTTGTGTAGCAGTTGCCCCCCCGGGTCTGACGAGACCTTAAACACGCACGGTCTAGGAGACCTTAAATCCTCGGGAGGTGCAAGACCTTCGGTGCATTAAGGTGCACCTCATTGCATTTGGCATGCATTCCATCGTGTTGCTTCACGCGCCTCATCATTGCCCCCCGGGTCTGACGAGACCTTAAACACGCACGGTCTAGGAGACCTTAAATCCTTGGAGGGTGCGAAACCTTCACCACATTTGCATTCCGGTCTAGGAGACCTTAAATCCTCTGAGGGTGCAATTCCTTCGGTGTTTGTCGTGCCCGAACGACTTTCGGTGGTCTGGTAAAGCCACCCGTCTGTGTTTGCGGTGAGTTCCTAGGAGACCAATGGGGACGGTGAAAACTAGAGTTTGAACGGCTTATGCCTAGAATGCCAAGGTTCGAGATTTCCGAGACTAAAGTCTGGTTTAAATACCCAGGGGGTGTACCCTCGGCTTGAAATCTGTATGGAAGCCCCATAGGTTGAGGCGGCGTGTTTACGCCTCAATTCTGGATACTGAACCAACCTAGTGTACCGCCCTGTTGGTAAGATAGGGAAAATCGCAATCATAGTCGTTGCATCATACTGCATATCATGCATCATTAATACTGCATATGTCATGCATTTCAAAATTCAAAAAATACAAAAAACACATGCATTTCATGCATCATTTGTAAATATTGCATATGTCATGCATTTCAAAACCGAAAACAAAAAAATATTGCATATGTCATGCATCATCATTGTAGTATAGTGCATATGTCATGCATTTTCTGTAAGTATCCATTTCCATTGCATTGTAGTTGCATGCATCCACTGCATCATCTTCCATCTATGGCTTGCGCCTTTCCTTGTCGAGCTTGGCCTGGTATGTGCCCTTACTTTTCACGTCAAAGCATGGTTCATGTGCATCGCGCCTATTCCTTGATGAACTTGGTTTGAGGTTGCGGCACCTTTTCTGTGTTAGACATGGCTTGTATGTGTGCATGCCTTTCCTAAGCAAGATACGGTTTGGCCCGCGCGCCATAATCGCCTATTGCATTGTAGTGTAATTGGTGCATCTGGCATTAGAATCATTATTCTCTCCCCAGCGGGTTATTACCCCACTTATGTCAATCCACCCAATACTTGTTCTTGTGTCCGTCTACATCACTCATAGTTCAGACATCGTTCTATGGTAGACGGACTTGCTACTTCCATCAATCTACTTGACATTTGTGTGGTTTTAAACCGCTCGTGATTGGATTATGATTCAATTGCTTTTCAATTGCATTGCATATTATTTGCATTGTTTATATTTTGTTTTGTAGTTTTGCATATCATTTGCATTACATTTAGATTCAATTGCATGTCATTGCACTGTTTTGTGCACTTCATTTGCATTGCCATGCATATGGCTAACAATATTGTACCTGTTAAGTTTACTTTCTTTGCAGGCACGATATTGTATGTACGGCTCATTTGAGGCCGGCGCAACCGGACGAGCCGCACAGGTATTGTATCCTCCGTGTGAGACGTTTTGAGAATTGCATAATTCTCTTACATCCTTTCTGCATTATAGTGTAGATTGGCGTATGCTAGCTTATAACTGTTGCATGTGTGCTTCATTACAGCTTCCTTTGCATGATCATGAGTTATGCTCGGCTTCTTGCATCGTCTTGCATTTTGCCCCTGCCTTCGGGCGCATACCTTGTTTTGTCTTGCATGTTTGTCCAAGTCTTCGGCCTTGTCAAAAATGGGTCGTCTCTGGACTTTGACATTCACTCCCGTCATTGTTATGACTTTCGAGTTCTGTCAAAGAGGGGCAACTGTAGACACCCCATTTTTGACCGTCCTCAAGACTTGGACGTCACCGCTTGAACATTCGGTGATTATCCTTGTTTGTGTTTGTTTGGAGTTCCCGGAGTTCTCGGCTACGTGCCTTGCCTCAGGACCTCCGAACTTGACCGTTTTGTGTCTGGTTTTGCACCAAACACTTGTGCTTTGCCTTGGAGGGGCAGCGAATGCCTTCTGAGGCATCTCCACATACCACCGGCTGTGGCTAGAGGCCACCGGCTGGCTGGTGTTGCCACCGGCACTATTTTGTGCCGGTCGGCACTCTTTTTGGCAAAATGACCATTTTGCCCTGCCGACTGCTTTACAGCTGCTTTATGAGATATTTTTAGACAGCTGTTTAGCTCTTGTTTCCCCTCCATACACGTGTATGGAGGGATGAGCCCTTGGATGACTTAGTTTGTAAGTCTTTGTTGCCTATACAAGAGAAGGCTCTTCTCTTGGCTCAAGGGTTAAAAAATTTAGAGAGTTAGAGAGAAAAAGAAAGAGAGAAGCTCTGGTTTTTCTAGGGTTTGAGTTGCATACACCTTCTATCTCTATCATTCTCTTGTGTGTCTAGGTGTTTTGTGCCTTACTATTGCACACAAACACCTAGTGTTTCACCTTCTCCTTGCAACTGAGGTTCTAAGGGCTGGTTTTTGAAGTTTTTGACAGATTTTGAGCCTAAGGAAGCATCAACTACATCTTTGTCAAAGAGGTCAACAAGGGTGAGACACTAACTCTCTTTTTACCCCATTTTTGTACCTTATTTTTACCTAGTTTAGAACTGTTTTTGTGCTTAGTATATAACACATAAAAGTTCTGTTTTTTAAGCCTCTTTATTGTTCATTAAGAGTGTTTTGTGGTTTGAGCAAGTTTGACCACCCTTAGGCCTTGAAAAGGCCACTTTTTGTGCTCTTTTGTGGGAGATCCGAGACTTTGGTGTTAGGATCTCTTCACCACTAAAATCTTAAGGGATTTCAGTGGTGAAGAGCATGCCTTAGAGTCTCAAGAAGGAAAGGGCCACCCCCTCTCCTTGATGTCCTTGAAAAGGGCAAGTTTTGCTTCCTTATGGAGCTTCATGCTTGAGTGTGTGTTGAGCATATTTGACTTATTTTTCATGCTTATATTGTCATATTATAACATGATTTTAAGTTGGCTTTAGCACTCCTTGCATGTTTTGCATGGTTGCTTTGTAATGCCTTGTATTGCCTTAACTTGCTCTAGGTTTGTATGCCTTCTTTCTAGCATGTTTTAGGCCTAGATCCATGAAGCTTGTATGCTTATTTTGACATGCTTTAGCTCTGTCCATGGTCATTTTGGTCAATCTTAGCATGTATATTGTAGCCTCTTTGCATTTGGCTTGTTGGCCTCAAGAGCATAAATGTGTAGCACGCCATGCTTGCTTCATTTTTGATGGTTTGGAACCGCCTAGCATGCTATCTCAGACCTTTTGGTATGCTCGTATGCTTACCTTAGTCGCCTCTTTGATGCTTTGAAGGCATGTGTTAAATGCTCCATGTTTTGGTCATGATTGTGTGCCTTTGTGCTTGAGCCTCTTAGATGCCATCTAGGTGCTCCTTAGGCTTTGTTTAAGTCTGCTTGTGACCTGTTTTGAGTCCCCTTGGCCTTGCGAGGCTTGGTGGACTTGACCTTAGTATAAGCCTCATTGGCTTGCTTCAAGTACTTGGACCTATTGTTGCATACTTGGCTTGCTTTGTTGCATGATTTGGCATCATGTTTTGTGCGATTTTCAGAGCTTTATATGCATGTCAATTGTCCATGCTCAACTCATTTCAAGTGTGCTTGAATGTTGTTTGTTTCGCTTAAGTGTTGGCACCTTAACATGTGTGTGTGTGCATGTGTGTTTGGCCCCCATAACTTAGCATTTGGCCACTGATTTTGGGCCCTTTTGGAGCTGCCTAGATCATGCCTAAGCCCATCCTCCATGTGGTTTGCATGCTTGCCTTGTGTGCTTACTTAGGTTTGCATTGTATTGCCATATTGCATGCTAGTTGCCATGTCTAGGAGTGCATCACATTGGCATGCATGTTAGGCCTCTTGACCAAGTCATGATAGAGGTTTAACACCCTTGTTTGCTTGTTTGCATTGCATGCATTTGAAATCAAAGTTGCATTCTTGATCCTTGGGCCATCATGCATGGAAATGCGTGATTGGTGGTCCGAGAACCAAGGCACACCTTCCTTTGAGTCACCAACATGATAAGGATTGTGTTTAGTGCATACATGCTTTGAATTACATTGCCATGCAAGTTGTTGCCCTCTGCTGCTGTGAGTTGCAGGTTTTGCAGGCATTTTGTGCCGACTGGCACTGTCTAGTGCCGACCGGCAGTAAACTGGCAGCCGATAGCTTCATTCAGTGCCGGTGGCCACATCCTTTAGCCGGTGGTGTTCTACTCCAGCCGGTGATGATCTCCAGTGCCCAAGGAAGTGTTTTTGAGACTTTGGCAGCCTTCAGAGGAGGGTAGCAGGGAAAACAGAGGCACACTTGCATGACAGTGCGATTCCGAGCGAGTCCCGGGCGCGCGACGCATTTGAGCCCTCTTCCCGAGGCGATTTATTGTTTTAATCGAATTAGTTAATTCATTTAATTATTTTAATGGGTTTGTAATATTTAATTAGCTTGCGTAGTTAATTAGTTATTCGGTTTTGTATATTCTTTCGGTCCCTCCGAGCGAGGGCGAATTTGTAATAAGTGTGTGTGAGTGGGTGTATGTCTTCCAATCCCCATTTCTTTCTATCCCTTTTATTTACCCGCTTTCGATGGTAGATTAGGGCATACTTATCTTAGCATACCTTATGCAATGCATGCGTGCATTCATGCGTTTGTTGACATGCATCGGGCTCGGCACATCATGCAAACTGCGTCGTACTTTCAATTCCAAATTGAATACGTGCATCGAATAAAGTGCATTTCACATGCCATCTTTAGGGTTAGCCGAGCCTACTCTAGATTGCATCTATGCCTGTGTTGCATTAGCCACTTAACATAAACTAGGTCATGCATGTTTGCTAACCGGTTTATTGTTTTGGCGCGGAGTACGATGTAAGTATTTTACGCTTTAGCATACCACATGCGTGTGAATGTTACCATGACAGTATGATTGCCATGCGGCTAAATGCTTATGTGATATTACTGTTTGAATGCCTGTGGGTGAAGGTTGGATTGCCTGAGTTGGAACAACTCATTGAAATCCGTATTTTAGCCTACTTGCGAGTAGCAAAATCTAACACGTTTTTCGAGATAAAACGGATATGCAATGTTTATTCCCAAGTTAGGCGATCTAGTCTATACTTTTGTGTTGTGCGCATCACATAGTAATTCTAGGTTAATAATCGGAATAAGAACACATAATGTTTTCAAAAACGGATATCACGGTTAGTAGAGGCCGGTCTTCGGACCGGGCGAAAGGGGGTGCTCATAGCTGACCTTCCCCGATCGTACCCAAGCTCCCGAGCCAAGACCACTTTGGTGATGACGGACATGTGGCCTTCGGCACCGAGTCAGGGTTTCCTAAATTTCCCATTTTAAATATTTAGGTGGCGACTCTGTAATCTGGCAAAGCAGTCCATGTTTAGCACTACTTTTCAAAATCTGTCTTTCTTCAAAACGATTTGCCGGATTTGGACTCTTTGGTTCAGATTTAGAACCGTGACACAAAATCGAGTCCGAACTGTAGCCGAGGTCCCTCGCGGACGTGCTACAGATGCGTTTCACTTGGCACTCCCCAACCTAGAGGGATACTACCAAGGCATCATTATGCGGGTGCTGGACCATCTTTAGGTCGGCTTCGGTGAATGCTATCATCAGGCTTGGGTACTCTTCAGGCCGAAGTCTTTTCTGTCCGACCTGGTTAACGTGCTGCAGGTGTTTTACTCTTTGGGTTCCCCCCCGTATGTCGTTTTCGTTCACCTTGGAGTGAATTACGTTAACCACCCTAGGTCCCCCTCCCTGTGGTTGCTGTGCTGGGGGAGGCGGGGCTACTGGTGCTTGAGGCAACCTTGCCTGCTCTTCTTTGGTCCTGGCTTCGTCGACAAGATCCCTCAGATGGCCTTGTCTTACTAAGTCCTCTAAGTATGCTTTCAGGGCTCTGCAGCCCTGAGTTGGGTGCCCTTCTTCATTGTGGTAAGCACAACGCCTACCAACGTTCCTGCCCATGTATTCCCTTGGGGCCTTTGCTGGTGCTCTGAAGTAGGGTTGATTTCGGATTTGATCCAGGACTTTGTGGACCGGGATTTGGAACACAATCGTCACTGCCTGTTTGCCCCTTAGTTCTGTCTCCGATTTGCTGAATCCGTTGTTACCTCGACCTCGCTTCGGCGAGCCGTTCCCTTTTTCTTGTTTTACCTCCTTATTCCCCGATGTATCCTCCTCGGCTCTGGCATACTTCTCGATTCTTGCCATGAGCTCCTCCATGCTTTTTGGCAATGTCTTTGCCAAAGATTTCCGTAATGAACAATCCTCTTTCAGGCCGTTCTTAAAAGACACGACCGCCACTTCTTGGTTGCATTCAGGTATTCGATTGAACACCTCGTAATACCTCTTTGCATAGGCCCTAAGGCCTTCATCCTTGCTGATCTTTAGAGCCATTAATGCATCCACCCTCAATGGCTGTAGCTTGTTCGTTACGAACCTGGCCACAAACATCTCGGCCAGGCCTTCCCATGTCTTCACGCTTCCCTTTGGCAGTTTGTGGAACCAATCTAATGCAATCACCCCAAAGGACGAGGGGAACACTTTGCAGAGCAATGGCTCGTTTCCACTGTATAATGCCATTGAGTTCAAAAATAATCCGACGTGGAAGTTAGGGTCTGACTTACCATCATATATTTGAAACCTCGGCATGCTGAATCTCTTCGGTGCCTCGAATTTGTCCAGTTCTACTGAGAACGGTGTCCTCGGCTTGACGAGTGAGGCAACCTCGGCTTCGGTATTGTGTTCCTTCTTCTTGAGGTAATTTCTTAAGTCTTCTTTGCTCCTCCCTGGAGCTCGGCTATCTTTTGATTTCAATCTTTTCGGTACACTACTTTCGGCCTCGTGGTGGGCCCGTTTTGATCTTTCTCCATGGGTTGTGTCAAAGCAGAGCGCCTGCCCTTGGATATGCCGATGTTCTCTGGGCTCTGCGTCCTTTGTGTGATATGTCCTCTGGGATTTCTCTTGTCTCAGCTCTTTTCGTCCGACTTCCCTGGAAGGCGGGTGATAGTGCCTTCCGCTCCTGGTGTGTTGAGGTACTTCGGGAATTGTTTTCCCTCCTCCCTTCTGGGTATTAACTGCTGGAATCGGCATGTCCTGCAGCTGGTACGGTGGCTGCATGACATTGTTTTGCATCATGAAGTTGACGACCGACTGCAGGTCTGCCAACTTGTCTGCCAATTCTTTTACTTCCTCATCCCTCCGTAGGCACCTGTCCCTCCATACCTGGAGGTTATCTTCGTTGTAGTATCTATCTTGGTCCCTCCTGGCCGACGTCTTTTTCTCCGTGCCCCTGGTCACGGGCTTCTTCATTGTGGTTGTCTCCTTCAATGTCAAGGTCGATAGGCCTGCCACTCCCAGCAGGAGCGTCATCCCCAACCTTTTCTTTTTGTACGTTACTGGCCATCTATTCGTCTTTCTTTCCCACAGACGGTGCCAAATTGTGTGAGTGATTTTCTGATCACACTGCCCTCCTTAGTGATTCAGCTGTAGAACACAGGCAGAATAGATGGCACCCTGCTGTCCTGCACAGAAAGAAAAGGCTCCGGCAGTGGTTTTTCCACCCGAGGGCACTCCAACAATCAAGTCAGTATATCTCTCAAAGATAAATCAATCAACTATTCAACTCACAAGCTTGAGTATCAAAACATACCTTAGACCCATGGGGGTGCCCCTCTTTTATAGCCAATACAATCCTAGTCCCAATAGGAGCCTAACTCCAAGGGACTCAGGATTACTGCTAATCTAGAACTCCCAGTGGGATTAAGATAAACCCTCTAAGAGTTTCATTTTTACCGAAACTGAAGTCTTCTCCTCATCTAGGACTCTTGTCCTTTATCCGCTTATCTCGGATTCCGATATCTGCGGAGATAACCTCGGCAACTACGAGATCACCTCGGCGTAACTACCACGGCACGTGGCACCTCGGCTGACACGTCGGCGTCACCTTGCCACGTGTTGGTACTCAGAAAATATATCCCCACATTAAGTATATCTAGATTAGGTGTATTTAAAAAATAAAAAAATTACTTAAAATATTTTTAAAAATTCAGTAAAAATAAAAAACACGAAAAATAAAATTTTTTTAATTTTTTGTGTGAGTGAAACCAAAAAGATGATTGTTATTTCTCTTGAAATGACATAAACAAAATATCAATATTATTTTATTATTTTATATATATAAAGGCTAAGGGGCAAATATGTCATTTTAATTTGTAATTTTTCAAACGTGAAAAATGAATTTATATTAAACAGAAATTTCAGAAGATGTTAGTGTAATTTACACTACATTTTATAATTAATGAGAATTCAAAAAGCCCATTACAGCGGAACACAAAATGCCCATCTATACTATTGTAACACGTCCGCGAGGGACCTCGCTACAGTTCGGACTCCCTTTTTGTTTGTTGCGGTTCTTAATCTGAACCAAAGAGTCCAACTCTGGCAAATCGTTTTGAAAAAAAAACAGATTTTGAAAAGTAGTGCCAAACATGGACTGCTTTGCCAGATTACAGAGTCGCCACCTAAATATTTTAAAACGGGGAATTTAGGAAACCCTGACTCGGTGCCGAAGGCCACATGTCCGTCATCACCAAAGTGGTCTTGGCTCGGGAGCTTGGGTACGATCGGGGAAGGTCAGCTATGAGCACCCCCTTTCGCCCGGTCCGAAGACCGGCCTCTACTAACCGTGATATCCGTTTTTGAAAACTTTATGCGTTCTTATTCCGGTTATTTAACCTAGAATTACTATGTGATGCGCACAACACAAAAGTATAGACTAGATTGCCTAATTTGGAAATAAACATTGCATATCCGTTTTGTCTCGAAAAACGTGTTAGATTTTGCTACTTGCAAGTAGGCTAAAATACGGATTTCAATGAATTATTCCAACTCAGGCAGTCTAACCTCCACCCACAGGCATTCAAACAGTTTATCTCACATAAGCATTTAGCCGCATGGTAAATATACTGTCATGGCAACATTCACACGCATGTGGTATGCTAAAGCGTAAAACTTACATCGTACTCCGTGCCAAAAAACAATAACCCGGTTAGCAAACATGCATGACCTAGTTCATGTTAAGTGGCTAATGCAACACGGACATAGATGCAATCTAGAGTAGGCTCGGTTACCCTAAACATGGCACATGAAATGCAGCAACTACCACGTATTCAATTCGGAATTGAAAGTACGATGCAGTTTGCATGATGTGCCGAGCCCGATGCATGTAAACAAATGCATGAATGCACGCATGCATTGCATAAGGTATGCTAATTTTAGATGTGCCCTAATCTACCATCGAAAGCGGGTAAATAAAAGGGAGAAAGAAATGGGGATTGGATGACATACACCCACTCACACACACTTATTACAAATGCGCCCTCATTCGGAGGGACCAAAAGAATAATACAGTCCAAAGAATAAATGAATAAATTATTACAAAATTCTAATTACTAAAATTAAATCAAGTAAATAAAAGAAAGAGGGCCTCAACCCTGCCTCGGGATGCGCGAATGGTGCATGCTCGTCGCGACTTGCCCGGAAAAGCCTACACCGTGCCACTGCCACCTCTGTTTTTACTGCCCTGCTTCTCTAAAATTTTCCAAAGCCCCAGAACACCTTCCTTGCATGCTGCTGAGTGCCACCGGCTGGAGGAAACTACCATCGGCTGCTTGTGGTGGCCACCGGCTGCAAAATAATCTATCGGCCAGAAATACAGTGCCGGTCGGCACTCTTTCCTGCCGGTCAGCACAAAATTCCTACAGAAAACAGTTTGACAGCAACAGCAGGCAGCAGTGCATGGTATCGGATTTTTGAGCATATTTATGCATGGCCAATACTTCCTATCATGAATGGGACTCAAGGAAACATGGTTCTTGGTTCTAGGGCTATCAATTGTGCACCTTGGTGCATGATAGCCTAAGATACCAAGGTTGCATTTTGATGTAAAAATGCATGCAACGCAACAATGATAACTAAGTCCCTATCATGCCAAAGTCAAGGGCCCTAGTGACATGGGAATTAAGGTGTGTTTTGTCACTTGAGGTACAAACACCCCTTTATTTCCCACACTTGGTTTGACACCCCAAACCATGTAATGAAATGCAATCCATGCAAACATGCATCAACAATGCAACATGACACGAAAGTGTAAGGTATGCCAAATGCTATGTAACACATCATGGGAAGTATACAATACTAAGCATGCACAATGCAAAGTGTGACACAAACATGAACACCTAAGACAATAGGATTGTCTTATGTCAAAACTATGTTGACTAAGCATGCAACACACATATACCAAACATGCAATGGTAGACTAAGCTACAATGGGACAGCCCTCAAACCTCCCTAAAACAGTGGCCAAAACATGCCCAAAATGATGACCAAAACTCATGCAAGCATGCAAGACAATAGGCCCAAAACCGAGGGCACCAAAGAGAGTACTTTGCTACCATTATCAAGGCCACACATGGCATGCATCTAACAACCAAAAACAGACTTCTATCATGCAAAATGATACCCAAAACCCACATATGGCGGCCCCAAAATGTATTAATCATACAAGCATACACAATGCCAATTCCTAGACATAAAAGGGGACACCCTTGAAGCATGAAAGTGGTCACATATGTAAACATACACACATGATTTATGGACTGAAATAGGGTCACAAATGATGCCAAATCATGAGGATGATCAATGTTGAACATGCTAGGAACTAAAATGCATGAGGCTTACAAGCCTAGAATACAAAACAACCATGTCAAGCACACTATATGTGGCAAAATCAGTGGCTCATAGCCCTTAAATGTGGCAAAATAATACTAGTATCTTCATGAAGTGGGGCTAATACATGCAAGGGACATGACCTAAATGCAAGGGATTCTTCCTAGCATAATAGAGCATTTCAAAGCAAGTATAAGATACCCACTAAGGGCTACAAATTCGACCAAAAACAGAGATTAAACATGCTCCAAAACACTCAAAAAAATTCTGAAATGAAGCTAAATGCAAGTATGTATACATGCTACTCTTTAGGCCAAATACAAAGCCAAGCAAAGGTCAAGGGGGAGAGGGGTGTCCCTCCCCTATTTGAAACTTCAAAAACACCTCTCTCACCACTGAAAACCCAATGGTTTTCAGTGGTGGGAAGACCAAAACACTGAAGTTAGCCAATGCTCCAAAAGAAAAGACAAAAGGACCAAAACAAGGCCTAGGAGGTGAGTTTTCACTCAAACCAAAAAGTGACCTTAAAGAATGTTCTTGAGCAAGTAAAAACAAGATTTTTTTATGTTATGCACAAAGGTTAAATCACAAAGCAAGAGGGGTAGAAACTAGTTGCAAGAATGGGGAAACTAAAGTGATGTTCTTACCCTTGAAGATCCCTTGAAGAACAAAAGGTCCAGCCCTCTTTTAGTGATCAAAACCAGTCCAAGATCACACAAAACAACTCTCCAAGCCTCCCAATCTCGGATTAAGGTGTAGTAGTGTGTGTAATGGTGCAAAAGTATGGTAAAACCACACTTTTTGGTCCAAAAACACACACACAAGAGGAGAGAGAGGGAGATATAGATATATATGGATGTATAACAGAGATATATATGTATAAGCTCTGGTTTTTGCCCTCCAATGTCTAACCTTGAGCCAAGAGGAGGAGCTTTCCTCTTATAGGCAAGTAAAGCTTACAAGCTAAGCAACTAAAGGCTCATCCCTCCATACACGTGTATGTAGGGGAGCAAAAGGTGATACAGCTGTCTAAAAATATCTCATAAAGCAGCTGTAAAGTGGTCGGCAGGGCAAAATGGTAATTTTGCCAAAATGAGTGCCGACCGGCACAAAATAGTGCCGACCGGCACAATATAGTGCCGGTGGCAACACCAGCCAGCCGGTGGCCTCTAGCCACAGCCGGTGGTATGTGGGGATGCCTCAGAAGGCATTCCCTGCCCCTCAAAGGCAAAGCACAAGTGTTTGGTGTAAAACCAAACACAAAACAGTCAAGTTCGGAGGTCCTGAGGCAAGGCGCGCAGCCGAGAACTCCAGGAACTCCGAACAAACACAAACATGGGTAATCACCGAGTGTTCAAGTGGTGACGTCCAAGTCTTGAGGACGGTCAAGAATGGGGTGTCTACAGTTGCCCCTCTTTGACAGAACTCGAAAGTCATAACGATGACGGGAGTGAATGTCAAAGCCCAGATACGACCCATTTTTGACAAGGCCGAAGACTTGGACAAACATGCAAGACAAAACAAGGTATGCGCCCGAAGGCAGGGGCAAAATGCAAGACGATGCAAGAAGCCGAGCATAACTTATGATCATGCAAAGAAAGCTGTAATGAAGCACACATGCGACAATTACAAGCCAGAATATGCCAATCTACACTACGATGCAGAAAGGATGTAAGAGAATTATGCAATTCTCAAAACGTCTCACGCGGAGGATACAATACCTGTGCGGCTCGTCCGGTTGCGCCGGCCTCAAATGAGCCGTACATACAATATCGTGCCTGCAAAGAAAGCAAACTTAACAGGTACAATATTGTTAGCGACATGTAGGACAAAGCAGTCGAAAGTGTGTGATAATGCATGCAATGTGTGCAGCAAGATAGTAGGATTGAACACATGTGAGTAAAGCAATGCACGTATGCACGCAATGTGTATAGAAAGAGAACTTGAACACATGTGAGTAAAGCAAAGCACGCATACAATACAATGTGTATAGAGAAACTTGAACACATATTAGTAAAGCAATGCACGCATACAATGCAATGTGTACATAGAGAAACTTGAACACATATCAGTAAAGCAAAGCACGCATACAATGCAATGTGTACATAGAGAAACTTGAACACATATCAGTAAAGCAAAGCACGCATACAATGCAATGTGTATATAGAAAAACTTTGAACACATATCAGTAAAGCAAAGCACGCATACAATGCAATGTGTATATAGAAAAACTTTGAACACATATCAGTAAAGCAAAGCACGCATACAATGCAATGTGTATATAGAAAAACTTTGAACACATATCAGTAAAGCAAAGCACGCATACAATGCAATGTGTATATAGAAAAACTTTGAACACATATCAGTAAAGCAAAGCACGCATACAATGCAATGTGTATATAGAAAAACTTGAACACATATCAGTAAAGCAAAGCACGCATACAATACAATGTGTGTATAGAAAAACTTGAACACATATCAGTAAAGCAAAGCACGCATACAATGCAATGTGTGTATAGAAAAACTTGAACACATATCAGTAAAGCAAAGCACGCATACAATGCAATGTGTGTATAGAGAAACTGGAAATTGAATATGGCAAATATGATGCTGGAATACCACGTGCTGCAACTCAGTATGATTGGAATGATTTAAAGAATTCACAAGATACGAAAGGATACGGGAAGGAACATCCTTCGCATGTCCCGAGCATTGCTCACGAAAGTTGTGGTACGAGGTCAACTCGAAGCTCCATCTATGTTCTGAAGGCGCGATTTCTTGGACTGCCTTGAGTGATAAGGGTGCCAAATCACACGATTGACCCGAACAAGGGCGCAAAAGGTACGATGATCGAAAAGGGGGAGGTTACCAGCGTCAAACCCAGCACTCTGCTACCCTACTATTCTTCTGCTTTACTTTCCCTTTTACTAGGAGTTTAAGCACATTGCACTGCCTCAGGCAGGTTTTATTCTTCAAAAGCGTTGGTTTTTTTTTTTATTTTTTTTTGAAACATATGATGGAAACGAAACAGCTGTTTGTTCAAAAGGTGTTACATTTGCGCGTTCTATGCATCGCATCGCAAGGCATCACGCAACAGTGTGACTGAAATTGAAACTGTGTTTTGAAAACAAAGCATCACATCGTAATAATCAGGTAGTAAACCAATTACAACTCGATAAGCAAAACAAAGACTTGACAAGTGATTCAAGTGCGAGTATAACTTGATAGACAAATTGACGACTCAAAGAGAGTGAAGTACAACTCGATAAGCAAAGATACAACAACTCGATAAGCAAATACGCGCGATTCGGCGAAAATTGATCACCGGAGAGCACCGGAAATGGTGGGATTCTCCAATATTTGGCATAGACAGCTCAGAGGACCAAAGGGGAGAACCATCGGCCTGACAGAAAGTCCACCGGCCTTGAGGAATTTCCATCGGCACAATACTTGGTCGGTCGGCACAAAAATATGGCCGGTCGGCACTATCACCTGCCGGTCGGCCACCAATCTTCAGCATCAGCAGAATGCTGACACGTGTCCTCCACTCAACCTTATCTTCTACAAAAGATCTTAGCCTCGTGGTTTTCTTCATTTCCACACTGATTTACTCCAAATGAAAGAATTTCTTGCTCAAAATCTAGCAACTTGGATTAACAACTTGGATGGCTCGGAAAAGCTGAATTTCCGGGCTTTCGGCATAAACGCACTATTCACTTTGCGCCGCACCCCGCTGCATTTTCCGTTCCTCCATGCCGCGGCAAGGTTCTGGAACCCGGTAACACATGTCTTTAGCTTTAGCGGGCAAGAGGTGTGTCCCACTTTTGAAGATTTCCAAGTTCTAATGGAATCTAGGCGCAATGAGGAAATCCTGCCCCAATTTCGTTTTGGCCATGCTCAAGCCTTAGGACAAATGTGTGGGCTCTCAATACCCGAAGCTCGTTCTCTGATTTGTGACGGGACATTAGATGTTCCGAGCTTGGTTTGTCGTTTTTCTGAGACTGGTGATCGCGGCGACCATCACTGGCAAGGCTTTCGGCGGCACGCCCTCTGTCTATGCATGCTATCTCATTTTCTGTTCGTCTCCGGTTCCGGAGGACCCAGTGTCCGGTTGATTGAAATTGCCCAAGGCTTGAAGGAGGGCAAAAGCTGCATTGCCATGGTCCTGGCTGAGACACTGTTGGGCTTAGACGCCTTTTATCATCGAGAGACGATCAGATTAGCAGGGAGTCCACTATTACTGCAGGTAATGTTTCCCACCTCATCTTACATTTTATGTTTGCTCACATCACTCGGCCCTCAGGCTCAGTTTTTCTCACAAAACCTTTTCTCACTTTTTCTATCATCGTACTTCTCTCTATTCTTTATTCTCTCATTTCATCATTTTTTTTTCTTATCCCTCCCCAGGTGTGGTTAATGGATAAACTGAAGGTTGTGGACTCTTGTCCAGCATATTCAGCTCGTGGCTACTTCTTCAGGCAACGCCTAGTTGACGCCCTTGATGGGGGTTGGTGGTTTGAATGGATGTGTAGTTTGTCCGCGGACCGCATTGCTTGGCGGTGCCCTTGGCTCAATCTCTCAATGATGAGTTACAGCATGACCCGTCAACCCGAGATCCAATTGATTGGCTTGACTCACTGTGTCTTCTACTTCCCATTCCGCATCCTGCGCCAGTTCGGTCATAATCAGACTTGTCCGCCGGAAGGGATAGAGTACCCGGTTACGTTCCCGATTCGAGGTGCACAGCTGGCCCGGTATGCCACAGCATGGAGGACGAGAGAACTCCTGGCCCCCGCTCCCGTTTTCAGTTGCACTTTGTCTGATGAGTGCTTGGATTGGCTTAATGAAGAGGCACAAGAGGGGCCCACTTTGGCATCAGAGGCTTCAACCAGCTCTGGGAGGGGGCACAGGGACATTTGACTTGACCATGCCCCGGATTTATTGCTTTATTAGTACTTTCAAGTTTTCTTTACGAATGTAATAAAAAGCAACTTCAATTGTATGCAAGAGCAAGAGAACTCTATTTGAAATCAATGAAATTGAAAGTTGTGGTACTGAAAATTTCCCACTTTGGTCCAAAAATGGTCTTGGTTGTAAAAAGATTAATTTGAACAAAGTCAACCTTTATTAAAACTTTTCAAAACCATTTTCGATATGGATCAGAACTGGACACGCCTGAAATTTGTCACTGAGGTGCACAACCCCAGATTCCTGCAATTGGAAAATTGCCCCTAGTTTGAATAGTACCGCGGCACTGCATGGCAACGGAAAGTTGCCCCTAGTCTGAATAGCACTGCACCGGAGATTGCGATGAATGCTGATGGACAAAGATGACCAAGATGATCAAATGGACAAAGCTGATCAGGGAAAATGTTTATGGCTGAACTTCAGGATGAAGCTGCCTACGTATCCCGAGGATGGGAATCAAGCCTTACGTAGTTCAGGCTTGGGTTCACTCGAGTATTTTCACTCTCCTTTTGCGCTCTAACTTTTGCCAAGGCCGCCCTTTGCGGGTTTTCAACTTTGCGAGCTCGATTTTTATATTTTTCTAATTTTTTTGTGCTCTGAATTTTGCCTAGGTCGCCCTTTCGGGTTTTCGGCCTAGCGAGCCTCTCAGGGGTGATATCTCTTCAACTTGTCCATGTTGATCGGTTGGGAGAACTCTAGGCCATCTAGGTCCATCAGAACCACAGCTCCACCCGACCAAATAGACTTGATGATATAGGGACCAGTCCAATTAGGTCTGAACTTGCCCCTTGGGTCATGGATGGGAGCTCGGTTGTCCTTGAGCACCAAATCTCCTTCCTTCAAATTCCTGGACTTAACCTTCTTGTTGAAAGCTCGAGCGATTCTGCGTTGATAACCTTGGACATGGTACAGTGCTTTCAGCCTTCTTTCATCAAAGAGCATGAGTTCCTCGAATCTACTCTGCTGCCAATCTGCCTCAGCTATCTGACACTCAGCCAGCACTCGCAATGATGGAACCTCAATCTCAATTGGTAGAACGGCCTCCATCCCATATACCAAGGAATACGGAGTCGCCCCGGTAGAAGTTCTAATTGAAGTTCGGTAGCCCCACAGAGCGAACGGTAACTTATCTGGCCAATCCCGATAGGTCTCTACCATCTTCTGCAGTATGTGTTTGATGTTTTTGTTGGCGGCCTCAACTGCTCCGTTGGTCTGCGGCCGATACGTGGATGACTTATGAAAAGCTACATTATACTTCTCCAACAAATCAATCACCTCTTTCTTGAAGTGAGAACCATTGTCCGAAATGATCTCATTCGGGACTCCATAACGGCAGATAATGTTGTTTCTGATAAACTTCGCGATATGCGACGCCTTCAACACCGCATAGGACTGGGCCTCGACCCACTTCGTAAAGTAATCTATTGCTACTAAGATATACTCATGTCCATTCGACCCCTTCGGAGTAACAGCTCCAATCACGTCGATTCCCCATACTGAGAACGGCCATGGTGATGTCATGACCCACTTCGTAAAGTAATCTATTGCTACTAAGATATACTCATGTCCATTCGACCCCTTCGGAGTAACAGCTCCAATCACGTCGATTCCCCATACTGAGAACGGCCATGGTGATGTCATGTTGTATAACCTTGACGGCGGGATATTCATGCGATTCGCATGGATCTGGCATTTGTGGCATCGCCGAACAAAGCCGATGCAATCTTCCTCCATGGTAGACCAGTAGTAGCCTTGTCTGAGGATTTTCCGTGCCAGCATTACCCCATTCATGTGTGCACCACATTCTCCTCCATGGATGGCCTCCATCAGGCGCTTCGACTCTTCAGCTTCCACACACAGCTTGTGCATTCCCAGATGACCTCTTTTGTACAATTTGCCCCCGCAGATGATGAACTGAACAGCCATTCTTCTGATTGCCCTTTTATCCTTGGCATTTGCCCCTAGTGGATATTTCTCCTTCTCCAAGAAGTTCCATATGTCGTAATACCAGGGGTTATTGTCCTGCACTTCATCTATGGCAGAAACTGACTCATAGGCAGGCGCAAATTTCTGATCAATGATAACTGGACGCATCCGGACTCCCGACGGGATGTCTATCATGGAAGATAGAGTTGCTAGTGAATCTGCGAACCTGTTGTTCTCTCTTACTAGGTGAGTGAAATTTAGCTTTTCAAACCGAGGAATTAACAAATCCAAGGTCTGGTGGTAAATTATCATTTTTTCCTCTTTTACTTTCCAGTCTCCTTTAGCTTGAGACACAACAAGGTTCGAGTCCCCGATAACGTCCAATCGTCTTGCCCCTAGTTCTAGGGCAGCTTCTAAACCGGCAATACATGCCTCATACTCTGCCTCATTGTTCGAGACTTTGAATCGAAGCTTGAATGCTAAAGGAATACGGGAATCGTCAGGCGCTATCAGCAACACCCCTATCCAATACCCATATTGATTTGACGCCCCGTCAAAGTACATCATCCAAGTTTCATCTTCGATGTGCAGAATATCTTCATCTGGGAATAGGTACTCAACCGCTTCATCCCCTTCAACTGGGTGGTCGGCAAGGAACTCTGCTACCATCCCTTTTACGGACTTGCGCGTCACATACTTGAGGTCGAATTCGGAGAGCAATAGCAACTAACGAGCTAGCCTACCCGTAAGTGCTGGTTTCTCGAAAAGATATTTGATGGGATCAAGTCGTGAAGCCAACATTACAGAGTGAGCTAACAGGTAGTGCCGTAGCTTCCGGGTAACCCATACCAAGGCCAAACAAGCCTTCTCCAGCGGAGTGTAGCGGGTCTCGTAATCCAGCATCTTCTTGCTCAGATAGTAGATGGCCCTTTCCACTTTATCTTCCGACTCTTGCGCGAGCATACAGCCCATTGTAGTCTCAGTTACTGACAGATACAATATCAACGGCTTCCCCGGCTTTGGTGGTGACAACACGGGCGGATTCTGTAGATACTCTTTAATCTGTTCAAACGCCGCTTGGCATCGGCCGTCCCAATGGAACTTCTTTCCTTTCTTCAGAAGACCAAAAAGTGGTTCACAGGTTAAGGTTAGTTTTCAGATAAACCTCCTTATGAATTGCACTTTACCCAGAAAGCCTCGCACCTCTTTTTCAGTCATTGGTGGTGGCATTTCTAAGATGGCCTTGATTTTGGAAGGGTCGACTTCGATGCCCCTTTGTGTAATCAGAAATCCCAGCATTTTTCCCGCTGTAACACCAAACGTACACTTCTGAGGATTCAACCGCAGCCGAAATTCTCTGATCCTTTGAAAAAACTTTTGTAAGGCGGTGTAGTGGCCCTCTCTTTCTTTGGACTTGACAATCATGTCGTCCACATACACCTCGACCTCTTTATGGATCATGTCGTGTAATATTGTGGTTGCAGCCCGTTGATATGTAGCCCCAGCGTTCTTCAACCCAAACGGCATCACTCTATAGCAATATGTACCCCACGGGGTGGTAAAAGCAGTCTTCTCCCGGTCTTCGGGTGCCATTACTATCTGATTATAGCCTGAAAAACCATCCATGAATGAGAGCAAAGCATGCCCCGCTGTGAAATCTACCAACTCGTCGATATGCGGCAAGGGAAAGTCATCCTTCGGACTGGCTCTGTTTAAATCCCTGAAGTCCACACATACCCGGATTCTGCCATCCTTCTTCGGCACTGGAACAATGTTGGCCAACCAAGTCGGGTATTCAGATACCAGCAGGAAGCCTGCGTCAATCTGCTTGGTGACCTCTTCCTTGATCTTAATGGCCCAATCGGGGCAGATCCTCCTGAGTTTCTGCTTGACAGGTCGGGCCTCGGGGTCAAGAGGGATCCGGTGCTGTACAATCTCAGGATCGATTCCAGGCATGTCTTCGTAGGACCACGCGAAAACATCTTTGAAATCTTTTAATAAAGCGACTAAGCGCTCGCGTTCCTCCGAAGACAACGTGGACCCGATCTGGACCAGCCGCGGGTCCTTCTCAGTACCAATGTTCACGGTAGTGATTTCATCCATTAAGGGTTTAACAAACCTCTCCTGCTCTTGTTCAATTAGTTGTTGCAAAACCGGAGGAATTTCGTCCTCGTCGTTTTCATCAAAATTTTGAAAGTCCTGATTTAAGCAATAAACCAAAGGCACAGAAAAGTACTCGGAAACCACAGTTACCTCATTCTCATTATGTACTTCCAAACCGTCCAATTCCTCTGTTACAACAGACTCAAAAGAGAAAGAAAAAGACGACCTGGACAGGACTGTGGCATCCGGGTTATCACCCCCAGGAATACCGGACTCAGACTCAGACGAGCTGGAACTTGATTCCGACTCACAAGACTCGGTGGAATCAGATTCCGGCTCACTACCTGACCCGGTGCTGCTTAACAAAAATCCCTCCTCGTACTGCTAGGTGAGGGAGGGTGCGATGGATGCATCCAAAATAGCTGATGGTAGGCCCGCAGCCGTTTCATCTCCGATCATGGACACCAAGGAGTCATCCCCCAAGCACAACTGGTTGATCAAAGGATCTGAAAGTAGACATGCCAGTGCTACCCCCATTTCAAACTCTGTGTCCGCAGACTCCAATTCCTTGCTATGTTCAGCCTCAACTGTCGGGTCTGTCTGCTCTTCAGCAACATCATCCCCAGATAACTGCAAGTCGAAGAAAATTTCAAATCCCGGCATGCGTTTCTTTTCTTTATTCAGCCATGGCTCCAGAAAACCACAGAATGGGAAGTCTTCCCCCTCCCGGACGAAACGTCCGTTCAAGGTACCCCGGATGGGCCGGTGCATCAATTCAAAAGGTTTCCCCATCTGTTTGGCTTTGGCTCTTCCAGCCACCTCTTTTCCTTTTCTTACCCAATCTTCCTTGGTGGGCAGGTAACCCAAGCCGAAGGTGTGAGGGTTGTGCAGCACTTCGGCCAACGTTGCAATGCCCTTACGGCCGCTCTTCCCTAATCCCATCCCGGGGATGTATTGGAGTTTGTTCATGAGGTACACTGCTTGGGCACTAACATATATCCCTTCATTAGCGGCCATGACATTCTGTACGACCTGAGCCTCAGCCAAGGTAAAACCTGATATGAATACGTCCTCCATGCCATGCTTGATTTCCAGAACAGACGTGGATACCTCGGGTGGTGGGTGGATTGACGAATTCCTGAAGACGATGGCTACTCCCTTCCCGTAGGGGTATTTCACCATTTGATGCAAAGTGGATGACACTGCCTTTACCTGATGCAGCCACGGCCGCCCCAAAAGTAAATTAAAAGTTGCGGGAACTTCTAGGACGTGGAAATCTATTTCGTGTCGTCTCGGCCCAACCTTTGTCTGAACTTTGACCGTTCCCATTACCTCTCTACTTGTATTGTCGTACGCCCGGATGACTTGGGCTGTTGGTATGAAATCTGCAGTTTTCAAGCCAATTGCATACGCCGTCCTTACTGGGCAGACGTTGATGGCAGACCCGGTATCGACGAGTACCACCGGTATCCACTTATCTCTACATTCCACGGAGATGTAGAGGGGTTTATTGTGATTTGCGCCTTCAGGCAGAAGTTCTTTATCCGAAAAAGTCAACGTTGGGGAACCTCCTCCCGGGAAGACCAGTCCAACCAGCTGCTCTGGTGTAGTCTCTATGGAAAGCTTGGCCTTATCCATGGCCGTCAAAACAGCCTGCCTGTGTACTCGCGAGGCCATGAGCAGTCCCCAAATGGAAATGTCTGCTTGTATCTTTTTCAGCTGTTTGAGTACAGCTTCTTCCTCAAGTTGCTTCTCCTTTTGCTTCTCAGCCTCTCTGTCCTTCCCTGAGGCCTCTGGTTGATCCAAGTGTGGAGGTTTGAAATATCGCCCACTCCGTGTCATGTGGTCGACCTCTCCAAGGTACCAAGTGTTATCGGGTTGGTTATTCCCCCAATCTTCATCCGTATGGGCAAGACATAGGTCCTCATCTTCCCACCACATTCCATCAGCGGCCGAGAGACATCTGTCCGGCTCTGGTATGACTGTTCTTGTGCTCGCAGCGCCTTTCATCCATATGCCCGCGGCATTCTCGGTTCCTGTGCACACAGCAGTTTCCACTCCCACATGGGCCTTCGCCCTCCTGATTCTCTCGGCATCCTCAAAACTTGCTTGTTCTGACATAGCTGGCTGTTCAATCATTTCCGTACTCAAAATGTCCCAATCTCGGGCGAAATTCTTAACACCGGCGCCCCCCGGCAATATGCTCTGCTCTTCGACCCTTCCGGCCGTCGCTGATATTCTCATTCCTGCTGAACTCTGCTCTGCCTGAAATTCTCCTACCACATCGGGCTGCTCGTCCAACCACCCGGTAGCTTCTACTGAATCCTCATAATTGAACCACGCAACTGCCGCGTCCTCTGGGTATTGGTCGCTGTAAAATTGGAGATTGGCCAGGTCCTCCCCTACGGTTGTTACATCATCGGTTCCCTGTCCCAGACTATCCCCTTGGATCACGCACAATTCTCCCCCTGTTGGCAGTTCTATCTTGGGCCTATCCTGGCCTATCAACGAAATGTAGTCACTCGGACTGTATGTCTTCCCAACGTAACTCCCAGATTCCGCAGACTCTGATTCGACAACCTTTTTTTTCTTCGGGGTCTCCTCTCTCCTGTTCTCGGCGGTCACCACCGCTGGCTTAGGTTGGGTTACGGAGATGTCCATCATGCACAAGTCGGTGCAATCGGGGAGGAACACCTCTGGTTTAGGCAAGTGGGTGGGTGTGATATAGATACTAGGGTCGTAAGACACGGCCCCAGTATGGATGAAATTAAGTCTTTTAGGTGGTGGAGCTTGGTTATGTGCAGGGAGGGGATTTGTAGTAACATTGGGCTTCTCGGGAGGCAAAATCACCCCGTTATCAATGAGATCTTGAATCTCATGACGTAACCGGAAGCACTGATCGGTGTCGTGACCGTGCTGTTGGTGAAATGCACAATATTTGGCCGAGTTATGGGTAGGAGGGAGTTTTTCTGGTAGGGGCCGCGGCTCCAGGGGCTTCAGATGCCCTTTCTTGATCAAAACCCCCAGAGCTTTGGATAGGGGCATATAGAGTGGGGCGAAAGTTCTGGTGTTTCTGGGTGGGTATTTAGTAGTTTGCGGGTTGCTTCCGGACGCACCGGAGAATGGCGAAGCTGCCGTATTTCTTTGTGGGGGGTTAGTGGTGACCATACTCACTTCGGAGGCTCTCGTAGTAGATGCGCCACTCGGGCCTGCATTAGTATTGTGGTTGAAGGTCCTTCGGGGTTGCTCCCGATCGTTATCAATCCAGCCTTGCTTCAAGGCATCTTCAATCTGCACCCCCATTTCATGTAGGTCAGAAAAAGTGGGAAATGGGACTACTATCATCTTTTGCATCAACTTCGGCTGTAGATTGCGCACAATCATCCGAATCTGGTCTTTGTCCGTAGGCCTCAAGGTCATCATTGAAGCCTTGGCCCTCTATCTGGTTACGAACTCTGAAAAACTCTCCTTAGGCTCTTGCCTAGTTGTCTCGAGATCACGGGTCGTAATCTCAATCTGTGTGTTGTATGAGTACTGCGCGATGAAGGCCTCAGCCATTTCGTCCCAATTTCTCTTGACGTCATCTTCTAGCTTGGCATACCACGCGGATGCCACACCTGGCAAGGTCCGGCCGAATAAAGACAACTTCTGAAGCCTGCTGAGGCCCATTGGCCTTAGAACGTCCGAAAACAGTCTTAAGTGTACCATGGGGTCCCCGGACCCATCAAACCGATCAATATGAGGCATTTTGAATCTGTCGGGCAGCGTCACAGCTGCGCCAGTGTAACCATCTTCAATGTCGGGGATAGTCTTGACCCCTTGGGACCTCTTGAACAACTTTTCAAGCTTGCTCAACTTGAGTGCGGTGGGATCAGTCTCGAACTCAAAGGGAGAGTCCAGTAGATTGGTGGGCGTTTTTGATAGCTGAGGTTGGGTTTGAGGTAGGGTTGGAGTCGGGGGTGGTCCTGTGGGCAGCTCTGTATCAGTCTGAACATTGGTTGTCTCCCCGACATTAGGAACTCCTGGTGGGGAAGGAGCTTGATGCGAAGCAGATGCTCCGGTTTGCTGTTCCAGTCTGGCAATTGTCTCTGCCTGTTCTCTCACAACTGTGGCCTGTTGCCTGGCAAAATCTGCCTGACGGACGGCATCCTGCTGCATTGCTTTCATGCTCTCTTGAAGGTGGCGCACCATCTCCTCCAAACTAGCCATACTATCCTGCTCTGGTTGGATTACTGGTATATATTCTCCCTCTGTCGGTGACACAGAATCCCGATCCCTACTGTACACAGGTGGGGTGGACAAAGCTCTCTGAACTGACTGTTGTACTGATGTCCTCTGCCTTACTGTCCTCCGTTTAGTAACCGGGGGTAGCGAGTAGTACACTGGTTGTCCGTTTATCAGATCCTCAGATCGAAGGAGTCGACGGCCTCTAACCCAGGGTGCTTGGGGGATATCTATCGGGTTGGTAGCAATTGTGCTCAACTACCTAATAAAAAGATAAATAAAGCGTATAAATAAACAGAAAATCGGACAGCATAACAGCATAAAATAAACAACACACGGTTGGGTAACGCGCTGAACTCGATACACTGTTCTTCAAATACTGATCACTATTTCTGAATTATTGCCCCTAAGTCTGAATCTTGTACCCACAGATAACTGATTCCCCAAAATACTGTTACTGGTGCCCTCAGGCCTGATATCCGATCTTGCAAACTGACATGCGTGTTCCTGTAGAGATACACTCTAAAAACACATAGCAGATAAATGAGAGCCAATACACCCCTATGTTGGGGTAGGGTTTCCCTGTCCTATTTTGTCAGGAGCTAGGGTTTCACTATGCACACAGCGGTTTCAAACAATCCTAACATCGGGTAAGTAACCTGTCCTAGTTTGGAATGGTCACTATGGATCCGAATATGCACTAGGTCGAATGGTCAAAAGGGGTGCCCCGGTAAAACCGGGGTTTGTGTTCCCATACTGGCAGAGCCCGCAACCGGTCAGCCTTATGGTCATGCCTTGACAAGACAAGCCTCCGGCAAACCGCTCAGGAATAGCAGATGGCCAACACGGTGTCCTAGGCGCACCAATGCACATGCAATGCAAAGAAACACATAAGTGTAGTCAAAACAGGATATCACGCGTTCAAGTCAAGCTCTCTAAACTCCCCAGCAGAGTCGCCAGAAACTGTAACACGTCCGCGAGGGACCTCGCTACAGTTCGGACTCCCTTTTTGTTTGTTGCGGTTCTTAATCTGAACCAAAGAGTCCAACTCTGGCAAATCGTTTTGAAAAAAAAAAAAACAGATTTTGAAAAGTAGTGCCAAACATGGACTGCTTTGCCAGATTACAGAGTCGCCACCTAAATATTTTAAAACGGGGAATTTAGGAAACCCTGACTCGGTGCCGAAGGCCACATGTCCGTCATCACCAAAGTGGTCTTGGCTCGGGAGCTTGGGTACGATCGGGGAAGGTCAGCTATGAGCACCCCCTTTCGCCCGGTCCGAAGACCGGCCTCTACTAACCGTGATATCCGTTTTTGAAAACTTTATGCGTTCTTATTCCGGTTATTTAACCTAGAATTACTATGTGATGCGCACAACACAAAAGTATAGACTAGATTGCCTAATTTGGAAATAAACATTGCATATCCGTTTTGTCTCGAAAAACGTGTTAGATTTTGCTACTCGCAAGTAGGCTAAAATACGGATTTCAATGAATTATTCCAACTCAGGCAGTCCAACCTCCACCCACAGGCATTCAAACAGTTTATCTCACATAAGCATTTAGCCGCATGGTAAATATACTGTCATGGCAACATTCACACGCATGTGGTATGCTAAAGCGTAAAACTTACATCGTACTCCGTGCCAAAAAACAATAACCCGGTTAGCAAACATGCATGACCTAGTTCATGTTAAGTGGCTAATGCAACACGGACATAGATGCAATCTAGAGTAGGCTCGGTTACCCTAAACATGGCACATGAAATGCAGCAACTACCACGTATTCAATTCGGAATTGAAAGTACGATGCAGTTTGCATGATGTGCCGAGCCCGATGCATGTAAACAAATGCATGAATGCACGCATGCATTGCATAAGGTATGCTAATTTTAGATGTGCCCTAATCTACCATCGAAAGCGGGTAAATAAAAGGGAGAAAGAAATGGGGATTGGATGACATACACCCACTCACACACACTTATTACAAATGCGCCCTCATTCGGAGGGACCAAAAGAATAATACAGTCCAAAGAATAAATGAATAAATTATTACAAAATTCTAATTACTAAAATTAAATAAAGTAAATAAAAGAAAGAGGGCCTCAGCCCTGCCTCGGGATGCGCGAATGGTGCATGCTCGTCGCGACTTGCCCGGAAAAGCCTACACCGTGCCACTGCCACCTCTGTTTTTACTGCCCTGCTTCTCTAAAATTTTCCAAAGCCCCAGAACACCTTCCTTGCATGCTGCTGAGTGCCACCGGCTGGAGGAAACTACCACCGGCTGCTTGTGGTGGCCACCGGCTGCAAAATAATCTATCGGCCAGAAATACAGTGCCGGTCGGCACAAAATTCCTACAGAAAACAGTTTGACAGCAACAGCAGGCAGCAGTGCATGGTATCGGATTTTTGAGCATATTTATGCATGGCCAATACTTCCTATCATGAATGGGACTCAAGGAAACATGGTTCTTGGTTCTAGGGCTATCAATTGTGCACCTTGGTGCATGATAGCCTAAGATACCAAGGTTGCATTTTGATGTAAAAAATGCATGCAACGCAACAATGATAACTAAGTCCCTATCATGCCAAAGTCAAGGGCCCTAGTGACATGGGAATTAAGGTGTGTTTTGTCACTTGAGGTACAAACACCCCTTTATTTCCCACACTTGGTTTGACACCCCAAACCATGTAATGAAATGCAATCCATGCAAACATGCATCAACAATGCAACATGACAAGAAAGTGTAAGGTATGCCAAATGCTATGTAACACATCATGGGAAGTATACAATACTAAGCATGCACAATGCAAAGTGTGACACAAACATGAACACCTAAGACAATAGGATTGTCTTATGTCAAGACTATGTCGACTAAGCATGCAACACACATATACTAAACATGCAATGGTAGACTAAGCTACAATGGGACATCCCTCAAACCTCCCTAAAACAGTGGCCAAAACATGCCCAAAATGATGACCAAAACTCATGCAAGCATGCAAGACAATAGGCCCAAAACCGAGGGCACCAAAGAGAGTACTTTGCTACCATTATCAAGGCCACACATGGCATGCATCTAACAACCAAAAACAGACTTCTATCATGCAAAATGATACCCAAAACCCACATATGGCGGCCCCAAAATGTATTAATCATACAAGCATACACAATGCCAATTCCTAGACATAAAAGGGGACACCCTTGAAGCATGAAAATGGTCACATATGTAAACATACACACATGATTTATGGACTGAAATAGGGTCACAAATGATGCCAAATCATGAGGATGATCAATGTTGAACATGCTAGGAACTAAAATGCATGAGGCTTACAAGCCTAGAATACAAAACAACCATGTCAAGCACACTATATGTGGCAAAATCAGTGGCTCATAGCCCTTAAATGTGGCAAAATAATACTAGTATCTTCATGAAGTGGGGCTAATACATGCAAGGGACATGACCTAAATGCAAGGGATTCTTCCTAGCATAATAGAGCATTTCAAAGCAAGTATAAGATACCCACTAAGGGCTACAAATCCGACCAAAAACAGAGGTTAAACATGCTCCAAAACACTCAAAAAAATTCTGAAATGAAGCTAAATGCAAGTATGTATACATGCTACTCTTTAGGCCAAATACAAAGCCAAGCAAAGGTCAAGGGGGAGAGGGGTGTCCCTCCCCTATTTGAAACTTCAAAAACACCTCTCTCACCACTGAAAACCCACTGGTTTTCAGTGGTGGGAAGACCCAAAACACTGAAGTTAGCCAATGCTCCAAAAGAAAAGACAAAAGGACCAAAACAAGGCCTAGGAGGTGAGTTTTCACTCAAACCAAAAAGTGACCTTAAAGAATGTTCTTGAGCAAGTAAAAACAAGATTTTTTTATGTTATGCACAAAGCTTAAATCACAAAGCAAGAGGGGTAGAAACTAGTTGCAAGAATGAGGAAAACTAAAGTGATGTTCTTACCCTTGAAGATCCCTTGAAGAACAAAAGGTCCAGCCCTCTTTTAGTGATCAAAACCAGTCCAAGATCACACAAAACAACTCTCCAAGCCTCCCAATCTCGGATTAAGGTGTAGTAGTGTGTGTAATGGTGCAAAAGTATGGTAAAACCACACTTTTTGGTCCAAAAACACACACACAAGAGGAGAGAGAGGGAGATATAGATATATATGGATGTATAACAGAGATATATATGTATAAGCTCTGGTTTTTGCCCTCCAATGTCTAACCTTGAGCCAAGAGGAGGAGCTTTCCTCTTATAGGCAAGTAAAGCTTACAAGCTAAGCAACTAAAGGCTCATCCCTCCATACACGTGTATGGAGGGGAGCAAAAGGTGATACAGCTGTCTAAAAATATCTCATAAAGCAGCTGTAAAGTGGTCGGCAGGGCAAAATGGTAATTTTGCCAAAATGAGTGTCGACCGGCACAAAATAGTGCCGACCGGCACAATATAGTGCCGGTGGCAACACCAGCCAGCCGGTGGCCTCTAGCCACAGCCGGTGGTATGTGGGGATGCCTCAGAAGGCATTCCCTGCCCCTCAAAGGCAAAGCACAAGTGTTTGGTGTAAAACCAAACACAAAACAGTCAAGTTCGGAGGTCCTGAGGCAAGGCGCGCAGCCGAGAACTCCGGGAACTCCGAACAAACACAAACATGGGTAATCACCGAGTGTTCAAGTGGTGACGTCCAAGTCTTGAGGACGGTCAAAAATGGGGTGTCTACAACTATATATAAAATAGAATGTAGTGCTGTGTTTTACAAGGCTTGAAAATGCCATTCTAAAATTCTCATAAATCTGAAAAATACGTGGCAAGTCTCTTCAGAGTTTATAACTCTTTTCCTTCCCTCTCAAAGAATTTCATAACAATAAAAACTCCTACTCTTCCACCTTCCCACTCTCCCACTATCCACAACTCTTATCCATAAAAAACTGTCAACCAAAAAAAAAAAACAAAATCTATCCGAACAAATCTGTTAAAAAAAAAACTAAACCTATCCAAACAAATCTATTACTCTCACTCTCCCACGTCAAACAAATCAAGCTGTCAACAACAAAAAAAAAACAAAAAAACAAAACCTATCCAAACAAATCTGTTACTCTCCCACCTCAAACAAACCTCTCCTACCCTTAAACACTTTCAGTCCCTCAAACCATTACAAATCTCTCCTACCCTCAAATACTTTTAGTCCCTCAAACCATTACTTCTAACAATCCACTACATCAACTTCCTTCATCAGCAGTGAATGGCAGCAATCCGCAGTCCGCCATCGAATGCAAGTCTCAGTATTGTAATCTCCATGTCTCTATTTTTGTTTTTCTTTTTGTTTTGCTCTAATAATATATATATATATATATATAACCCAATCTTCTCTCCGGTTCTATATCTCTCTCCCTCATCTCCATTGAAGATGTCTCTGTTTCTTTTTTTATTATGCTCTGAAAATTGTAGTGTCTTCGTTCCACCAATTTTGAATTTTTAATGAAGATTCAATAGGATATATATAACCCAGTCTTTTCTCCGAATCTATATCTCTCTCCCTCATCTCCATTGAAGATGTCTCTGTTTTTGTTTTTCTTTTTCTTTTTCTTACCGAATGCAGATTTTGAAAAGTCACTGCAGATTTTGAAAATATGCAAAAAATATTAAAAATAATATGACGTAAAATAAGTTAAAAGTTAATTTTGCTGTCCAAATACGCCAAGGTAATGGCGGTAGCCCTCGGTGATGGAGCTAGAAAAGAGAGAGGGAGCGATAGAGATGAATGTGTGAAAGAGGAAGAGAGGACTGATCACATAAAGGTGAGTGTATGGTAATGGATGTAAAACTTTTATAAAATTCAATAAAATGTTGATATGGAACCTCTCAATTAGCTCTTCGTAAATCAGTGTTTTACAACTGAGACATGAAAAAGTTAAACTCATTTATTTTTTGTGTTTTCTTTTAGGCCCGTTTGATTTTCGATATAATGGGTTAAATTAGATATTATATACGGTGGGATTCATATATCTTATATTTGAATTTTTATTTTTATTTTTTACGGAGGATATCTTTTAAGTTTTAAGAGAATTTCAACACAAACAACTTTCAAGCCCAATTCTGCAGATTTATTTGTCCTTTTTGTTTATTTATATTAAAATATACCCACATGAAAAGCCCAAATCATATCTACTACCTTATTAATTATCTCTATGAAAATGGTGAGCAGAGTAGTAATTGACCACACAATAGACTTTTTCTTCATAAAGATCATAACAGCAGCAGTAATCACAGGCTGCTGAAGTTGCAGATTTTGAAACTACAAATCTTTTAAGTTTTAAGAGAATTTAAACCCAAACAACTTTGAAGCCCAATTTTGCAGATTCAATATTTCTTCTCATTAATGGTGTACTTTTATTATTGAAATACCTTGAATACACTTGCACAAAGACACATTTTTGTATTTATTGAGAAAAGTATGGGTTTGATTTGCATTAGGAATTTAAATAGTGTCCATATACATTCGATTTTGGGCATATTGTAATTTAAATTGTGTTCATATAAATTCTTTTGGTTGTAGTATTGTTCTCTTTTTTTTTTTTTTTACATGTCTTACTTTGAGATATGGTATGAAATGGTTTATAACGGTGCTACTGTGGATGGTACTATGAGTGTTCCAATCAAAATTTAATCTTTAATGCTTTATTTTGTTTTACAAAATCCAAAATATATATGTACATACTTGGTTTGAAAATCGGAAATATTATGTTTTGAAATGAAAATTCTACCATCTTAGATTATGACGTTATTTAAAAAAAAAAAAAAAAAACCCACAATTTTTATTCCTACAATTTACTCATGCATATCCAACACCCACAATTCATTGAATCAGACGTCTATCACATAAAATTTAGTAATATCTATAACTTAAATCAATTAAATAAATCCTACTCTCAATTAAATAAATTAATAAAAAAATACACAATTTTTATTCCTACAATAAAAATTCTACCATCTTAGATTATCACGTTATTTAAAAAAAAAAAAAAAAACCCCACAATTTTAATTCCTACCATCCACAAAAAGACACCGCTTTGTGTTTATTTTGTAATTTACAAAATCTTCAAAAAAAATCTAACAATAAATCAAAATAAATCCTCTTTTTCCTTTGTGTTTTTTTTTTTTCCCCATGTATGACAATAATTTGATTACGTTATCTTTGCTTACTATAAAACTATTGTATTATAATTTCTTTACAAATAATTACATTAGCTCCTCAGTAGATCCATGTTGTATAATAGATTTTTAATTTTTTTTTTATGTACTTACAATAAATAACGGTACTTCTGAGATTTTGTATTCTTTATCTTTTGTATTCCAGTTTGAATTCTATTGAAGAATAAGACAAGCAAACTTAAGGTAAATTCCAGATAAATCAGCAACAAATGGTTAACCATTTGACATTTCCAAGTTTGAAATTGAATTACAAATTTTTAGATCTTTGGTTACATACTATTTTTATGAATTCTATAGCAAATGTTATCATGTAGGAGTTGATGATTTCGACGTGCAAAATTAACTACAAACAATTATAGACTATCATGTTTGTGGGTTTTTTTAGCAGATTTTAATATGACTAGAAATAATTACTGACTATCATATCTACATATATAATAAATATATAACCTGCATGATTTTAGATCTTTGATACATTCTATTTATATGGATTCTGCAGTAGATGTTATCATGTAGGAGTTAATCATTTCGGTGTGTAAAATTAACTACAAACAATTATAGATTATCATGTTTTTAATATGAAAGTCATATGTTACACATCCTTAAGTCATTATCTATACTATAAACTAATAGCATGAGTTATATAAGCTTCAACTTAATGCTCTATTCAGGATGGATATGATTTTTAATTGAGAAATTAATCAAACACGACTTAAGTCCAAGATGGCTTGATTGGTAGCCAAAAGAAGACTGCTTTTGACACGGCATTCTGATCGTAATGATCCAACCTTGAAGATTCGTCTTCTCAATATAGAAAAGGAGGCTCGACGTTTGAGAACCATCGTTTTGCGTTTAAAAAGATTACGAAGTAATGCCCATCATAGTGGTAATCTATTGACTTCTACACAATAATGTTACATTTCAATTTTTTTACAATCTTATTAGTGAGACCTTCACATTTTCAATAATCTTTTAAGAATCACAAAAATAATAATATGATCTTATATTATATATTAGGTGTTGATAAAGAATATGAAAATCGATATCGAAAATATCTTTCCTCCAAGTTGGCACGACTGGTGGCAAGAAGAAGATTACTTTTAACACGATATGATCGTAATGATCCTACATTAAAGGATCGCCTTCGGAAAATAGAAAAGGAGAATTGACATTTGAGGATCACAGTCTTGAGACTCAAAAGAATGCAACGTGGTGCTTTCAAACAAACATGGAGTCGCAATAATGACAATGCTCCTGATGTTAGTCATGTTTGAATTCAGATTCCTATATCTAATGAATTAGATACAAATGAATCAGAAGTGTGAGCTCCTAATATTGTACCACCAACTTCAAGTAGAGCACATCCACCTGGTAATAAACATTTAGCTAACTATGTACTCTATACAAATTTCTTACAGACAATAGAAATTCATAATTATAATCTAAATCTAAATAATTTCAGGTAGTACATTTACCACACGTTCTAGAAGGAGAAAAATTTCAAACCGCTCAAACTTTGGTGGGAGAACAGTAACATGCTCTAGATGTTAAGCAATGATGTGGATGGAGGAAAGAGTAAGAGATAGTCTATTGAGTCGACCAAAATTTAGTCTATGTTGTCAAAGTGGACAAGTGATGTTGCCTTTATTGCCAGAACCTCCTGAATTTTTACAACAACAGTTTACTCATGTGAGATTCAGGGAACACATAAGGACATATAACTCCGTATTATCCTTTACGTCCATGGGTGGGAAAATTGATCAGTCAATGTTAGATGGAAGGGGTCCTTCTATTTTTCGTATTAGTGGAGCAAATTTTCATAAAATTGGTTCTCTACTACCGGAACCTGGAACAAGGCCTAAATTTGCACAACTCTATATTTATGACACTTAGCATGAAATTCGCAATAGAATGGACGCTATGAATAGGTGTGGTGGCACATCGGGAATTGATACATCAACATTAGAAGGTTTACAGTCAATGTTGAATGTCATCAATCCATATGTATCAATTTTGCGCACTGCTCGAGACATGATTCGTGAGAATGGTGCTCAGGGATTGCATATTCTCATTTTGAGTTCGAGGAATGAAAGACAGTATACTAGACCCACTACAACTGAAATTGCTGCATTAATGGTTGGTGATGGGTCTGAAAGCACTACAAATCATGACATAATTGTTAGAAAATTAGATGGGCATTTACAAAGGATTAATGAAACACATCCTTCATACATGCCACTTCAATATCCATTACTTTTTCCCTATGGGACTGATGGATGGAGAAGGTCTATAAGTTTTACTCTGGGTACAAACAACAAACGAGAAGGAGTGTTAATGAGAGAGTTTTATGCATTTAGACTTCAATTTCGAGTTGGAGAAGGGAAAATGCTATTGCAAGGGGGACGTTTGTTCCAACAATTTGTTGTTGATTGTTATGCAGCTATTGAGCAAGATAGACTAAACTTCATTAGGCATAAACAGAATGTGTTGCGGACTGATTTGTACAGAGGTTTAGAAGATGCTGTGACTGCGGGTGACAGTAATGCATCAACCATTGGTAGGAGATTTATACTGCCATCATCTTTTACAAGCGGCCCACAAAATATGGTTCAGCATTACCAAGATGCGATCGCAATATGTCAAAAGATGGGATTTCCTGACCTTTTTGTCACATTCACATGTAACCCAAATTGGTCAGAAAAATCGACGCACAGAGGATATACCGGATATCCTTGCGAGAGTTTTTTGAATTAAATTGAAACAACTTATGGCATATTTCAAGAACCGAAAATTCTTTGGCAAAATAATTGCAGGTTTGTTTTTATTTGAACTGGTCAATTAGATTAGTTAAATTTAGTTTAAAGTTAACAAATAATATTATTTTTTCTTGAATAGATATTCACGTCATCAAATTTCAAAAGCGAGGATTACCGCATTCACACATTATCTTGACATTATCAGCAGATGACAAGATAAAATCGCCAGAGGAAATTGATGATATAATTTGTGCTGAAATTCCTGATAAGGATGAAGATCCATTAGCATTTCAAACAGTGATGAGGTGCATGATACTTGGTCCCTGTGGTAGTGCTAACCCTAATGCCCCATGTATGGTGAATGGAAAATGTTCAAAACATTATCCGAAGAATTTTTGCAGTGAAACGAGTATTGATGAAAATGGATTTGCTATCTATAGGCGAAGGGATACAAAGAAAAAATACATGGTTAATGGATTTGAAATTGACAACAGATGGATTATTCCATACAACCGTGATCTTATTGTACTGTATGATGCCTATATCAATATTGAGCGTTGTGCACACAACAAATTGATCAAGTACTTATATAAGTACATACATAAAGGTCCTGATCGTGCAACGGTTGTAATTGAAAATAATGTTAATCGACTTAACATTGATGGACAAAGTCGGTATAGAGGCTGATGAGGTAAAACAATACTTAGATTGTCAATATATCTCCGCAATTGAAAGTTGCTGGCGTATATTTGAGTTTGAATTGCAAAAGCAATACCCTTCAGTTGAACGGTTGCAGTACCATCTACCTGGGGAACAATCTATTCTATTTAGAGACACAGATAACATTCCGTCAATTATTAATCAGCCGGGGGTTCACGAGACAATGTTTACAGGGTGGTTTCAAGCAAACAGAGATCATGTAGAGGCAAATACATTAACTTATGAAGAGTTTCCTAGCTCATGGGTTTGGAACCAGAAACAGAAGAAATGGAAAATGAGGCAACAACAAATATGCATAGGTAGATTGTATTATGCACATCCTAATTCTGGTGAACGATATTATTTACGTATACTGCTTACCAAGGTTCGAGGTGCAAAATGTTATGAAGATATTAGAACCGTTAATGGCATTGTGCACCCAACATTTAAATCTGCATGCCTTGCACTTGGCTTACTTGACGATGATAATGAATGGGGTGCAGTTTTAACAGAAGCCTCAACATGGGCATCAGGTGCTCAACTGCGAAATATGTTTTGCTCAATGCTAATGTTTTCTGAGGTTACAAATGCATATGAATTGTGGGAGAATCATTGGTTTGACCTTACTGATGATTTAGAAAATAGGGTACAAAGGCAAATTGGGGATGGCAACATAAGTCTCGAAGAATATGAATTGAAAAATTTAGGATTGCTTGAAATTGAGCACATACTAAATCAGAATGGAAGGTCTCTTAAAGAGTTTCCTCCGATGCCACTACCATCATATCGATCAGGTCAAATGGTTACTAATAGGCTCATAAGGGAGGAATTGAACTACGCTAACATTTCAGAAATGCAATCTTTTGAATCTTTATATGTGGGATTGAATGATGACCAATTGAAAGTGTTTAACACCATAATGGAAGCTTATTCCACTCATCATGGGGGCTTATTTTTTGTGTGTGGTAGTGGTGGAACTGGAAAGACATATTTATGGAGCACTTTAATTGCAAAATTTCGATCCGATAAGAGGGTCATTCTTTCTGTTGCATCATCAGGTATTGTAGCTTTGCTCTTACCCGAGGGACGAACTGCCCATTCCCATTTCAAGATTCCACTTGACCCTGATAACTTATCATGTTGTTCAATAAATCAAGGGACAGATTTGGCAAGGTTAATTCAAGAGACGTCGTTAATTATATGGGATGAAGCACCAATGGTTAGTCGTCATGCTTTTGAAGCTGTTGATCGTACATTTAGGGACATATTGAAAAATACAGAACATTGTTCAGGGGATAGGGTTTTTGGTGGAAAACTATTTGTGCTTGGTGGTGACTTTAGACAAATATTGCCTGTCGTACCTAGAGGTGGGCGTGAACAAACAGTGGAAGCTTTATTATCTAAGTCAACAATTTGGGAGCATTGTCAAGTTTTGCATCTTACCAGAAATATGCGTGTTACAGCACAAGATATTTCTAATCATACGCGCCATGAATTACATGACTTTGCAGAGTGGATTAAATTGGTTGGTGAAGGGAAAATAATGGGAAGCTCATTTAGTGAAGGCTATGAACCTAATTGGATACAGATACCAGAAAAAGTTGTTATAAAAAATGGAGAAAGAGATTTGCACTAGTTAATCGATGCCACATATCCTGATTTCATAAATAAATATCAGGATATGTCGTACTTAAAAGAACGAGGCATTTTAGCTCCTAAAAATAGTGATGTTGATAAAATCAATTCTATTATGCTTTTGATGCTTCCTGGAGAGATGAAAACTTTTAACAGTGCCGATAAATTGTGTCCAACAGAAAGTGAGAGCAATGTTCAAGACATGAACCCTCCTAAACTTTTGCATTCTTTGAATTTACCAGGACTTCCAAATCATTGTTTGCAGTTGAAAGTTGGAACACCAATAATGCTTCTAAGAAATGTCAACCAATCTTTGGGATTATGTAATGGCACTCGATTAATTGTTGATAAGATGGGAAATCAAGTAATTAAAGCTAGAGTTATTACAGGGTCTAGAGTTGGTGAGAAAGTACTACTTTCACGTATTGTTTTAACACCTTCCAAAAATCATGCTCCTTTTACAATGAAAAGAACGCAATTTCCAATAAAGTTGGCATTCGCTATGACAATAAATAAAAGTCAAGGGCAAACTTTGAAGAATGTGGGCCTTTATCTTCCGAATCCAGTCTTCTCTCATGGCCAGCTGTATGTAGCTCTATCACTTGTCACCTCCCCATCAGGCTTAAAGGTGTTGATTATTAATAAACAAGGCATACCGAATGATGTCACCAAAAATGTAGTTTACATAGAAGTTTTTAGTGGCATTGATCAATAATTTTGTTCAAGAGTTTCAAATGTGTTTCATTTTCCTAGAAACAATTGTTTTATTATTTCTCTTCATAGATTGATTGTTTAAAATAAGTAATTTCATACATGAAAACATATGTTGCATTTGAAATTTACATGTTCATATTTAATTTAATTGTCTGTACATATACTATGTTTAATTCATACAATTATTTTATTTTATAATTAAGTATCCTTGTTTTTTAATCATTATAAATTTTACTCAAATAATAATTAATGTGGTTTATTATTAAAAACAACTTGACTAACGTTATGTAATTGTATGTTAAATGTGTTAAATTCATTGTGTAGATAAATATGCGACCTCCTCTAAATTTGCGCCGTAATGATCGTTTGGCGATGCAAAATGCCATAAATGAATTTGAAACTGTACCACATAAAGAGCGTTTACCGGTAGAAAATTTTGTTGATTGGAAAATCAAAATATGTCGAGCAATGCAAAAATTAGGAAAAAATGCAAAAATTAGGAAAAAAAGTGAGTGAAAAAAAATTGGTGGAAACAATATTAGATCTTTTACCATCGAGCTGGAATGAAGTAAAGGAAACAATTTTTCAAAAGCATGAAATCAAAGATGCCTCAGACTTAACGGATGCTTTAATGGAAGAGGAGCGTGATGTTCATCCTCTATGGATTCAACTTGAGCAAGCGCGGATGACTCCAAATTTAACGGTACGAGAGCATATGTTACATAAAGAGCAAGTGTTTTATAAGCTTAGGAAAAAAGGTTTCCAGTCCCACATTGCAATATTAGTTCATGCTATAGTTAACACACTTCTAACCTCATGGCCTATTCAAGAAATTCATAAAAAAATTAAAAAGGACTTTCCAGACATGAGAGCATTGATAGTTATGTTAGAGGAAATTGAAAATGATATGATTTGTTTACAAGCATTGGATGAAGTGGAGCAACGCATTGGTAATGAAAATATTAAAGTGGAAGAACAGCAGCAGCAGCAACAACAAAAACAAAATAATGGTTGTGAAGAGAGTGAAGTGAAGCAACAATCCAAAAATGAGGACAATTAAATCAACACTCCTCATAAGGTAATATATCTATTTTTTTAATTTTTTTTTTTAAAGTTTGTTTGTATGTAAAAAATGATAACAAAAAAATGTTAACACTTTTTTATTTTACAGGTACTTTTTGGAACATTTGGACATGATGAGCAACATCTATTGAGTTTTAATTTATCAAATATAGATAGATTTGATTTATGACATTTAGTTTATTATTAGTTTTTTTTAGCATATATATGTTTTAGACATTAGGTTTATTAAGAAACATCTTATTTATTGTTAATATATATTATTTCATTAGTTAGAAATCGAGTTTATTGTTTTAAGAAAAATAACTCAATTGGATTTAAATATTTTATGAATATTTGTTTTGAAATATTGTCTTCACTTAAGAAATTTGAAAAAATGATCTCTATGCATTATGATTATAATTTTATGAGTAAATTTAGAAATTAATGTATTATTAAAAAATTTACATATTATTAAACCAATCCCGTGCATAGCATGAGTTTACCACTAGTTACAAATTTAACCTATTGTAGCACTTCTGTGAGTATCCTCTTTCTCTCTCTGTGTCCTAAATTTGTTTTTTTGTGTCCTAATTACTTTTTAAAATTCATTATTTATTTGTTTATTTATTTGAGGACTTTGGTTATTAATCTAGTGTCTCTTTTTATTATTATTATTATTATTATTATTATTATTATTATTGAATTCATTTTTTTTTTTTATTTGAGGACTTGCTTAATTTTGATTTGTACCTCAAATCTAATTTTAGTGCCTTCATTTTAATCTAATTTTTTTTTACAATAATTTTGTTAATTTTTATTTAATTTAAACTTTGTCATACTTTTGTTTTGCTTGAATCAAATATTCTTTCAATTGTTTGTGAATTTCTATGGGTGTTTTTTTGGATTGTGAATTGAATCTCTGTTGAGTTTCAGATAATCTATATATAGGGGTTGAATCTCTTTTCAATTTGAATTGATTTTACTAACTTGAACGTACAATTCTCACATACCTATCTTTATATAGAGTGTCCAACCACATTTAAGTCTTATTTCTTGTCAGACACATTCCATCTAAGAACTAACCTAGGAGATACATGACTCAGCCTCCTAGCCTAATATATCGGCTAAGATATGGTTCACACTAATACATCGGCCAATTACATCATATCCCGCGACATCTTGGCCTAACCATGTGACCTTACTCAAAATTACGTTTTCAGATATATTTTAGATTAGAAATAGATATGAATTGTGAAATTTATTATACTAATACATAATTGACACGCGAAATATTAAATAAACAAATATGATCGTTTTAATATTATTGTAAAATTGAACAGATAGGGAAAATAAAATTTAAAAATAAAAATAAAAAACAAAAAACAAAAATTGAAGCAGTAAACTATTCCAATTATTGAAATTTGAGAGATGTAAATATTGTTGACAAAAATTCCCATGTTTGTCCTTTGACAAATGAATGTACTAGAAGTTGATTGAGGTACAGAAAGAATGATTTTATAGGATATTTTTGGCACAATAAAAATTTACACAACTTTAAAAAGGAACTGGTGTTCCCCTTTATATCAATATCTTTATGTAATTTGCATTACATAAAGATGTCGATAACTCATAATATATCAATTTTGTAATAACGTAACTGTCAAAATAAATAGATTAATTACTGTTGGTTATATATTTTGTATAAGCTAATCGCAGCTTAACACGTGACTCGTAAATGGTAATTTAGAGAGTTAATACAAGTCTCCAATCAACAACAGACACGTAGCAGTTTATATTAGTAACAATTGATCTGCGCAGCATTGGAGCAGTTAGGAGGCACAAGGTGACATGGCCCAACAGTTACTCACAATTCAAATTCAAATTCATGAGGGAAGTCTAACTGCAAGAATGGTGTAGTTAAAGCAAACTATTCAAGGCCATGACCAATGATCGTGGAAGGGTATTTCGACGATTAAAAGACCACTTCGACGGTTGCCATTAGAGAGTATAAATAGAAGAGAAAACTAACAAAAATGGAGGGGACTCAGATCCAGAAACCAGTTATTTACTTTATATTTTTCTTTTCAGTTTTTACACTATCAGTTCTTCAATTCCTATATTGCACTTCAATTTTTAGGAGTAGTTCCAAGTAGTCTATTGCTGTAAAACTCTTCAAGACTGTGAAAGTGCGAGGGTATCATTGTAAGTTCTTATTATTTAATGAAATTCAGTTCCTGAACTGTTTTTATCTGTTGTTATTGTCAATATCTTTAATTTCCTCCTAAGCAAAGCCATTAGTAAAAGTCTTTTTCATTGAGGCTGAAAGAATTTTAATACAATCGTCTGATAATTGGTTGGCAATTAAAATTTCTGGAAGGACTTATTGATCTTTGCTGACACGCTTAAAATTACATTATTAACCTTCGAAAACTAAAAAAATCAACATATATTTTTTGGCACGCCCAGTGGGACCTTTAAAATGGCTAGACGTCGAGCAAAAGGAGAAAATGACCACCTCGAAGAAGGTGTAGAAGGAGCTAATATAGAGGAGAATGTTGAGCCACATCCTAAAATGTGCATGCTTCAAACAATCTTCCATAGTTGGTTGAAGGAACCATTACTTTAGGATATACAACCTAAGGCCAGAATATTGGGCAAGGCCAAGAGGCTGGCCCTTCGACTGTCTTATCCACACAACCAGTTAATCAATGGGGAGGTTTAGTGGATATTATGGGATAACAGTTAATGTATACAATGGAGAGGTGGGCAGTATCCTTTTTGGATTGAATGCATACATATCAACCACCCATCATTAGACAAGCTGAAGAAAACATAAATCTGCTTCAGCAGTAATTGGCTCAAAATAGACAGCCTATTTTTGCAGTACCTTTTGTAGGCCAGGTAACTGCCCAAAGAGGTCAGCCATATCCTGAAGCACAACATGGACAATTAGTCTCAAATATGCCTTTGCCTGGACCAAGGGGACTCCAAGCACAAGTGGTTCCTCCAAACCCAGTGTTTGCTCCCCCAATAGTGGCTCAATTAACACCAACACATGGTACCTAGAGATCACATTGCTGATATAGTAAGAGAAATTTGTGGACCCATGGCTTGGGGGTTCCAGACTTCTGTCTACAGAAAACCTTACCCAGAATGGGTAGATAGGTTGCATGAGTACCTAAAGGGATATAAAATACCAGATTTTGCCCTTTTTATGGGAATGGAAACCAGTCAACCATTGAACACATTGCTAGATTTACAAGCCAATGTGGTGAGTTTACCAATAATGATTATATGAAACTACGGCTTTTTTCAAATTCTTTAACTGGGGCAGCTTTTGTCTGGTACACGAACCTTACACTTGGTTCTATTCAAACTTGGCAACAAATGGAGGAAGTGATTCATGCCCAGTTTTTTCAAACAGAACTTGAGGTTTCGATGGCAGACTTGGCAAGAATGAGCCAAACACCTGATGAAAAGGCTGCTCAATTCATTGCCAAGTTCAAAAGAGCATGTAACAAATGTAGGGTTGTTTTACTCGAATCTAAATTTGTTAGATTTGCCCAAAATTGGCTAGAATTCAGGCTTTGAAAGAAGTTTGATTCAATAGAGTTTCGAGATCTAGTGAAACACACTTATAAAGTTTCTAGATATAAAACCTTACTTGAAGAAGAACAAGACTGAAGCAATGCATCCTATAGGACCTATTAGAGGGACCGTAACTTTGAAATTGATGTATTAGATATCATAAGAAAGAACCTATGACATGTGAAGTATTGATTCAGAAAGATACTAGAATTATTCTTTTGACATAACAAAAATAGATGACATATTTGATCATTTGCTAGTAGCTCATTTCTTAAAGTTGCCTAAGGGAGTTAAGATCTCAACTTCCGAAGAACTTAAAGGAAAATTGTACTACAAATGGCATAATTCTTGGTCCCGCTCAACTAAAAACTGCATTGTTTTTTGAGACAGGATCCAAGAACAAATTTAGAAAGGGAGACTAAAATTTCCAACCAAGACTGAAAAGGCCATGGGAATTGATACCAACCCATTTCCAGAAATTAGAGAGGCAACAACTAATGTTGGTATACCAAATTTCTAGAATCTCTCTTTGAAGGAATTGGAAGAAGTCAATGTGCAAATACATGTTGTTGGCCAATCTACCTTCAAGAAGAACGCAAAAGATTTACCAGCTAGTGGACAAAGCTTGGTAGGTCAAAAGGATGGCTCTAGTGAAGAAGCATTGGATGATGACTCCCTCGAAACAGATGTAACACAGAGAATGTGTCCCAGATATAGGTTGAGTTATAAATGGCTGAGGGGGCTCCCAATTGATGGGAAGTAGTTTACAAAGATGTGTAGAGAGACCGTAAGACAACCAACACTTATGGCAAGAGGCCATTTCCAATTGGTTCTAAGCAGAAGCCACCCTTGGCTGGTCCTCCAGATACCAGGAATCTGTCAAGGGGTAAGAGAACTCTGCATGAGATCAGGCTACATAACTATTACTACAAGACAACTAGCCAACCTGAATTTGGCTCAAGACAAGGCACCAAAGCCAATGATTGGCCTTCAAAGACAGTTCCAAAAATAAGAGTAGCAAGCCTAACAACCGGAGCAGTAGGTACATGGGTAACAGGGGTACTTGATTGATTTGTTATGCAAAACAAACCTAAAGTGATGCTTACCCTGGAAAGGGTTTTTAGAGAAAAGGAAAGAATGATCAAGCCCCCTTTGGTAGCCCCAAATAACTGAGTATTACTGAAAAGCCCAAAGACAATGGAACCAGATATGGTTCTTGTAATCTCCAGGCTTCAGAAAAGGAAAATCCAGCGAAGGTACACCTAGTACCAAAGAGATTTGAGGAGAATGGAGAAAGTACTTTCTTGGTGCAGTCAAAAGGCCAGACAAGATAAGGAGAAGGTTCAAAGCCTGGTCCTAAGATCAAAAGGAGTACTAGCAGAGAACAATTGGCCAAAGTTCATGCTGAACTAAGAGCCAAAGAGAGATCCAGTCTAACAGGCCTCGAAAAGGCCTTGATTGTCACAACCCAAACCCGCTCCTATAGGTTAGCGCCATAACCAGCCAGTAATGCTATGATTACCAAAGGCCTCTGAGTAGATTAACACATAATGAGGGGCTGCGGAAACAGATATATAAAATATACATAGTCCATTGAGTTGTGCAGACATATATGGGATACAAATTTAAAAATTATGTTTATATAATAAGATCACACCTACGTCAACATTCATGCAAACAGACAACCAAAAGGTTTGTTCAAACTTAACAAAAGAAATACAAAAGTTCTTCAATATGGTTCACAAAAATGACCGACCACTGCAATGAGAACCTTTTCGGGAGGCACTGTGGCTGGCTGAAAAAACAAAACTCCAGGCCATCAATTCTGGGCCTGGTTATGCGCCTAGTCACCTACATACATAAATATTACAGTGAGCTAGAGCCTAGTGAATAATAACAGAGTAAAGGGTTTAAATGAATGATGTCCCATGTCTGATTCAGAAAACAGATTCATATTTATTTGAGAAACAGAAGCAAATCTATTTTCATATTCTTGTTCAAATCACATACAGAAATTAGAGTCTCATGCTTAATTATATGTGGTACATCCATTAGCGCTAACAAAACAGATACAAAGCAAATACAGAGCAGATAACGGTTACGAGTAACCAGTTCCATAAAAGAACCTCCAGATCCAGGTAACAGATAACAGATATGCTGAGCTCCATGATGGAGCCTCCTGTACAGGTAACAAATTTCAAACATATTAAGTTCCATAATAGAACCTCTGATACCGGGTAACAGCTAACAGATATCACATAATGCTAAGGATGCCACAATTACATTTCAAAAATTGGACAATCATTCATTGTACAGAATGTAGCATTTCAAAGAACAAATCTTATTTCATTATACAGAAAATAAATAAAGTTGAACATAGTTTTACCAAGGTATTACTCATAGTTGGCTCCAAAAGCAAACAGATATGACAGACAGATTAGATAGCTTACAACGCTTGACCTATACACATACATAATAGATACATACTGAAACACGCTCAGAAGGTACGTAACTCATTTCGTTTCTATCTTGGTGTGTTTCCAATCTTTATCCTCATTACTATGTCTTAATTAGGGCTTATGGAAGCCTAAAATTCAATGAAGATGCTAAAATGCACTTTAGAACATTTAGTCAAATTTTTAAAAACAGGGCAGCCCGCTAGAACACAACTTTTGTCGCTTGAGCGATCTGTAAAAGTACTGGTTGCTTGATTTTTCCGCTCGATAGACGCTCCACGTTCGCTCGAGTGCAAGACTCAGTAAAAAGGATCTCCGCTCGAGCGCAACTTCGATCGCTCGAGTAGTCTACAAAAGTCTATAAAAATTCTAAGAGCTCTCATTCTCCGCTCGAGCGCAGATTTCATTACTCGAGTGGAGGGTGCAAATTCTGAAATTTTTAAATGCACTCCCAAGTCCAAAACTCAAATTCAAAGCCTTAAAATACAACCTTTGGGTCCCAAACTTGAGAAAACATGTCTAAACTTGTAAAACATCATGAATTAAGGATCATTTTACAAATCAAGGCCCAAGAGTAAGTCAATTGTTCAAAATTCAACTTGGAACTTGAAGAACATAACATAAAGACAACATGCATGAATTATCTTGGCTTCAAAGCCTTTAAAACATGATCAAATGAAATGTTTAACTCCAATACATGTTGAATTCTTAGAACAAAGCCAAATTATGGACATGCAACAGGAAACTCTTTGGAAACAACTTCAAAATGTCATGAAATATGCATGCATACATGGCTTGAGTTTTAATTCTCCCAATTTAGCCTAATTCTTGTGATTCATCACCCAATTCAGTTGAATTCTTACATTAGCTAACTCAAATACATAATTAAAGGGTTAAATTCTTACCTTATCTTCTCAATTGTGCTCTAGATGGCTAATTGTTTGAGTGTCTAAGCCAAAACCTCCAAGTTCTTCTAATTTTCTGCAATCCTCAAGCTTGATTTCAATTCTTCCTACTCTCTCTCTCTCTCTGTGCCTCCCATGTTTGAGCTCAAGAAGATGAGAAATGAAAGTGTAAAATAATGGCCTTAAGTTCAACAAGTTGCCTCATATAGGCTTAATTAGAAAGTTTAATTAATAGCTAATTAATTTACATTATTTATTCTACTTATTTGGTTCCGAATCGAATTTCACTTAAACCTACCACAATGTTCTAAAAATTTCAAATAACACATAAATCAAGTCAATTTCGAAATCAGATGCCAATAAGGCCTTGAATTCATAGAACAGAACAGAAACACAGACAGATATTTCTATGACGGACAGATATAAACACAAATAATGCAACACACATGCAATTAATTAATAATTTCTTTTTAATTACTTATTAGGCATCCTTAATCATGGTTTAATAGTTAATCACAGGTCCGGGTTGTTACATTGATGGAAAGTGATGATGAGACAGATGAAGGAGTTGAACTAAGCCAAGAAAATGTATTGGCTGAAGAGGAAATGTTCGAAACTTTTATGGCTGAACAGACCTTCATGGTTGACAAGCCAACAGAGGTATACCACAACAAGCTACTTTGAAAGAACCTGATAGTACTGAGGTACCAGAATGCAGTATGGAGGATACTTCCCAAGCATCAAAGCAAACCAATATGGAAGGAGATCAAACACAGCCAATAGTACAATTTGGCTCATTCCCTCCAATGCCAATTAATATGGCTTATGTATTGCCTCAAGAGTTTCAAGTTGAGAAGGAGAACCAAGAAGGCCAGGAGGGTGATCCCATTCCAGTTTACAGTGAGGATTCACAAACCAGCATGGTCCAAGATGAATCTGAGGTAGCCAAGCCCATGGAAACTGATGAAAAGAATGTAGAGGTAAGCATTAACCTCTCATACGCTTTCGAATACCCTATAGTATCCATGACCCAATATGTTAAGCCCCCGTACATTAAGGCTTACTTCGATAGAATTGTAATGGGCTGAGTATTGGTGGACAATGAGGCAGCAGTGAACCTGCTTCCACGATCTTCCTTGAAAAAGTTAGGGAAAAGAAATGCCAAGTTGATCCCAACAAGCACTACCATTGCTGGTTTTATTGGAGACAAGCAGATGACTCAAGGCATTCTGCCTATCAACCTGAGTGTGGGAACCAAAGACTGTATGCCAACATTTTTTGTCATAGGCAGTAATGCCAAATATAATGCTTTGCTCGACAGGGATTAGATCCACACAAACAAATATGTGCCTTCTTCTTTGCATCAGAAGATAATGATAACACTAGGCAATAGGGAAACAAAGGAGATCGATGCAGATCCATAGCCCTTTATTGCCTGTGCAGATTTTGCAGAAGCCAAGCTGTACACTAAAGGGGCGGTACCACTTAGTGTACTGAGGAAGTCTGATGTAACAGCTGAAGTAACGACTAATAAGGAAGTGGCACATATAGCGACCCCGGCCTTTTCCCATTTGGTTGTTGTAACCAGACTTAGGCTCCGTGGATCCCGTGGTTATAAATTTGTTGTTGTCGTCCTTTAATTTCTTATTTCTGAGTTATGGGATGCAATGGGCAGGTTTGTTACAGGTTGATAGTGTTTGGGAGCAAAGGGTTGATGCCCAAAATTTGGACCCTTCGCTCGAGCTAGCAGTTCTTCACTCGAGCGAGCTCTTTGTTTTAGTTCGTCGCTCGAGCCAGGGTTTCTTCGCTCGAACGAGAGATTGCGTCTAGGTATAGACCTGAGAGTTGTGTTTCTTGGCTCGAGCGAGCTTTTCTTCGCTCGAGCGAGCTTTTAGGTTGTTGGATCGAGTGAGGCATTCTTGGCTCGAGCGAGAGTTTTCTGTGTCTGGTCGCTTAAGCGACCAAGTCTTCGCTCGAGCGAGCCTGTTTTATATCAGTAGGCAGCAGCGGAGAAAAGATCACTTTTTCATCCCCTTTTCTTTTTGAAACCCTAGATCTGAGACTCTCTCTCTCTAAACTCACCTTCTCTTTAGATTTTCATCTCCTTCTAGTGTGAATCCATCCTAGGTTCTTTGTAAGAAAGATAGAGGGTGGCTTGGGCTTTGTTCTAATCTGAAGAATAGTGGATTTAGAGCACTTTGATTTTGGATCATCTTCTCCATTTGAGTTCTCCGTTTGAGGTAGGGATTCTCCTTGTTTCTTTTCAATACTTCATCTATAGATAGACATGTGGTAGATTTTGTATTGCATAAAAACATTATATCATGTTGGATTTGTTAAAAATCATGAGGTTGAACCTTGGGTTGGTTGTCGGATTTGGGTTTATTATCATTTGTTATGGTTTAGGCTAATTGGGGTGTTAATTAGCATGTTGTTGTTGAAAGGAGAGGAAACCCTAATTTTTATTTGATTTAATAAATTAATAGAGGGGTCTTGATCATTGGTCAAATACTTATGTATTTTGGGGTCTTAATTGTGATCGTTGTTGTTTTGTTGTTGTTAATTGAACCTTTTAGGTCAATATTGAGAAAGAGGGAGGAAAACGCTAATTTAATGATTATGACTTAATTTGCATAATTAAATTGGAATGGCTTTGAAAAGAATGTAGTAGATTAAGATGAGTTATGGCCTTATTGTCCATGGAATTGAATTTGTGAAAACAAAAGGTATGAGAATCGGATTGTTGTAATTTGAGTGTTGAATACACACATGTGGGGGTTGTATCTTTAACTACCATGTCAATGTTGTTGTTGGGTTTGTGATCTCATGATAACTGAGTCTTTTAATAGATGTACTAAATACTTGCATCTAGCGGTTTTGTCCTTGGTCATCGGTGGAGGATGACACGGTTGCGTTGAATTGTCATGTATAAATTACACCATTGTTGATTAAACATCGTATGTGATGAAATGTTGAGATACATTATATATGTATACTTGTTAGGGAGGAGAGAGGGGTTGTACTCCAGTGTGTGTGAGAAGATAGGGGATGGACTCCACACACCTATGTGTTCATATATCTTAACACATTGTTTGTGTCCTGATGGTTTATGTGTTTGTTTTACACATGTTGGTTATGCCTTGTGGTATTGTGGTTGTTGGTGTGATATCTTGCGCTGATAATCAGAGGTACCGTTACCTTCCAGCTAGCGCCTGGAGAACTGTATGCGCTGATAATCTAAGGTACTACACCCTTCCAGCTAGCGCCTGGTGAAATGGTATGTTGTTGTGAGAAGTGTATTCTTTGGCTTACTGCGCACCTAGCTAGTAGAACAAAGTTTTGTTGTTATTGTTTCAGTGTATCTGGGAACATTGCGGATTGTGTTGGTTACAGTTTTGGAGAGCCGAGTTGCCTCATTGGTTTATCTTATGCATGTAGTTGAGTTGTTATCTCCCTTTATAAAGGTATGCATATATAGTTATGATAGATTTGGGATTGAACCGAAATGGCTTTTGTCTTTTGGAAGTGTAAAGAAAATCAAACATTTTAGAAATATGTTTTGAAAAGGCACATCTGTTGTATGTGTGGAAAATGGAAGATAGTAATGGGCTTAGTGAATCTATTTTCTTAAGTAATTGTTAATGTTATAAAAGATTGGAAACGGGGGTTAATGAAAGAAAAAAGAAAAGATGAATCGCTTATAGCGTTGAATGAAATAGTTGTTTTCGAGAAAAGTTTATATATATATATATATATTGTGTAAACTGTCACATTATTATTTTAGTACGAGAATGAGTGTTCATGATCATAGCTATCTGTAATGTTGTTATTGTTGAGGATCATGTTGAGATCCCTACTGGACCATATGTTCATCCCACGTTGTTGAATCTTTTTCAGGTGTTTAGCAGGATGTGCTACAAGATTGGGATCTTCTTAATTGTTGGCCACGGGGCCTCTTTGTTGTTGGCGGAATGCCATATGTGAAAAAGGGTTACACCCTTCATTTGATTATTTAAATGTTGTAAGCCTAAGGGCAATTTATTTAAGGATGCTCATGTGGTATTTAATTTTCATTCGAATGAGAGAGTTGTTGTTCATTACTTCTAATGGAACATTTGAGTTTATTTCCGCATGTTATCTCTGAAATTGAATTAAGTTAAGGAACTTGGTAATGACTTCGAGTAATAAAAAGTGGGGCGTGACAGCACACCTGAAGCATTTAGTACAGGAAAGTGTTGATGAGGAGTTCATCATTAAAGATGCCAATGTTGCCTGGTTGTAGGAAAAAGGATCACGATCAAGAAGCCAGACCATTGGCTTTAATCAAATTTTCAACATTGGACATAGAGACAATAGTCTAGAAGGTGCTGGAAAAAGAGAAAGAAGCCATGGTGATTGGCTGTAGTCAGGGGCAACAAAAGGCCAGACCTTTGGCTCTTGGTAAGTATTGTGCATTTGACATTGAAACTAAAGTCCAAGAAATACAGAAAGAAGATGCTCTATGGACAGATTTTGTCTATGAAGAAGAAAGTAAGGATGTTGAACCAGGAAGAGTGATGAGAAGTAAGTAAGGAGAGAAATAGTTGGTAAGCTGAGGTGAGAAGCAATGGAGAGTAAGAGTGATATGGATTTGAAATGAACAAGTGAAAGAAAGAGTGTATAAGTTGGGGTTTTATACATTTCCTGTCCAAAAATGACCCATTTTTAACTGGGTTTTGTTCATCCCATAAGAATTAAACTTCAAATAAACATTTTAATGATTGAGAAAGCTTATTTTAAGACTTTTACAATAATGAAATGTCATATAAAAAGAACTTTGTTGCCTTCGAAAGAAGAAGGTTGTTACAAAGTACAATTCGAATGAGCAGGGAGTGTTTTAGATGATATTTTAAGAAAGATGGTTTCCTTCGAAGAAGACTTCACTGTTTGTAGAGAAGGTTTATATATCAAACTGCTTAGCTTGAAACCAGTTTTGGTCATATAACAGCCATTTATTGGTTTTCTGTTTGGGAAGTGCATTTCGAGGTTTATCCATTAAAAAGATGTTCTTCGAAGAAGGTTGGCTATTTTTGAGAAGAAGGGAAATATATGGTAAAATACTTAATAAGTTGCTTAAGAACTAGTTGTTGTTAAAATTATTGAGTACGAGCCATTTGTTGGTAATTTTCTAGTAAGAAAGCCTCTTTTGAAGGATACTAATGAGCCATTTGTTAACACTTCCACAAGGAGAAATTCTTTCAAAGGATATCTGGATGTTGTTAATGATTTGGGCCACATATTGGTTCTTTCATTGAAATGTTTCCTTTGAACATGTTACTAAGTGATTGATTTGGTTTCAAATAAAGTGAATTTCTTTGAAAATCAGTGTTTGTTGATACACAAGTCTTGGGATTAAAGGAATAAATAATTCACAAACAATATCCATCAAGGAACAGAGGCACAGTAAGTACATATCACACTTTATTGATAATTCATTGAAGTACATATTCAATTTCATAATAATAAGGAATAGAAAAAGTTACAAGCTCGTGGAACTTAGTCTAGCAGTGTTCTATGAATTTGTGTTCTTTCTCTAATGTAGTTTCAATTTTATCTAATTGGGGTTTTTGCAGTTGATGTGCTCTTATTTGATTGAAAAGTTGTTCAGCTCTCATTTCAAATTCTGTTTCCTTTAGGCCTTTTTCCATCTCATCAATAACCACATCATCCCAGTATGATGAGTCTTTGTTCTTGAAGGCTTCATATTCTTCAAGAAGATTTTGTGCTTCATACTGGGTATGAATGCGAGTGGCAGAGATCTCATCCAGTGAATTATTGATGGCTACTCATGCCAATTAAGCAAAAGGGGGAGTTGGTCCAAGAAGGCGTTGAGCTCTGTTTGTGCTATGGAATTAAGGAAATGACCTCGAGAGACTATGTCACAAGCCCATAAGAAATTCTTGTGGGGGATGTTATCTCGAAACACTTCGAAGGAAAAGTGAGTAAAGGCTCGAAGTATGGTTTGAGCCTTAAACTGCTGATATGCAGTTGGGGGAACTAAAGGTTGATAGGATGAGAAACGCTGACCCTTGAAGAGAGTGAGTCTCAATTCCTTAATCCAGTTAGGGTTTTAAGGAGGAAGAGATGCAGAGGGGTCAACTCCAAAAGAATGAAGGAATTGAGGGTCGTTCACACATTCTAACCAATCAAAAGAGCAAAATTTTGCTTTCTTTGCCAAGAATGCAGGACTAAACCCGAAAGCTTCAGTTGGAGTAGGTGTTCTCTGCACTGTCTTTACGGGTAGGGAGGAAGTATACCACGCTGTAAGTAGATTGCCTTCCAAGAAGCAAAGATGGTCAAATGGTACATAGGGGTATACCTCTAAACTATGGACATAATGAGGAACCAAAAGGGGGTCATCGAATTTGACCAATCTGTGGCGAATTCATTCCTTTATCGAGATTGAGGTGGCCAGTTATTCCAGGCAGAGTAATCATCCCAACCAGTGCCCTTCCAAGCAGCGGCCTTTTCCTAGGCATTGGGAATGGATGAAGAATTTAGGGAAAAAGAAGAACTTGCAAGGTCCATTTGAGTAAATTGTTGTCCTATGGGTTTAGGTTCTGAGGAAACCTCAAGCAATTGTTCTGGAGTTTTGCACTGTGCAAGGGCTTCTAGAACTTGTATATGCAAAGGAGGATAAGTATAGCTAATGCATGCATGGGCATTTTTTATGAGAATGGTTATTGCCATCTATCGCCTCTTCATATGCTTGATCAATAAGGAAGAGGATTGGTTAGCCATGGGGAGGTGAATCAGTTTTTTCATTTGCCTAAGTAATGAAAGATGAAATTCAAACAGTAAAAGGGAGTTCAATATAAGCATGCATGCATGCGATTACGCTTCTTGAGCAATTAATTGTAATGCACGTCTCCTGTCGTGGGTGATATATTCAGTGCAGAAATCCACTAATATTCCCAAGTATTGGTCATATTAGTACGGGGGGTAATGTTGACTATATATTTTGTATATGCCAATCGCAGCTTAACATATGGCTCGTAAAGGGTAATTTGGAGAGTTAATGCAAATCTCTAGTCAACGACATACACGTGGCAGTTTATATTGGTAACAATGGATCTGCGCAACATTGGAGCAGTTATGAGACGCAAGGTGACGTGGTCTAACGTTTACTCACAATTCAAATTCAAATTCAAATTCAAGAGGGAAGTCCAACTGCAAGAATGGCATAGTGGAAACAAACTGTTTAAGGCCATGACTAGTGATCGTGGAAGGGCATTTCGACAGTTTGAAGACTATTTCAATGATTACCATTAGAGGGTATAAATAGAAGAGAAGGCTAACAGAAATGGAGGGGACTTAAATCTAGAAACCAGTTATTTACTTTATATTTTTCTTTCCAGTTTTTACATTTCCAACTCTTCAATTTCTGTACTACACTTCAATTCTTAGGAGTAGTTCCAAGTAGTTTGTTACTGTAAAACCCTTCGAGACTGTGGAAGTGCGAGGGTATCATTGTAAGTTCTTATTATTTAATGAAATTCAGTTCCTGAACTGTTTTTTTATCTATTGTTGTTGTCAATATCTTTAATTTTCTCCTAAGCAAAGCCATCAGTAAAAGTCCTCTTCATTGAGACTAAAAGAATTTCAACATAATCGTCTGATAATTAGTTGGCAATTAAAATTTCTGTAAGGACTTATTGATTATTGCTGACAAGCTTAAAATTACATTATTAACCTTCGAAAATAAAAAAAGCCAACACTTATGGTGTTGTTTAATAAAATTGAAAATTAAGTATTAAAATTGAATGCTCAACTTTTTAATTTGAAAGTTGTTTGATATTTACTAAAATTTAAGTTCTAAATTTAATCAAGTTATTTAATACATAAAAAAGGCTTAACTTGGATATTTATTAAATTTTTATTTTTTTCTGTTACACCCTTTATATTATCGATGGTGACCTAGTAGTTATATTGTGGTGGTGGCAGTGGCCGTGGCGGTGATAGTAATAGAGTACGAGTGGTGACGGTAGTAACAATGGTTGTGTGGTAGTAGTGAGATAGTAGTGGTGGTTATGTGGCAGGAGTGATGGTGGTGGTGACAACAATGGTAGTGGCGCCAATGGTGGTGGGATTGGGTGGGAGTGCAGTACTAGTGGTGGTGATGGTTGCGGTACTGAGGGCATACATTGATGATTATGCATAAACAATTATAAATTTAGTTGGTATTAAGTAAAAAATTTATTACTTCACATTTTTTTTTACTTTGAACTTACATTTTATTAACTACTTAATTTTGTAAGTAATATTAATTATTGTTATCACACAAATTTAATAGATTAGCTTCTCCTATGAACGTCCAGTTGAAAAATGTTTGAAGGCCACTAAAAGTGTGGCTCAAATGGCTCAAATTTGCCAAAACGACGTCGTTTTGGGCTCAAAACTTGCCAAAACAACGTCGTTTTGGCAAATTCGAGCCATTTGAGCCACACTTTTTGTGGCCCTCAACCATTGCCCCGTCCAGTTTGAGCTCCTGATACATGCCACATTGGTACTTTTTACAAACCAATGGTTTAGATTTTGCACACTCATTTACAAATCTAATAGTAGATCCCAAAAAATAAATAATAAATAATTATATATGATATTTAATGGGTTAATGTGAAGATATAAAATCTTATATCGTTAATTTACAAAAAAAAAAAAAAAAAAAAAAAAAAAAAAAAAATCCCCAATATAGCATATATCTGTAGTTGAACTGTTATCTCTCATTCAAAGCCAAACTAGGGACACATGATTCTCTTCAGTTAATATACTTAGATTTAGAGGGTGTTTGAGATGATTTAAATAAATATATGTTTTAATTTTTTACGAAAAAATATATAAAAACATAAAGAAGTAATATGACTCAAAAAAGATAAAAAGATAATAAATATATATATATATATATATTTTATAGAGGATACTGAATAGTGCCTTAATTTACCAAATAGTGGCTTAATGCTAAATTAAGTTATCAAAAGTATCAAAAGGAGACATCTAATGATTAAAAAGAAAACATAAAAGCCAAAAAGAAATAGTGATTGAGAGAGGGCTATGATTTGGACCAAAGGTTATGGAGGAAAGAAGACTATCACGCATAGCAAATTAATGTTGAATAATGTTTCCTTAATGTTATATTTTTACTTAATTTGTGCGTATCATGGGTAGTTTATTTGATGGACATATTATTAATATTTTATAATTTATGATAGGTTAAATTTTTTTTTAAAATGTTATATGATTTTTCTTGTGAACATATTATATAATACCATTGTTTCAAATCAAATTGAACCATGTTTAAATAGTTTGGTTCATATTGATTCCATGATTTTAATGATTTGGTTTGGTTCTAATTTTTATAGAATCGTAGACAATGAATTAGTCATAGTTTCATCCCAAACCAATTCAAACTAAACCATACTCACCCCAAAATAGAATGAAAAAGTTATGATTATCGGATCGAATTAATTTTTTTTGCATGATATACATATAGTGTCTTACAAAATGAACAATTCAAATTATCAAAACACAATCTGTAATGAGCCTCACATACCCTTAAATTCTTTCAAATTCAAATTTAATCTTGAGAAAAGTACACTCACATCCAAAGAAACAAAATATAGTATATTTCTTTAACCAAACCAGACACTTGATTACAAATAATTTTGAGTCACCACATTTGATGTTGTCCTTTTGTTGATTTTTTCTACTTTCGAAGGTTTAAAATGTAATTTGAGCATATCAATAAGGATCAATAAGTGTTACGACCCAAACCCGCCCCTATAGGTTTAGCATCGTAACCGGCCAGTAATCCTTGGACTACCGAAGGCCTCTGAACAGATTAACAAAATTAAGGGGCTAGCGGAAGTAAATACATAATTATAGTTGTCCAATGAGCTATGCTGACTTATATGAAACAGAATATTTAAAACTTTATATACATAACCGGTAGTCATACATTATACCCACACACATTATAGTATTTTAAGTACAGCCAACGACAACAAATCAAGTCTTAAATAAACAGAAACCGTAGGAACTTAAACACAAGACGCTTCGGGAACCTCCACGTGAGACACAATGGTTGGCTGACAACAGAACACAGATCTAGACAAAAGCCTTCAGGCTCGAGCTCCAGAATGCTCACCTATACATATATATACACACAATGAGCTAAAGCCCAATGAATAACATTAAGGTAAAAGGTTTAGTGAACAAAATCCGAATGTATCATAAGCAGGAAACAGAACAAAGCATAATCATAATCGTTCTCGTATCAGAACATCATAATGGTACATCCCATAGAACACATCACAGAACGTCTTCCGACTAGAGTAATCGGTTCCGGATACCGATTAAACACATATCACCACAATGAAGTGGCTAACGAGATCTTGTAAACTTGTATGTCATGGACCGGCATTTTCATGCCGTCCCCCATGACTTGGGACTACCTATGGATGCCATAATAGATTTCAAACTTGGAATATTCGTTCACGAAAACAGATATCATTTCAGAAATCAGAACTTATCATATTTCATTTGGAACATAATTCATATGAACGTATCTTTACAATAACGTTACTCACAGTAGTTCCAGTAAGTGGTCAATCAATCCTTGAGTCTTGACCTACAATCACAAAATACATAACACAAGCATGTCTTATCATTACACATTCATGTGGCCAACACAGCTTAGCTTACATCATATTGATTCTTGTTCTTCCTTAACACATTGCTCAAAACACACTCTTAAATCTCATAACTTAGTACATTCATTCCTTAGTGTGTTTCTAATCCATAACCTCATTACTATGGCTTAATTAAGGCTTAGGAATGTCTAAGATTCAATGAGGATGCCAAAACATGCCTTGGAACACTTAGGCAAAATTTCTGAAAATAAGGTCTACGCTTGAGCGTGGGTTTCCCCGCTCGAGCGGACATGCAGACAATGAAGCTCCGCTCGAGCGTGCCTTTCCCCGCTTGAGCGGACTGTAAACTCAAAAAGTACTGGATGCAAGATTTTCATGCTCGACGGGCGCTCGACCCACGCTCGAGCATGGTGCATGAATTCAGGGTTCACGCTCGAGCGTGAAAGTCCCCGCTCGAGCGTGGGTCAAATTTTTGGAAAATCTAGATTGACCTCCCAAGCTCAAAACTCGAATTCAACCATCCAAAACACATCTCTTGGGCCTCAAAACTAGAGATAACATAGTAAACTTGTAAAACATGAAGAATTTAGGATCATTTCATAAAATTATGGCCCAAGGGTTTGCCAAAAGTTTCCGATTTCAACTTAAACTTCAAGAATGTTTATGAACATAACATACATGGATTTTTCTTGGATCAAACTTCTCAAAACATGATCAAACACCACAAAACAACTTGAAACTTGATGATTTCCCTAAATGAAGATGAATTCAAACATGCAAGAGAGGTTTCATGGAAATCATGCTCAATTTGTAAGAAAATGTACATGCATGCATGAATTAACTCTAAATTCAACATCTTTGGTCCAATTCTTGTACATAATCACAAATTCTTCTTGAAATGATCTACTTGATGGCTAAAAGTCATAATTAAGTCTTAAATCCTTACCTAGAGTCTTCAATTAGCTAGGTACTTGCACAATCTTTGATCAATTCAAGCTATAGCCTTCAATTTCTCCTTAATCTCTTCTTATCTCTCTCTAGAATTGTGCTTCCTCTCTCTCTAAAATGTTTCACCAGATTTTTCCACTCAAAGGATAAAAGAAAATGAGCTCAAAATGAGCTTATGTGTTGGATATATAGTTATAACGATATAATGCATTAATTGGGACATTAGGCTAACCAAACACAACCTAATTAATCGTTCTGAATCAATTTTTAATAAAATTTTTCATATGGTTCTAAAAATTCCAAATAACACATTGACGTAATCAATTTCAGTTTCAGATGCCGATAAGGCTTTCAATTTTCATATCGAAGCGGAATTCTAAACAAATATTTCTACAAGTGACAGATAGAAAGCCAAACCTCATGCAATTTACATAATAATCCCGTAATTTATTTTATTCACTTAATTAACATCTTTAATTATTGATTAGTAGCTAATTACGGATAGGGGTTGTTACAATAAGTCCTTAGAGAAATAATAAATGACAATCAATTAATCAGACAATTACTTCGAAATTCTTTTAGTTTCAATGAAGAGAATTTTTACTGGTAACTTATTTTTAGGAGAAAATTTAGAAGAACTAATCTCAATAGTAAAAGAAGGAGGGGGAGAACAGTGTCAGAAAATAAATTTCATTAAGCAAACAAGCGTTTACAATTGTACCTTTGCACTTTCATAACTCCGAAAGGGATTACAGCAATAAACAGAGTAACTTAGAACTACTCTTAAGAAATTGAAATTCAATGCAGAAAAGTAAAGGGCTAGAAGGTAAAGAACTGGAAAGTAAATAATCGAAAAGTAAAGAACCGAAAAATGTAAGGTAAAATAGACTGGTTTTCTGGATCTGGTTCTGGGTCCTCTTACTCCTCTATTTATATGCTCTGCTGATGTAACAACCCTCGTCACTGTTTACCAATTAACTACCGAATACTTGCTAAACTGAGACTGATCATGACTTGTAATTGAATTGATTGAAATACTGAACTGACTGACCGAAATCTGGAACTGAATTGATTAAGTATATCTATTATATTGCATTTCTATCTGTTGCCTGTTTGATTATCTGTTCATGTTTTTATGTTTGAACTGCAAATTGAAGGCCTTATCGGTGGCCGAACCTGAAATCGGTTTATGATTTATGATCGTTAGAATTTATGTAATTTTATGGTATATTTACTTGAAAAGTGATTTAGTATGATTAAAATAGATTAAAATAAGCTAAATTGCATAATTGGCCTTATTTACCATAAAGCCACTAAGTGGGCCACTTAGCCAACATACTTGAGCCTTGTTATACATGTAAACAAAACATTTCTTTAGCCTTATTTCTTGTCTCAACCGACTAAGAGAGAGTGAGGGGGAGAATTGATTTGTTCTTGAGAGAATTGCTTGGAAATTAGAAGAAATTGTAGAAGACTTGCAACATTGAGCCTCCATACCTCTAATTCTAGACATAAGGTAGAGCTTTTGCCCTCTTGTGTTTGATTTGAGCTTCTTCTAGCATGTTTTAGAGAATTGTTAAAGGTTGGAGCCTAGGCATGGCTTATAATGTTGAATTGTAGCTTAATTGTTGCATGCATGTTATCATTCTTGGGTTTTGAGGTTGTAAGTTCATAATTCCCCACATGCATGTTCATAATATTGTTATAGTTCATGTTGTCATCATGTTTTTGCAAGATTTGAGCTCATTTGAGCAAGCATTGAAGCTTTAAAATGGTTTAAATTCATGCATGTTTGCATGTTCTTCATGTCCATGAAAATGTGGGTTGAAATTGGATTTAATTGAAGCACCCTTGGGCTTTGATTCATCAAATTGATCTTTGAAACATATAATATTATGTGTTTACAAGTGTATTCCAGGTTTTCAGCCCAAGAGGATCGATTTTAATGCATTTAAACTTGGTTTTGTGCTTAGGACTCAAATCTAGATTTTCCAGATTTTGGACCCACACTCGAGCGAGGAAGTCCACGCTCGAGCGTACACTCTGTGATCATGCCTTCCGCTCAAGCGAGAAAAGTGACGCTCGAGCGTGAAATGCGTGCATCCAGTACTTTGCATGAGCTTGCAGTCCGCTCGAGCGAGAGAATCCACGCTCGAGCGAGGACTTATGTTTCACGCTCAAGCGAGGGTCGAGCGCCTGTCGAGCGTGAATTTTGTGCATCCAGTATTTTCACTGTAGCTTGCAGTCCGCTCAAGCTATGGAAGTCACGCTCGAACGGAGCTCCTTTGTCTGCATGTCCGCTCGAGCGTAGGAATCCACGCTCGAGCGAGACTCCTGTTTTCTGAAAATTTTGTAAAGTGTTTAAAAGTGCATCTTTGCATCCTCTTTCCATCCTAAGCATTTCTAGGGCATGTTTAAGACATCTTAATGAGGATATAGATATAGAACACACCGAGGCAATTAGGGATTAAGTTATTATCTTTCCCAACTGTGTAACTTAGTGTGTGTTCGATCTGTTAACTGTGTAGGGTTGGCTTCCGAGGAGACGCTCTAGCTTACTGTAGCCCAGAACTCTGTGAGTAACAATTGTGTAAAGATATGTTCAACTGAGAATGTTTTCTTACTGTTTAACTGAACTGCTTTTTGAATCGATACTGCTAATTGAATGAATGTATGTCTTATATTCTGAACTGTATTGTAGCATCCTTAGCACCTACTGTTTACTGTTACTGTTACAGAGATCTCTGTCGGTTCCCTTGTTGGAACCACCACTGTTTACTGATTGATGGCCTTCATTGACTGTTCGGTCTTTCAAAACCTACTGTTTACTGTACTGCTATGCTAATGGATGTACCACATATGACTGAATGACTGATATACTGAATTAATGAACTGTTTTCATTACTGAAAGACATTCATTCTTAACCTCTTTACGCATTATGTTATCCACTGGGCTTTAGCTCACTATTTATATATATATAGGTGTTCAGGCACCAGACCGGAGTTAAAAGCGTAGGTTAGACTCTCCTTTTTGTCAAGCCAACTACTGTGCCTCACTGCGAGGTTCCGAGCCTGCCAAGCTATGGGTTAGGGGTGTTTTTATTTCCCCTGTCTGTCTCTGTGTCTATTTTGTATAACTGTATAGACTTAGCACTGTACTGTACTGTTAATAGGGATAAGGTCCCTGTTCTGAATGGTTGTAAATATTGTGCACACTGTTCTGTACTGTATATATATGTATGTATGAAAAATCTTTTTGCATACAGACTGTCACAACTCATTGGACATTGTTTATTTACTGTTTTGGCTTTCGCCATACCCCTGTACTCTGTTTTACTGTATTACTGTTAAGAAGACCTTCGGTAATCTCGGATTACTGGCCGGTTACGGTGCTAAACCTATAGGGGCGGATTTGAGTCGTGACAGCTGACAACCATTGAAGTAACTGGTAACTGTCGAAATAACCTTCACAAACATCAAACATGGCTCCAAGCAATTTGCCTCCACTAACTCACTTCTTGCAATTGGATTTCCCTCCTGAATTTGAATTTAAACATCCAAGAACTATTTAGCCACGTCACCTTGTTTCTTTCCATTGTTTCAGTACTTTGTAGATCCTTTACTATTGATATAACTTGTCACGTGTCCTTCGATGATTGGAAATCCTTGCTAATTCTCCAAATTACCCTTGATGGATCATGTGTTAGGTTGTGATTGGTTAATACAAAATATATGGCCAACACCTTTATACAACTAATATGTCCATCTTATTTTAATTTGGAATATCTCAAAAGGTTAGTCTTATCTAAAAAATCAGAAAAAAATGTTTAATTTTT